>CM031239.1:584086654-584172594 GCA_018340775.1 Taxus wallichiana var. yunnanensis | reverse complement strand
TATATATGGATTTTAAATTAATCATTATGACATGCCTTACAAAGTTTTCTCGAGCATTTAAAGTACCAAAAGATCCATGTTATAACCATTTTTTTTTACGAGTTACATTCCAAGGTAGTGATAAACGAAGCCATTACGGGATTAATTGAATATCGTGTTAAGATGTGGAATAAGTTTCGGTTAACATCAATTTAAACCATTTATAAGATCAATTTAATCGAAACCTATTTAACTAGAAGTTCCTTAATGGTTAAGATGCTTGATAAAATTGTATGGAGACCTCTAGGATAACCCAAGGTGGGAACAAAGAGATAGGATGGAGTAGCAAAGTATAGAACTCCAAATAAATGGATTAATTGAGTAAAGCATAGTTATAAATTAAATATAAAATTTTGCAATTCAACAAAGGCCAATGAGAGATTAGTAGAAAATCCTATCACATGAAATTTTATCACAACTTTGGGCATGGATGTCATTAGGGAAAGTTAGGGATTAAATGAGGCAAGTATGAGATTAACATCACACCATTCTATCTTCGTTCGAGTATCTATATTATTGATTAACAACATTCAACCTTATATAAAAACTATTAAATTGTGCATATAACTACAAACGTAAGTAAGACTATGAATAATGTTATTTAGAACTTTTCATGTGGTAACCAACCTCGGTTAGGGTGCATTGCCATGATGATCTTGCTAGGTGGTATGGGACACCTAATAAGGATGGGATGGACAGTGTCTTATTCATGGTTGTTGAATTATCTTAAAGGAATAAGTGGACTAGAATAGAATCCTACTAGCAATAACTCGACAAATGGTATGGCACATTTGGAAGGGCTAATGTTGTTAGTACTTTGTTTCTTGTTTGCCAAACGTTATTTTGACAATAGACCGGTTTAGTTGAAAATTTGTTAGCTAAGTATACTTGTGAGAGAGGTGCTTAAGATGAGGGGTGATAATACTAAGGTGCCATGTTCCTTTTTGAAGGCTGATTTTCAAAGACCTTAACCCATTATTCTCCCCGTGGGTCTAAAGAGGAAAGCAATGGGAAGATCTGAATTATATTTTTATTGTTGTTTAAGTAGTTGTTTTATTTATTATCATGTATCCTATTGGGAAGCCTAGCGCTCCAATAAAAGGACTTAAGTAGTTAGAAAATAAAGGTATTATGAGCATGTAGGCTCCAAATACCAATTGAATATTTAAAAGCACTTACCTTAAGGGGTCGGCCATCATTTTATATTGTAAAAGCACTCCTTGTGGTTATATAAGGAGGTCGCTTGGCCATTATTGGATTATGTTTTGGTGAATTTTCATATCTTGGTTAAGGTTTGCTTGTGAAGCACCTTATCTACCTTTCTCAAGGACGAAACCCCTTGATTAAGGACCTAAACCCTTGGTTGAGGACTTGTGGAGGACGAAAACCCTTCCATAAGGATTTATGTATGCAAGTTGGTTTGGAAAGCAATAAATTATCATTTCCTTGCATGATTTATCTCTTTGGATCAATAATCTATTTATTTGGAGTGGAGCGACCCACTTGGGAGTGTTATTTGGTATGTGTGATGATAATTTGGCAAATCTGAATTTATTATCTTGTTCTCCATATTTTTAAGGCCAAGATCTTGAGTTTCATGAATTTTGGAGGTGTTTTACTATTTTTCCAAGCTTGTTGATGTTCGCTGGTTGAGGGTTCCATAATTAATTATTTTCAAGCTCAAATCTGATTTCTAACAGCTGATTGTGTTTGCTGAGGGTTTCCTAATAATTTTGGCATAAGATTTGAAGGGTATTAGCAAGGTTTAACCCACCTTTGAGGGGTTTAACTTCTCCAAGGAAGTCGCTGCCCTAGGAAGGGCCTAATTTGCAGATTGCAGGGTTTATATCAGCCATCTACAGCAGCTCCCTAATCTGATTTTTAAGTTTACATCTCAGCTTTTGGTCATTTCTTGAGTCCCCCTAAAAAGGGACATTACATATGGTGATTGATAACCTAGTGCGTAGAATCACACTTGACGAGTGCTAAGAGGGGACACAGGGTAGGTTGTGGATTGACACTCAGACTACCCTCTTGAATTATCACTTTAGATTATTCATGCTCTAGCATTTGATGGATTTCAAGGATTAGGTGGGTACCTACTAATATCCGTAGACTTTTGGCCAAAAGCAAATCATAGGGTTATGATTTTAGGATGTATATTATTCCTACCCCGTAGATGTTACCAATTGATCGGGTAATGGCTTACACATGTGACTCTCTCTTTCCTCATTGATTACCACATCTTCCTTCTCGTGAAGGGTAGGGCCACTCTCAAGATTTGAGAGGTGTGTGGGGATCCGTATGGCTCGTGGTTGGAGGTAAAGCGCTCCGATGATGCTCTTTCTCTCACTGCAGTTAGACAACAAAACGGTGCTCTACAACTTATGTCATAGTATTTTGTGGTAAATTGTATCCTTGTATTACTATGGAGACTTATGTAAAATTTATGAGAATTAAGTTGTAAACCTTTTTAATGAGATTTGTTTTTCTACATTGTATAAACTATGTAAAGTTACTATGGTTGTATTAAATATGAAGAATGGTTTTCTTGAAGGCAACTTGTATCAAATGGTTAAGTAAATCGTAAATGACAAAATGTGTATATGTTATGGATGTTAAATCTATTTTAGTAAAACCATATTATGGGAGGTAACAAGTGGTTATATTAGGTGTGATGGATTTGTGTACATTGTTATATTGAAAATAGAAAGGTAAATGAATAAATAAGTGATCTTGATTTACAAAATAGTCAATCAAACTATGTTGATTTATATGCTTGATGGTATTCATTTGGAATTACCGATTCACTTGTCTTGAATTAAATTAAGTGTTTAATGTGTTATTAAGAACAGAAATTCACGCAGATTAATGTTTATTGGTTTTATATTTAGTTCACATGTTTCTTGTAGAGGCAAATTGTACCGATTAGTGAGATACTTATTTTGTAAGTTAAGTTGAGATGAACTTTGAAATAGGTATGTTAAGTAGAATTATTTGTTTTCCTTTCCTTGGATGATAGGTGATTAGGGAGTTACTTTTGTTATTGTATGCAAAAAAATTAGGACATGTTTTTATAGTCACTACGGGGAACTAGATATAGATGTGAACCCCAATTCTAGTTGACTTGAGATTGGGTACATTGTTCTATAGTGATGTTACATGTTTAGGCATGTCTTGATGGATGGGGTGGAATGTATCGAAGATTTGTGTTGCCTCCTTTTATGTTTATCCTTGTTTTTGTTCTAGTTTATCATATCCGCAATTGAATTAAATATGTTTAATTATTTATCTTCTTAGCATGCCCTATGTTAGAGACCACTCGCTAGCAATGGTGCTATTTGAGCATGGATGTGATTCAAACTCTTGAAGATACCACTTAAATGTAAAATGCACAAGAAAGAGGGGTCATGAGGGTTGAATGGTTCGTGCAAAAGTCTTGTTTCCATATTGCGGCGAGTAATTTCCTTTATTTTGGTTCAAAGAGGGTGTGGTGGGATAAGGCGAAGCATTGGGAACAAACACATGAGAGTTATGCGCACCGACCGACAAGGAGATACTCCACTATAAAGCTAATAATGTACAATTCAAGTTTTGGTATATGTGGCTGACAGGTTTCCACAACTGCCGAGAAAACCAAAATGATTTAGAATAAGAGGGTAGCAGCTTTGGAATTTGAGCAACAACAAAATTGTCAATCAATTTGTCCCCAACCCACACAAACAACTTCTCCGCACAATCAGAATTCAATGATGGCAAGGTACATTCTCTACGAAAACGAATATTATTTCGATCCAAAATTATAGTTGTCTCCAAGAGAAATAACCTTTTCTTCACCAACTACGCAAATGAAGATTATGAGAACAATGCATTAGTGTTGTAGAAACATGTGGGGATTATGTTGAATAGACAACTAGATGATAAGTATGTGTTTGGAAGACTTCACGAAGAATATGACCCCCAAAGAAAATATTTTTCCAATTGTCTCCAAGAGTTTAAGAAACAACATTAGTGTGTAAGAAATTGTACACTAGACTGCACAGAGGTTTTACAAAGTGTTGTGCAATAAAAGCATCATATATGATTGCGTGAATGGAAAAAGGCATCAAGAGTGCTAGGATTGTGCATTGGAAGGAGTTATTAGGTGTGCAATGGAAACAACATGAAGGGTGGGGTGGAACAAGTGTTAGTCAAACAAGCTTGGCCAAATAAGCACTAGACAAGATTGTGGTAAAACAAGTGATGGCGCATGGGAATTGGAAGCATCATTACAAAAAAATACAATTGGAAGCTTCATTAAAAAGAAAGAGGAGACATGGAATGCAAGAAGATGATGCGACAAAAGCCAAAGCAACAAGCGGAAAGGACGTGTCAAATACAACAAAATATATAAGAACATTTTATTTTAGACTGCAGAATAAGTGTTAGTCAAACAAGCTTGGCCAAATAAGCACTAGACAAGATTGTGGTAAAACAAGTGATGGCGCATGGGAATTGGAAGCATCATTAAAAAAATACAATTGGAAGCTTCATTAAAAAGAAAGAGGAGACGTGGAATGCAAGAAGATGATGCGACAAAAGCCAAAGCAACAAGCGGAAAGACGTGTCAAATACAACAAAATATATAAGAGCATTTTATTTTAGACATGGAATAAGTGAGCAACATACGGAAGGAATTTTATTTGTCTCAAAAAGGTGAAAACGGAAGCTGCGCAATGATTATGGCCAACAGTCCAGGCAGCATAAGGAAATTTTGTCACGGTTAGTAAAAGTTGTCAGTATATTTTTGAAGAAAGCATCATGGTTAAATTCTTTGCACATGGGATTGCACAGCAGATGTATATTAGAGTGTGCACTATAAACATTGAATGTGCCATGGGAAGGTATTCTAGAATGATGTACTTATAAACAATGGGTTGGTGGTGAAGGTCCTTCGTGAGGAGGCTGAGCAGCAGTAAACAATAGTATAGTTGTCTCCAAGAAATAATTTTAAAAAGAGAGAGAGAGATATCATTCTGGTGACAACAAGATATTATGGAATACAACTTTCCAGCAATACATGGAAATAGCTATCAGGGAAACAATACAACAGACTAAAGCATAATGAGCACAAAATATTGCACAATAACAAGGAAGGAGAAACATAGACTATCAAGTAATGAGATGGAAAAGGACAATTGTGCAGTGAATTGCAAGGCGTATTGCGCAATAGTTAATTGGTGTGCAGTATGTCACGCAATAGATCTCACAACACCAAAAGTGGCTAAACAATCGATGAGCAGTGGTTTCAAAGGTTATAATATCTTCAGTTTGATAGAGAAAGATTTAATAACCATGGAAACCGGGCAAAAAAAAGAGATTGCAAGTAAATTTACGGAATACATTACGCAATAGAAACTGATTGCGTAAGATATCGCGCAATGAACTCGCAATAAAGATACTCTTGAAGGACCAAGAGGTTAGATGACATGAGAGACAAAGTGGAGGATTTTGTTTTACTCTTGAATGATGGGACAGCCGGACAGATGGAAAAATTGCATGTTTATATGTATATTAGTAGAAGTGGCCGAGAGGCTGTGCATGGAGTCATTGAACTTGTTAGTAGATTAGAAGTGACCGAGAGGGTATGCAACAAGGCGTGGACCTGTTTGGGAAATTGAAGGAACCGAAGAAACTAAAGGAACCGAGAATAGTGATGCCGAAAAAGGAAGCAGATTGAGATGAGGGTGCCTTGAACAGGAGCAAAGGAAAAAGCACTTGGACATAGGATTAGCAGTAGAATAGGATCACATACATACATCAGTTGTGTCTCGAGACGAGACAGCTATTTAAGTTCGGGAGAGTGTTAGAAGGGGAAAAATTAAATGGGTATTTAATTTGTACCATATGAGGAATGTGAAGAGACACAAAGGAGACGAAGGGAAACATGGAATATGAGGAGTTACCGCTTCGGATAAATAAGGAATGAAAGGACGAGGAGAAGTTGTGAGCCTGATTTGTATTTTCATATTTGTTTGCTCATGACCTTTTTGGTCTGAATAAGTGCAAATCTGCTCTCAGTTTTAATGAAGAATTAGATTTATGTTGCCTTCTTTTATGCGTATCCTTGTTTTTTTTTTTCTGGTTTATCATGTCCACAATTGAATTAAATATGTTTAATTATTTATCTTCTTAGCATGCCCTATGCCAGGGGCCACTGCTAACACTTGTTGATTCATTCACTTCAAGAAAGTATTTGACACAGTTCCTAGAAGTAAATTGTGGGGTAGGATGGAAGATCTGAAGTTCCAAAAGAACATGGGGCAACAGTCCATAGGCTCTATGAGCAAGTTGGAACCAAAATCAGAACTCATACAAGATTGTCTTGGTGCTTCAGTTAGGAACTTAGGACATAAGGGTTAAACGAGGATGCCCACTATCACCCACTCTATTTGGACTTTATCGACAACCTAGAAGAATGGAAAGATGGATTAAGGGGTTGCGGGGTCCATATAGCTTGCCATGTGATCGAACTACTCCTATACGCAGAAGAGCTTATTTTGATTGCAACAACAACTCAAGTTTATGAGATTGTTTGAAAGCCTTAGGTTTGTTTTGCAAAAGGTTGAGATGCAAGCCAACACCAATTAAACTAAGATTTTTATCTTCTCATGCCGAGAGGACAAGAAGCATAATAGCTTCACATTTGAGGGGAACCCACATGAGATAGTCTCGAATACAAATACTTGGGGTTTAAATTCACTAACAAGCTTAGGTGGGAAACATGCATAACGAAAAGAATTCAAAGAGGTTGGAGAGCATTATTCTCTCTTCAAAACAGATGCAAAATGCTTATTTGTGAGATTCGAGGACCACCAAGGTCTTGTTTGGGCTACTAGTAGTGCCAATGGGGCTCTACAAGTATGAAGTTTGGGTCGGAGGTATGTCATGTCTAAAGTGGAGAGGAATAAAGAGAATTCATAAATGTTTAATTACAAGCGACTTCAAGATTAAAGCATCAGTCCCATACGAGATCCTCCTAACAAAAACGAGTATTTTTCCAATAGAAGTTGCAACTATAATATGTCTCCTAGGATATGTAACAAAAAAAGAGAGCATGAAGGAGGATACATGGCCAAAGGCACAAACGAGGGAAGAGCTGAACAAAAGAGAGAGAACATGGATGAAACAAAAAAGATATGAAAGAATAGGTAGGGCGCCAACCTATAGGAATGCCCAACCACCAATCAAGAGATCAAAAATTATGTGAGAGAGAGGTTTAAACTAAACATGTGGGCAAAGCAACTCGAGACTAAAAACCGATACTACATAACAAAGCTTAACCCCACCTATGAGCATGATCAGAAAAACTAATGGAAAATGAAGATGCTCATATAGCCCAACTGAGGACTGGATCGCACCAAATAAGATTCAATACAGGGTATAGTGGAAGATCCCAAAGAAAGGTCAGAAGAGAGAATACATTGTTTTTGCGCATTGGGTACGGTAGAGATAGAATGGCCAATATCACAGAATGCTCTGCATATGACGACATTCTAGCTAGTTCCCTCAATAGCCTACAAGTATTCAAAGAAGAAAATTAAAAAGTAGAGAACTTCCCATTAAAATTCCCGTTAATAGAATGAACCTCTAGAAACATAACAATAGCAGAAATTAAAGTTAGGGCCCAACTTCGCAAATCTTCTCTTCTTTTTTTTGTTCTTACTCTTTTGACTATGCAAACAACCGACTCCAGACAGCCGTAAAGGCTAGAATGCATAGAAAATACGTGATAATTCCCCGTGTTGACTTAAATTATGTTCATTAAATGGCTCTATAATCTTAATTTATGCTGCATCAGAAAAAACTTGAACGCAATTATGATCGCCCTAACTTAGCTTAGCCGAATGAATTGATTTACCAGCTTGAAAACAAACACCTTGAAAAGAATAAAATATTCACCCCATAACGATATTTACATGTTTTAAAAGCTGTCGAAATTTAAAAGGGCGCACCTTTAAACGATTCATTTGATCGGAAGAAAAAACTTGCAGGTATCCATCGGAAATGACGAGATATCGTCGCTTCCAAATTGAATTGCTCCGTAAAAATATCCACCCTATATCTCCCATTTCTTTTTCAACGCAACATTCTGCCATATTTCTGCCTCTCACCGTTCAATGTTCAACATTTGCTGCAACATCATAACTAAGTTTCGCTCTACGAGCTGGGGTTTGGGGTACATAAACGAAATTATTATTTTCAGCATTCATTCGAATTCCTCGTATTTCTTCTGCCCTGGAAAAAGTCACCGACTTTGAGTGGTGGGGGAGGGCGGACGAGGAAGAGGATGAAGGTGACTTCTCAGGGCGTTTCCATACTGCGAGTATCCACTCTCTTTCTCAAATATATATTTTATTTACTTATTAAAGTTTTAGATTTTTTCTTTTGGACCTGTTGAAAATTGTCGGCTGCCTATTGAAACAAATATAACATAAAATAGTTAAAAATATAATAATGTATAAGATCATTGGTCCCATGGAGGGAGGGCCCCAAAAATATCTCAGCTGGTGCTCCCAAAAATTTAGGAGCATTGTTTTTAATAGTTTCCTCAACAATATCCTTAGATATCATAGGATCCCATTGGATTTTTATGGTTATTTGTAGGTAAATAAAATCATATTTCCCTCTAAAATCACCAAAAAAATAATGGCGGCAATGCATATTATATTTCAGATGGACAAAATCAGCCTAAACAGTAGGGAGAAACTCCTAGCCCCCCCTCTCCAGCCACCTCTTAAGTTTAGGGGGCAAAAAATGTGGAGCTCCTATTTGTTAGGCCTAGATTCTATTATTTCAAAATAATCATGGGACCTTCCGTTGAAAGAAAAATATGAGTTGTAGCCCCTATATGGGACCATGCATGGCAATGTTTTGTTATACTTATATTATTAGGGACTCGCAACAATTCTTTGTGACACATATGCTACTATGCAAATGTAACAAGAAGTCTATTAAATTGTTAAAAGATGTTATTCAAGAGGAGTTCTAAAATGTTGTTTAAAGATTAATTACAATTAATTTTAATGTTTGAAGTTTTTAATATATAAATATTTATTGAAGTGGGAAATTATAATTCACAATATTAATAAAATTATAATATAATTAAGTTATAATTAATTATGATCAATTTTAATGTTTGAAGTCTTTAATATATAAATATTTATTGAAGTGGGAAATTGTAATTCACAATATTAATATAATTATAATATAATTAAGTTATGATAAAGAATTAGAACAAAATGGAGGATAAGTTAGAGAATAAAATTTAGACCCTCAAAAATAATAAATATAATGACACCATGCATTCTTGAATGGGTGGCATGCATTTATTAATATTTTATTTTGAAAATGAATAGAATACTTCATTTGTACACTTATTAAATGTTGATGTTAAAGTTGTCATAATTGTTGTGACACTTGTTAATTGTAGATTTTTTCTTTCAAATATTATTGAAAAATATGTACTTGAATAAGACCCAAAATTTGTCTTATCATGAAAAAGTAACCAATAAAAAATCAAATAAATCATTTTATTATTTTTTTAAATTATGAAATTGTTTAATTTATATTCCAACATTTGAAATATAAACATTGAGAAAAAAATAAATGTCTTTGATTGGTGGATATGTTGAAATTAATAAATTGTGGTGAAAGGTATACTAATATGCCTATGGCAAGTACTAATAATATTTTCCGATTATAAAAAATTAAAAATAATTTCACATTTTAAAATCACGTTGCATGTGATGAGGAAAGCGAAAAAGATAAAGCACCTACAAAATTGTTATTTTAAAAGATTGAGAGAGGATTACACATGCCTACCGATAAACTACACGATTCAACGTGGTGCACAAACAATTAATAGTTCATAAATACTACTAAATATATTCAAGCATCATTCATTTCATCTCTATCACTTTGTTTGTTTGTTTCATGAAACCCGATTACACACCATTACTCCATTCAATGGTGTTATTTATTGGCCTCATCTATCTTAAACCCTCCACAATATGGATCTTGTCGATAAATATGAGGGAGCCCCCTCCTACAATGTCATTTTCTTCACTAAAAGGGAGTCATTCGTGAAGGCGATCTTGGTAGCGGTGTTTTGCGATGGATGGTTTCAACTCTATTTTTAATTTCTTATTGCTCTCTATTTCAAATCGCCAAGTGGGTCATTAAGTGAGCCCAAATTTCAATGGTTGTTTTATCTTTTGTCTACGATTTTCATGCAATGAGCACATTCGCAAGCAATACCGGATTACAACCGTATTTTCAATGTATAATGAATAAGTTTAGTGTACATTAATATTTATTGTTCCATTTGTTACAAAACACAATTGATACAAAGTGTATTCAATGTCAAAAATAAGGTGTTTTCATGCATGCACTTTAATCTATTATATACATAATGCATGGTCACTAATATATGACTATAGAATCGAAATTATTGAACATACATTGAATATCAATTAACATAATGGCTAAATAATATTTAAATACGTAAAGAATGTTTGAATATTTGAATATATATTAAGTATTTGTTAACATTTTTATTAGATAGGGTAAAAAATAGGGATAGGCTCCCAGAGGCCGAGTACATAAGAATACAACGTGATAGAAGCAAAGCGAGATAAAAAAGGAAAAAGACCCCCAGAGTTAAACAAACTTAACTCCAAAACAGAGAAGGGGGTCCAAGAAATAGCGAGCGAGAGAGATTAAGCCATTAAACAAGAAAAAACAGAGAAAATTCCCCAAAATTCCCATGAGCATTCAAAAGAAGTTCCTTTAGGTAGCTTTACTTTTTATTTTTTGGAGGGATTATCCTCCTAGTCTCCTTTTCGTGCTAGAATCCGAATTGCCTTCATCTGGGGGGTTTCCTTGATGCCATCCTTAGTGTCCTCCTTAGGCTCCCCCTCCTCCTCGACTCCTCCTCTTCCTCTTCATTAGAACTAATCCGCCTCATTTTTCACTTCTCTTTTTCCACGACATCCATACGAACTCCCAACTCACAAACCAGAGAATCCAACTACTTGATATCCCCACAGATGTTCTTTTAGGCCAAGAAAATTTTCTTGGTGGCTTCGATGTTGTCAATCATGCCCTTTCTCACCACCAAGTTGGTCTCTTCAGGACATGGACAACCGACTCTAAATCTTGGACTTTATTCTTCCACATATCAATACCATGTTCTCCTTCCAAGGTAACTTTATCCTTCCCCTTCGATGAACCAACTTCCTAGTTTTCCATCTCTTCCCCATTCTTCCCATCACCCATCTCGCTTAGTATTTGTTAACATAATAGCTAAAGTATATTTGAATATACATAAGTGTTATGTTTTCTTTATACAATTAATTTGTGAATATAGCAGTTAATATTATATTAGCTGGTTGAACATAAATTGGAATTACTAAACATACATTGAATATGCTCTGGATTTTTTCATTTTCTACTCTACATTCAAACTTTAAATATGCACTAAAATTATTAAATATACATTGAATATGTTAACTCAATACACCCCACCCTAGCAAAAAAAAATTCAACAATTACGACATGCTCAAAGAAGTGTTGATCTCCCATATACACCGACTATACATTGAATACACGGTAGTAATTTCATCATGGAGCATCTTTGCGGTGAAATGTTTACTATTTATGTGATGACCCACTCATATTTGTCTATGACTTTAATATGCGTCTAAGTTGTATATTAAATATTCAATGGCAAATTACTATTGTTTTTTCAATGTATATTTAGTACTTTCAATGTATATTGATATTTCGTAAATACTACTAAATGCATTCAAGCATCATTCCTTCCATCATTATCACTCCATTTGCATGCTTTAGGAAATCCATTTATGTAGTGCCCACCTTTTTCAATATTCTCATTTTGGTCGAGAGCGACTCATTGTATCTAGATTATCATGATGACAGGGACATTATTGCTTATTTTATTGTTTTGATGAGACATTATCGCATGATATTGTTGCCGACATGGATATTACTACTTAGAACATTGTTTTGATATGACATTGTTCATGATATTGTATAGTTAGCATTAGGATGCTAACTCTTATTAGCAGGTTGTCTATGGGGCACATGATGTCACTGTTCATTTATCAAATATTATGTTATTACGATGATATCATGATTTACTATAGACATGCTTTTGTATTGATATTGGATCCATATTTGATGTATGATGTTATATCATTTCATTCAGTGGATGATTCATGTTATGATATACTGCTAGTTTAGCATGACTTGTATGGATGTTGATTTTGATGCATATGATAGTGTCATATTTTGTTATCATATTGGGCAGATATGAGGTTTGCATTGAGTGTGTAGGTGAAGGAAAATAATCATGAGAATAAAATGGTATTCATGCGGCGCACACCACTTAGCACAAAAAGGCCTAATAGCCAAACCTCTCTTTCTTATCGATTACAACATCCCTTTCTAATGTTGTGTCATGTCATGTTGGTTTGCTTTGAATTGGATTTGTGAACCTAAATTTTCCATCGTGGTGATGAATTATTATGTTGCTTAGCTACTTGTTAAATTCTTATGTTTCCTTGGTTTATTGTTAGCTAATGTTAAATGTTACCCCTTTTCATGTGGTTCTAACATCTACTTTTGGTTTTGCAATTATGTGTTGGGTTAGGTGGAATTAGGCCACCTAATTGCCCCTCCTAAATGCCACATTCTTTTCAAACTTGGATTTGGGGAAAATGTGTCATTTAGGAAGGGTAAATAATAAGTAAGGGACCTCATTTGTATAGAAAAGAGGCCCTAAACCCCATCCCTATGTGTGGGTGGGATCTTTTCAATGCAAATGAGACCTATTGGCCCGTTTGCCACTCACCACACACTTAATATTATGGGAACTTTGATTTTGGGAATGTATGGGATTTTGGGAAATCCTCTCATGATTGCTTTGGGCTAATTTTGAATTTTCCCTCATTTTATTTTGGTGCAATTTTGTGGATAGTTGATTGGTTTGGGTTTTGGTGGAGGGTGACATTTTTCACCCTCCCATTGTTTGTCTTGGGTAGCTTCTTTCCTTTTTAACCCCTCATGTCTTTAGTGATGGGGTTATTTTGCTTGGATAATTTTGGGGGAAGCTTGGAAGCTTGGTGGAGACTTGAACTCTTTTGGAAAGCATTCTTGGATTTGGCTTATGGAGTACAAGGTAGGATCTTGCATACTTATGTTTCACTTGATTTTTCCTTGCATGTTTGTGTATGGTTAATTGTGGAAAATGCATGTTGTGTTGTTTTTAATTGTTGTTCCACCCACCCTTGAGGGGTGTGGGTTTTGGAGATTGTATGGGAAGAGGGAGGAATTTTCCTCCTCTCTATTTGGGAACCCTCCTACATTGGTTTTACGAGATAGGGATGAATTTCCATTTGGGTTGGAAATTCATCCCTACCCTCAAGAAGGAAGCTTTAAAGTTTGAAAATCCTTATTGGGGAGTTTTGGAGAATAAGGGATTTTATGGTTGTTTTGATATTGTTATATGGTAGCATGAATTTGGGATTCTCATCCCCTCTTCCTAAAACTATAGGCATGGAGCTTCTTAGCAAGTTTTCTTATTTGCATTGTTTGTTTGGAAGGATTTAAATGAAGTTTGAAATGTTGTGTGCATCCAAATCTTTCATTTGTGTTAAGTGAAGTGTGTTACCTCTTTCCCATGGGCTTGGGGGAGGCTAGAATACCACCTTGGACTCTTTGGTGACATATAATGATGCCAACTGGTTGGGTGGTCAACCAAGCATTCTTCTTGTGGTTTAAAGACTCTTTTCAAGAATGTTTGGAGCTAAATGGAGTGGCCTAGATGATGCAGAGTTGCAGTTTTGGAGTTGTAACATTATTGTTTTCTTGAGCCAAAAATTTGGCATGTTGTCTCCTCTTGTGAGGAGGGCTTGTAGTGCTTGCATTTTATCATATTATTTCATTATGAAAAGGATAAAATTATTTTGTTATAGTTGTTATGACATGTAAATTGAATGGTTGAAACCATGGTTGGAAATGTTGTTACAATTGTTAAAGGTTACTTAAAGTTACAGGTTATAAAATACCTCATTTTAATATCTAATTTATGTATTCTTCCTTTGGAATGAAGAATTTAACTTAGGAAATGAAGAAATGATTAAATGTATGGAATGGAATTATCCTCCTCTTCTTGTTTGAAATATGGAAATAGTAGCTTCATTTTGGTAGTGTTTATCTTGTGTAAAAGGAAAGGAAATTATATACATTTAGTTCTATTTATTACCATTGTATGTTTGAAAAAAGGGGTTGTTGTTAAATGTCAAACTATTATTCCATGTTTAAATATTTCCTCTTGTTCTGAGTTTAATTCTAAAATTCTAGTGTAATTCTAGTTTAAAAACCAACAAGATATTCTTGCTTATAAGCTTGGAAATAATCCCTCTCTTGTGTATATTTATCTTTTGTAATTATAATTTAACGAGGATGACGGGACACGGTATTAGATGAGGTGTAACATCAACTTAGGGTCATGGGCAGCCACCTTCAGAGGCTCCTAGTTTTTGTCCCACGGATCTCGGATGTGCTTCATCGATGATGGGGTCCTTCAAGATTGACTTTCTTCACAACCGGAGCGATTGCGAGAGGATGTTCAACATGACAATGAGATACACCCATATGAGGGTTCACACTCTGCCACTCACGTATAGGTTTATTCACCGACAAAGGTCACACAACCATTCAATTGAGCTTACAGACCGGTGGGAGAGGTCTCATAGTCCTTCAAATGCAGATTCGAGAGGGTGGTTGAGACACGCCCTCATGGGCAGGCAATAGGTGGTATCATATGTGATCTCCTTCGACCTCACCCACCTATGTATGGAGGCACGATAGATGGATTTAGGGCTGAGTCATGGCTCCTAATATTATATAGTTGCTTTGGTTTGCATCCTTATGAGAGTGATTAACTAAAAATGAACTAACCTAATGTAGTATGGGGATAGCTAATCTAAGCTATGAAAAAATGCAATAAACTAAATAAATGCAAAAGAAAAGGAAAGTATGTAAATGATCTAACTATGCAAGAGGAAATGTTAATCTTAATGTGCAATAATGAAGAGGAAAGAACTCAATTGATTTGATGAAGTGACATAAGCTGTGTCACATGTGTGACTAGAAAATTAGGAAGCAAGAACGACTATGCAGGAGCCTTAAAAAGAGTGGATCTAGACTATTTCTGGATCAAGCACTGGAGGAGGACCGGGGCACCTACAGCACTCTGGTTTGTAATTTGTGCACCTTAGTCTATGTAAAGAGTTTCAAACCGATCTTCACAAGGTCAGGAGATGATATGGAACCTTCACTATGTATTACATCGAGATTCGTTGTCACGTGCTAAATGTTTCCAATAACCCAAGATGAAAGATAAACCTGTAAGACCCCAAAGTAAGCATCAAAGCCTAAAAAAAGAATAATGCATATGAAGGGGTCGGACTGGCCTCGGCTGCCACAACGGTAGACTTACTAATCGACGATGCACTACATCTCAGACCCGATGTAGTTCTATGTACAAGTGTGTATGAACATGCCCTAGGTTGTTCTTGTGTCAGTCACACTTTGTGAAGTAACAAACAATAACTATGTGTAGAAAATGTAATAGAATGTTTGCATGGAATAGAATAGAATCCTTCCCCCTATGAAGTGTGATGCAGATGTCCTAGCCTAGTGCATTGATGATGGAGCTATGTGGTTGCAAGTTATCTCCAATGTAATAGATAGATGCAAATCTAAATGGAGTGATAGTAGTAAGTGATGTTAGGTCCTTCATTATGGTCTCATAACTTTATATTTATAGGGTTCTCTTGATCTAATTTCGTAATTAACCCTGAAAATCCCAGCCACAAGAAAGATAAAGATGTCAAACAACTAGAAAGAGCCCAAAAATGGCCAGGAAAGTGTAAAAAGGACCGAGGGGTGCCCCTAGTGGGACTAGGGCACCCTAGTAGGGATTCAGTGGCACCCACAGGTGCCCCAATACTAATCTGGGCATCCCGTTTGATGCTAAAATGACATGGGATAATAGAAGATGACTAGGCATATAGGGGAAAGAGGTAGGTAATGATGAAATAAAATAAAATAAGATGGTCGAAAGACGAGGGTTAATTAGTAATTTCTTCACTCAAGAACCTTCTAAATAGTAGTATGAGACTAGGATAAATAATGTCTAAAGTGCGTGATTTTGTGACTATATTTTTCCCCCACCGTATGTTAGTGAGCAGAAATCTTGGTAACATAAAGTAGATAAAGACTAATGCCGATGTAGAGTGATGAAGAAGGCGTGCAAAGGAGTAGACAAAGTGTGGAATGACAAAAAGGTGGAGCAACGTGGAAACTAAAGATGAAAAATGCGCAAAAAAAAAGTGATGAGAGTGAACCTAGGGCGGAATACGTGTGTAGCTATTGCGGTGTGTGATGTACTTACATGGTTAGTAAAGTGTGTGTTGTCACGAAGTTTTCATAACGATGTTGTTGTTTTTGTTGCCCCCATTTGACTACTTGTTTCTCATACGGTCGGACTTGCAAGGAGAAAACAATCAAGTAGTCAAATATGTAGGTATGTATGTGTAAAAACAATATGTAAAAGACACATGTATGTGAAATCATGTAAATGTAAAATATGTAAATGGAACATTTACACATGATCCATGTCGAGAAATAGATGTAGAAGGATATCATGTCGTGAGTATGTATGTATGTCGAGAAATGCTATGTGTCATCCAGGCTCTAATTGCTTCACCGAAATGTTTCCTCTAGGCTCTAATTACTTCTTATAAAATCTATTGTGTATGGGGTTCGTAGATTGGTCTCGAACCTACTCATTGAATATAACCGAACCAAACTGGTTTAGAATCTTTGTGTTAGTATGTAAAAACCCTAAATGATGCCCCCACCCCCTCTTTGGGGGCGCATGCAATGCGACATCACTGATAGGAGAATGTGGCCCCAAAAGAGGACTAACCACATGTACTCGTAATTATGCCTGTAGGGGGAAGGGAATGCACTTGGTAGAAACTAAGGCATGCACAAACAAGGATGGCTAGCCAAAACAAGTGTTAGTACAAAAACACATGCATGTAAGAAGACAATGTGTAATCTACGCAAATAATGTAAAAACTACCAAGCGCAAAACAGTGTAAACACATAAGAAAACAAGTAAGCCACACAAAGTGGGTTGTAAACATGGGACATCACTCATGATGTCGTAAGACATGCAAGGCCATAATGGCCGCAAACAACAAACAAGTGTGCACATCAAACAAAGGGCAAGGCCCGCATACAAAAACAAACAATAACAAATAATGGAACAAACAAGTATGGAAGAAAATATCCTCTGTATAACAAATTTTACACATGAAGCACTCATTAGCATGTTAGAAAGATACTATTATGTCAAAAGCATGTATAACAAGTAATGTAAAGTGCTAAAAAAACAATAAGACACTGGAAGAGACGAATGTGGATGCCCCCAAGAACTGGCGAGTTTAGGAGTGGTAGAAGGTGAGCATCTGTGTTGCATGTAAGAGACCTGTATCTATGATCACAACTAGAAAAAGATGTGAACGTGCATGTGTGGATGATATAGATAAATGATTTATAAATAATCTAACTAGCATGCATAATAAAGTGACCATGAACAAGCAAAAGTAAACAAGAGTAAAAACAACCATAATATGCAGATATTGTGGATGGATGGTAGGAGCCGAGTGGCCCCTAAGTGAATATAAATGTATGTAATGAGGTCCATTTTGTTTTCCCCCTCAATAGTCAAGAATGAATCGCAAACAAGAGTGCGTCATGAGAAATGGTTGAATAGTGTGTTGTGTCTAACGTGTTGTGATGAATGTGTAAGTGTAGTGATGAGATGTGACCTAGAAACGATGTGTGCATGAACCCTATAGCCGAAGCGTATATCATGACTAGATGAATGTATAAGTGATGATTTAGCCTAAGCATATATCACTATGAGATGAAAGGATGAGTGATGATTTATCCTTAAGCGTATATCACTACAATATGAAAAAGGGAGTGGTGGTGTAACCTAAGGTTTATACCACTACAAAATGATAGAATAGGTGACTATTTAGCCTAAAGCACGTGTCATTAACCTAGGATTGTCACATGATGAAAGGTCTAATAGGAAATTTGTGATGAGCGTAAGGTCTATTTGATTTATAAACCCTTGGCAGTCGAGTATGGACCGAGGAACTAAAGTGCTTCATCGGTAGTAGTGAGTGCAGTGCGTAAGAAGATAATGTATTATATGTAAAGAGGAAAGATGACCATGTGATGAGTAGATTTGTGTAAAGACATGATGTGTAAAATGTGTAATGTACGATGTATAAGATGTAATGTACGGTGTAGACTAAAAAGTATTTTGTAGAGGAGTAGAATGGAATGCTAGATGCAAGTATGTATAATGAAGACTAGTATGATGTAAGATGTGTAAATGCACAAATGTCAAAATGTTGTAGACTAAATGTAACATGTATGGTGTATGACGTGGGATGTGTGAGGAAATGCAATATGTAAGACCTATGGTGCAGTTGTCGGGGTTCATGTGTAGTAAGCCCTCAATAGTCAAGTGTGAACCAAAGCACAAGAGTGTGTCATCGGGTAATGATGCTAGAATGTATGATGAGTATGCCTAATGTGAGGATATGAATGTATAAGAATGTAAAAGATGATGATGGTGACTATGCTAATACAAGGCGGGGGATGTGGAGTGTTATGCCCCAAGTGGGTGTGAATGAATGAACTATCTAATGGTTGTGAAGGACAAAGGTCCTTTAAGCGATGTAGGAGATGAAAGCATATGACCATGCTCTAATAGTGGAGGAATGGTAGACAAACGTTATAGTGGTGAATGTAGTATATCTACGTGTGAGGGATGAATATAGGATGGAGGTCGTGGCATAGTAAAATGCGTCGGTGATGGAGGTTGATGCAATGTTGAGGGTGAAGGTGATGAATATCTATGCGGAATAAAATGAGGTAGTGATCGATGTCGAGATTTCGTGGTTGTCCTAGGAATGGGCCTATGTCAATGTGTATGAATAGTGGAATGATGTGGTCATGTAGATGGTATTCGAGTAGGTGAGCTAGGAGTAGATTGTGATTTGAGAAACATAGAAGTAGGGGATACGCTAGATATTGTGTGAGGAAACAAAGTTGACCATGAAGTAGATGGAGGGACACCATCAATAGAAATGACCTGATTTTTGTAAATAAATTTGAGTCACAAATGACTCATGAAATAATAGATTAAGAGCGAAAAATCCAATTGAGGTCAAGGAGCATATCGTAACCATCAACCGTGTTGCCAACAAGGAACTGTACAAGCATAGTAAGAGGACCAACTGTAACATGTAACTTAACGACACCAACGGGTTTGTTGAAGGGATATTCAATTTGTGATTGAGGATACCCAATAGCTTTTAGGAGCTACATAGAACATGCACTAATGGGCCATGATGGGTCAACCTTAGTATTGTTGATGGAGGTCAAGCCAATAAATGCATGGATGTGTAAATGATTAGATGTAAACTTAGTGTGATAATCGATGTTGGAAAAAGAAATGATTGATGGTAAAGCTTCAATGTTAGCAACTAAGAAATACAGAGCTCCTGATCCAAGAGGCAATACCACATGATATGTATGATTAACAGAAGAGTTTGTTGTCTTCTTGTCACATTGTTGAGAGTCATTGTTAAAGAGCTTGAGTTTACCCTTGTCGTTGGTTGGGGCGAGCTAGTAGACTTTGGGAACTCTAGTTTATTATTATCAATTAGATCTTGGATGATTGTTTGGAGTTTTAGGCATCTATTTGTAGAATGTCCCACACATCGATGATAATCACAACAGAAGTTCTCATTGTAGTTCCTACCTTTTGGTCGTGACGGGTCTAACTCGAGTGGCGGGGAAGGGTAATAAGATTTATCTCAAGAATTTATTTCAATATAAGATGCGAAGCCATGGGAAAGGTGTTAAATGTGCTTGCCGATGTTGCTATGGTGAACCTCTCGAGTAGGAGCAATAGTATTGATAGTGACTTTAACGTTGGTTGGTTTAGTTGTAGAAGGTTTAAATGGTGTCTTGCTAGGAAAACGAGTGGAAGACGAAGTCTGTTCTTGATACTTAAGCTTTCCGATGGATAGGAGTTTGGTCTCATGAAGCTTAAGAGTATGACAAAGTTGATCAAAATGAAGGAGAGGTCTCAAAGAGAACACTCTCTTATAGAGGTGGTAATAGACTTTGAATAAATAAATCTTGAAGCTCAGAGTTGGCAAGCACGTTTGTCATCTTAGCTAAATTGTTCTTATACCTCAAAATGTAGTTGGATAGGTGTTCATTTGGGCCTTGTTTAAGTTGTGCTAGTTAGGCGTAAGAAATCTTAGAGCCGATATTGATGGAGAAATGAGTAAGAAATGCATCAGCTAGATGTGTGAAGGAGGTTACCGAGTGAATAGGTAAGTCGTAAAACCAACGCATCGCATAATCATGGAGACTACGAGGAAATAGCTTAGCTAAAGTATATGATCATTAGTGAAGTCAAGACAAATGACATGAAATGCTCTAAGGTGTTCTTGTGGGTCACCATGCCCATTGAAAATGGGAAGCTTAGGGGTGACAAAACTAGGAGGAAGTGGGTAAGTAGAGATGACAGGTGTAAATGGAGTATGTAATAACAAGGTAGAATCTAAAGATGGGGATGCATGCAAAGTGGCCTATTGCAACTTATGAATTTGAGCTTGAAGATCGTGATAAAGAGAAGTTAGGTCTTGATTGCCAACAAATGAGACTTGTTGTACATGAGAAACTAAGGGCAACGTAAAATGATTGGTAGGAGTAGGAACATAAATGGGAATAATAGAAATAGGAGGAAGAGTAGAAGCAAGCGGTTGAGTGGTGACATAAGTGGGTATTGCGGCAGAGGCAAGTGAGTTACGCAAGTTAGTAGCTTCCTCATGAGAAACATGTAAAATTAAATCTAAATCTTAAGGATGTTCAACAAGGTGATCATTAATGGCCTTAAGATGAGCTTTAGTAAATTCCTCATGAGAGTGAGCCATGGAAAAGGAAAATAAACCCTAGAATGATAAGCTAAGAAGGAAGAACCTAGAAGTGTGAATGATGGAGTCGGGTTCACTGAAATGATTAACTAAAAATGAAATAACCTAATGTAATATGATGATAGTTATTATAAGTTATGAACAATTATGATAAAGTAAATAAATGTAGTAAAAGGAAAGTATGTAAATGATTTAAGTAACTAAGAAAGAGGAAATGCTAGTCTTAATGTGCAAGAAGGAAGAGGAAGGAACTCGGTGATTTGACAAAGTGATGGGATTGTGTCACAAGTGTGATTGGAAAATTAGGAAGCGGGAATGATTGTGCAGAGCCCCAACATATTGGCTCTATACTATTTCTCTAGACTTGAGTGCATGGAGAAGGACTAGGGCACTTGCGGGCACTGCAGTGCCGCAATATGGGCACCTGGAAGTACGAAAAGGTCGAAACTAATCTTCACGGGGTTGGGAGATTATTTGGAACCTTCGTTGTGTATCACATCAGATTTGTTGTCCGTGTCGATGTCACCAATAATCCGAGATTAAAGATAGGCATGCAAGTCTGTTGTCAAAATTTCACCCCCGGGTAATTTTGATAACATGCATCGAATATTCAAGTCCAGGAAAATTGATTGATTCGGGGCCAAAAATCATGTTCTTTAGAGTCCCCTAATATTTTCTAAGTTCCCTGTCTAAGAGGAAAAGAGCAAGCTCGAGAAAATGCGAAAAAGGTTGCGAGAAGGCAAGTAGGTTGATCCAGGAAAAAATCATAAAAATGACTAAGTCCTAGTCTAGGCGGTCGGGACATTTGGGACAAAAGGCCCGAACCGGCCGGCTCGGCGAAGTAAGCACAAGCAGACCCATAGCAAGCAGCGGGGACATCTGGGACAAAAGTAAGCGGCGGGCGCGAAATGCCGGTTCGGCGACCGAGAAAAAATTGGCTAAGCTCTTTGAGAGGGACGTAAATGGGACAATCGGGCCAAAAGGCGCGGCCGGCGGCAAGGCGAAAAAGGGCGAGAGCAGTCAAAATCAAATGGGACAATCGGGCCAAAAGGAAGCGAACCGGCTGAAAAGAGTCAAGTCGGTCGAAGCAAAGTGGGACAATCGGGCCAAAAATGCCGAACCACGGCCGAATAAGTAGAAATGAGTCGAGAGGGTCCAAAATCAAATGGGACATCTGGGACAAATGGACGCGAAATGCCCGAACCGGCCGAAATGAGCACAAAGGGCCCAAAATCAAATGGGACATTCAGGACAAATGGGAGGCGAAACGCGAAGGAGCCGAGGACCAATCGAAGCGCCACGTGTCCTCACGGGGAGAAAAAGTCAAAAGGTTAAAGGGGCGAGTTATCGAGTCTTGAATCGAACCAATGAAATGGCGCCACGTGTCCAAGTTTAAGGGGCCACAAGCAATTTCAAAAGGAAAGCCCGCGAAAGACGGAGAGAGAGAATTGCTCGTCAATCAGCACGTGCCACGTGTCGTCCGGATGGCGAAGAGCGGGAAAACATTTTAAAATTCGTTTTGATGCATTAGTGCCCTAAATCTTGATTGCCATATCTTTTGATCGAGCTCGGATTTCCACGTTCTTTATATCAACGGAAAGCTGTTGAGATGCTCTACATGATCCACAGGATCAATCTCAAGTTTTAGTGTAGTCTAAAGAGAAAATTGAGAAACGGCTCGGCGTGTGGTAATGGCTGAAGCGACCTTTCAACAACCCGTTTTAATGCTAATGGGTCGCATTCTTCTTCTGCACGGCCAGAAGTGACATTTTAGCGGCCAAATTAATACAAATGGGTCACATTCTCCTCCAAAATCGCTCAAAGTGACAGGGTATGGGTTGGTAAGATCCTCCATGCTGATTTAATGCATCTGCAGTCAATGAGGAATGGGCTTGCACGTTTTCCCACGTTTTCTGTCCCCTGGGCTCGACCCATGCAATGTAAAAGCCAGATTTGGCTCATTTTAAAAAAAAAAAAAAAAGAGTTGTTCATTCTTTCTGCTCTGCTCTCCCTTCTTTTCTTCTCTAGGGTTGAAAATGGAGTTCGAACCTCCTCCCTTGCTCTGTAATGGCGTTTTTGCCTCTTATTAATGGAATGATGTTACATGCAAACTTAAAAGCAACAAAACGTGTTTTGTGATGCATCATGTCCATCCTTTCTCATTTTTACTTGTTTTCTTCTTACCTCTCTTCATTGCGGTATTTGTGCATGTTTGAATGTTCATTGCGAGTTTGGAGCTATGTTCATGGAGTTTTGGGACATTTTACGTGTGAAATCTATCCTTGGGCTGTGATGCATCTGTCCATCCTTCCCATTGCTCACCTCTCTTTGTCCCATGGCGGTTTTGATAGATGTCCAACATTCTCCTTCTCGGTGTATCACCGTTTTAGTGTAGGCTTTTGCTTTGTTTTCCCTTCTCTCTCTCTCTCTCTCTGTCTCCTTGGCATGGTTAGATTAGGATTAGATTAGCTTGCTGCACTGGAATAGCTTGTGGCGGAGTAGTTTAGGAGCGAGGAACCAGCCTTCTCTGGAGATTCCTCTCTCGGTTCTCACAAGTCCCCATGCTTGGAGAGAGGTTTCCATGTTGTGCAATCTGCTTTGGATGCACGAACATCAACCTAGAAGCTTTGATGTGCGTCCGTGGAGTGCTGTGATTTTGCATCAAGCAGTTTTGCACATGCACTTGGTGGGACCTTAGAGGTCTTTCACTTCATCTTTTGCAGGTTGATGTGTTCCTGTGAAGATTTCAGCCTTTGGAGGCACTTGCAAACACATCTGGTGACTCCATCTGGTCAACAACCATCTCTGAAGTTGCAGACCTTCCTTTCCATTCATTTTCATTCATTTTCCATTCATCCTTCTTTCCATCTCTTTCATTCTTCCTCATTCTTTGAAGTTGTGCAATCATGACTTCATTTCCATCATGGATTTCATATCAACAACAGCAGTATATTCCACCTCCAACAGGTTTTACAAATCCTCCAGATCAGCATGCATATTCATATGAACAGCAGTGCCAAAGTCAGTTTGGCTATGGAGCTTTCCAAGAGCAAGAGTATGCATATAATGAAGACAATCAGATGCAAGATGCTTTGAGTCATTGGAGAAAATCCAAAAGATGGAGGTAAACATAGTGCGATCCAGGCTCGAGGCACGGATGAAAGCTTTTGGAATCGGTTATGGAGCACCTGTCCATGGGTGGGACCTTTTCCAAGGCATTCTGACCCTCGGGAGAAGCTTGACTTCATGATTGCAACCTTGCCTTTGCTTGCAAAGTGGATTGAAAGAAATAGAGGTGTATGAGAGAAGTATTGAGCAACCTTGTTTGGGTAAGTACACCATCTCATGCCTTTCCTTTTCCTCTTTCCCAATCTGTTTCATTTCAGCGAGTGTCAAGTTTCAAACCCTCCATCTGCTTTGTCCCAGTGTTGAATCCATTTCTCCACCCCGAGTCTTCCACCTCATCTCGATTCTTCTTTCCTCTTCCCTTCCAAGCAGTCATCCCCTCCACAAGAGCTAACAGAAATACCCCTCCTCCAAAGAAACAAGAGGTTTCACTTGCCTCCACCACCACAAAAATTGTAAAATTAGTTGAGTTTGACCCATTCCTCCTTTTGCATTCCCAATTCCATGGGAAGAAGAAATTGAAAAAATCAGTCATCGAGGACAGCAAGAGGAAGAGCCGGGAAAAGAAGAAATGATTAAGAGCATAGTAAGTTTGGCTCTTAAGTTTGGAATGAAAAGATCCCCTTGATGAGGAAGCCTACGAGAAGAGGCTAAGGTTGAACAAATGGTGGTTAGGACTGAATTTGGTTGCGGCGAAGAAGAAGAAGATCTTGCGGTCCCAACTAGTCCTCTAGAAGCAAACAAATTGAAGAGTTTGACTTGACAAACTTCATCTTTGGAGGAGGAGTTCAATCAAGAGCAAGATTGTCTTGAACATTGGAGGGGAAGAAGCTGCTCCAAATCCAAAAGAAGAGGAGCACATTCTAGGTGTGGAGGAGAAAAGTGCGAGATCAAGGGCTTTGAGCACAAAGCGAGGCTACTGAGGAGAACCTTGTTCTTCTTTCCACTTCATCTCTCTCAAGTTCAAGTGCTGAAAAGGAGTTTGATCTCTCAAACTCAATATTGAAAGTGAAGGAAACCATGGTGGTCAAATTACGAGATCAAGAGGACACCATGGAGGAAGTTGAAACGAGCAACAGGACAGATGATGAGGCGGTTTACACTGCCGATTTGGAGGATTGTTTTGATGGAGAAGAGCGGTTGAGCTTTCACCTTTCTCTCTTTCATCATCCACATTCCAAACACGAACTCTGCTGCCATGAAGGAGAGCTTTCATTTGCAGTGACCTACATCTCTGACTGACTCTTTGGGATCAAGATTGGAAGATTTTTATCTTCCATGTTCTTCATGGAGGAAGAGAAAGGACGGAAGAATCCCACCATTTCTTCCACACCATCCATTCAAGAGGGTCTACAAGAAGACTCCATTCTTGGAGTTGAAAATCGAGCTATGGGCATATCAAGCGGATCGGACCTTGCCCAATCGGGTATTTGGCTTCATTGGAGCCAAAGGAGAAGCCTGACCGATTCATGCTTGCAGAGCATGAGGATGAGCTACAAAGTACCAAGGATCAGTGCCATACCTCTCGATCAAATGCGAGCAACTAAAAGAGGTATTGGATTTTTGATTGATACCTTGATGATTTGGATAGAAGACCGACTTCTTGTTGATTTTCATCCATCAAACAGCCATGATCGGTGCAAATCAATTTCATGGCTGCCAATTTTGAAGAAAGGAAGCTATTTCTCACAACGATTCGAGGTTTGTTTAGCTTGCCTTTGCTTCGAGTTAAGTAAGTAAGTAGCTAGGTTTGCTTTCGAGTAGAAGAAGTGCTTGTGCACACTCTGCATGTTCCATTTGGGGCATGTACGATTTTCAGATTTTGTACATAGTTTTGGTGTTTCTTTGGTTTCTTTCTCTTGCAGTTCATTTGAGTGGCATCTTGGTGAAGACACTCCGAGTTGATGGGTTTCCAAGTGGCTCGGAGGAGGTTTTCAAAGTTGAGATCGGTTGCGGAGTTGCGACTCATGACTCCATGCCCAATGGATGCTTCAGCTCTCGATCATTCATCTAGCGAGTAGATGACCCAGTTGAAGGCTAAATTGTTGTCAAAATTTCACCCCCAGGTAATTTTGATAACATGCATCGAAATATTCAAGTCCCGGGAAAATTGATTGATTGGGGCCAAAATCATGTTCTTTAGAGTCCCCTAATATTTTCTAAGTTCCCTGTCGAGAGGAAAAGAGCAAGCTTTGAGAAAATGCGAAAAAGGTTGAGAAGGCAAGTAGGTTGATCCAGAAAAAATCATAAAAATGACTAAGTCCTAGTCACAAGGCGATCGGGACATTTGGGACAAAAAGGCACGAACCGGCGGCTCGGCAGAAGTAAGCACAAAGCAGATTCGCATGAAAGCAGCAGGGACATCTGCAGGACAAAAGTGCGCGGCGGGCGCGAAAATGGTTCGTAGAGAAAAAATTGGCTAGCTATTGAGAGGGCCGCAAATGGGACAATCAAAAGGGCCAAAAGGCGCGAACATGGGCAAGGCGAAAAAGAGTCAAGTCGATCCAGAAGCAAAAAGTGGGACAAGCGGGCCAAAAATGCCCGAACCGACCGAATCGGCCGAAATGAGTCGAGAGGGTCCAAAATCAAATGGGACATCACGGGACAAATGGACACGAAATGCCGAACCGGCCGAAATGAGCACAAAGGGCCCAAAATCAAATGGGACATCCGGGACAAATGGAGGCAAAGTATGCGAAGGAGCCGAGGACCGATCGAAGCTGCCACGTGTCCTCACGGGAAAAAGTCAAAAGGTCAAAGGCGAGTTATCGAATGAACCGAACCAATGAAATGGCACCACATGTCCAAGTTTAAGGGGGCCCAAGCAATTTCAAAAGAAAGCCCCACAAAAGACGGAGGAGAGAGAATTGCTCGTCAATCAGCACGTGCCACGTGTCGTCAGAGATGGCGAAGAGCGGGAAAACATTTTAAAATTCGTTTTGATACATTAGTGCCTAAATCTTGAGATCGCCATATCTTTTGATCGAGCTCGGATTTCCACGTTCTTTATATCAGCGGAAAGCTGTTGAGATGTTCTACATGATTCTAGGATCAATCTCAAGTTTTGGTGCAGTCTGAAGAGAGAAAATTGAGAAACGGCTCTGACGTGTGGTAATGGCGAAATGACCTTTCAATGACCCGTTTTAATGCTAATGGGTCGCATTCTTCTTACTGCATTGCGGCCGAAGTGACATTTAAGCGGCCAAATTAATACAAATGGGTCGCATTCTCCTCCAAAATCACTCAAAGTGACAGGGGTATGGGTTGGTAAGATCCTCCATGCTTGATTTAATGCATTTGCGATCAATGAGGAATGGGCTTGCCACGTTTTCCCACGTTTTACTGTCCCACAGGCTCGACCCATGCAATGTAAAAGCGATTTGGCTCATTTTTAGAAAAAAGAGTTGTTCATTCTTTCTGCTCTGCTCTCCCTTCTTTTCTTCTCTAGGGTTGAAAATGGAGTTCGAACCTCCTCCCTTGCTCTGTAATGGTGTTTTTGCCTCTTATTAATGGAATGATGTTACTGTACAAACTTAAAGCAACAAACGTGTTTTGTGATGCATCTATCCATCCTTTCTCGTTTTTGCTTGTTTTCTTCTTGCCTCTCTTCATTGCAGGTATTTGTGCATGTTTGAATGTTCATTGCAGGTTTGGAGTTGTGTTCATGGAGTTTTGGGACATTTTCTGTGTGAAATCTATCCTTGGGCTTGTGATGCATCTGTCCATCCTTCCCATTGCTCACCTCTCTTTGTCCCATGGCAGTTTTGATAGATGTCCAACATTCTCCTTCTCTGGTGTATCACCGTTTTAGTGTAGGCTTTTGCTGTTTTTCCCTTCTCTCTCTCTCTCTGTCTCCTTGGCATGGTTAGATTAGGATTAGATTAGCTTGCCTGCATTGGAATAGCTTGTGGCAGGTAGTTTAGGAGCAGGAACCAGCCTTCTCTGGAGATTCCTCTCTCAGTTTCACAAGTCCCCATGCTTGGAGAGAGGTTTCCATGTTGTGCAATCACCTTTGGATGCTTGAACATCAACCTAGAAGCTTTGATGTGCGTCCGGGAGTGCTTTGTGATTTTGCATCAACAAGTCCCTAAAATAAGCATCAAACCCTAAAAAAGAATAATACATATGAAGGGATCAGATTGACCTTAGTTGCCACAATGGTGGACTTACTAACTAAGAGCTACACTACATGTCATACTTGGTGTAGTTATATGTGTAAGTGTGTGTGAACATGCCCTAGGTTACTCTTGTGTCATTCACACTTTGTGAAGTAGTGAGCTTGATAACTATGTAGCAAATGTAATAAAATGTGTGCATGGAATAGAATAGAATCCCTCACCCTATGAAGTGTGATGGAGATGTCCTAGCACAGGGCCTTGATGATGGAGCTATTTGGATGTAAGTGATCTCGATCATAGCAGAGATGGATGCAAATCTAGATGGAGTGATAGTAGTAAGTGATGTTAGGTCCCTCATTATGGTCTCATAACTTTATATTTATAGGGTTCTCTTGATATAATTTCGTAATTAACCTCGAAAAGGCCGACCACAAGAAAGATAAAGATGTCAAATGGCTAGAAAAGAGCCCAAAAAGTGCGGGGAATGTGAAAAAGGACTAGGGAGCTTGATGGGACTAGGGCACCCATGGGTGCCCTGAAGTACTAATTTGGGTGCCCCATTTGAGGCTAAAATGACGGGATAACGAGAGAGATTTGGGAATATAGGTGCGAAGAGGTCGGTAATGACGAAATAAAATACAACAAGATGACTAAAAACATGGGTTAATTAGTAATTTCTTCACTCAAGAACCTTCTAAATAGTAGTATGAGACCGGGATAAATAATGTCTAAAGTGTATGATTTTGTGACTAAAGAGAGAGCAACGTCAAGCTCACCTCACCATACACCTCCTCCGGCATTGAAGGCATCTGGTGGAGGAATGAGGAGCGGAAGCTCCATTTGACATGTGGTATTTTCACCTATGAGTTATTTGATGAGTGTTTCATGTGTCGATACATGTCACAATATTTCATTTAGAAGAGGATTGTGAGTTTGACGATCTCGGCGGGGTTCGGTATAGTGGCCTAGAATGAGTGCAAATTTTGGATCTTACATGGTATGTAGACTACCTTGAAGATGAGAAGTTACATGTGAGCATGTTCATCATGGGCTTGAATGCGAGACTTGTCGGGAGTAGTTAGGATTTTATATCCCGACCTTAGAGAAGGTGGTGGAGAAGGCCTATCTTGCAGAGGAGAACAAGACCGGGACACAAGAGTCTCGGGATAAGAACTATGGAAAATTACAAGAGCGAGTTCGATCTTTTCAAGATCGAGATATCATGTGTCTCCACTCCACCTCTAAGAGGAGAGTTTATAATCTTTTGGTCAGCTTCATGACCTCCTCCACACTCACAACGACCCTCTCAACAACATGCTCCTCAACAACAGAGGACTAGGTCGGGCGTGGATAGTCATAGAGGTAGGGGCCATAATGGCCACATTTTGGGAAAAGACAGGAGCTCGAGTAGCCAATGCCTAATCCATCTTGTTTATAGCTATCGGCTAGAGTGGTACCCATAGGGTCGAGTACATCAGAGCACAATAGGGTCTCAATCACACAAGGATGCATCAGAGTTGTTTCATTTGTGGGGCCCTTGATCATTATGCATGATTTTGTCCTTAGAGACCATCTTTTTCGAGAGCTAAAAGGCATATGTTTTAGGGTAGACATTTGGAGACTTGCAAGACGTGCTCATCGTGTCTATGCTCTGGTGGAGAACCGTAAGGTCGGGCATCGAGACCACAATCATTAAGACTATAGGTATGATTAGGGGTACACTTATTCTTTGTACTATTTAATTCAAGAGCTTTTGAGTCCTTTATATCGCCCTATGTAGTGGATAGATGTGGTTTGGTGGCACAGGAAGATAGATAGGTGGGAGGTAGATTTGGCCATTGGGAGTAGGTTTTTGTAGACTCGTATGTGGAGAGTTGTATTTTTGACCTAGGTTTATTCTCCATTACCTTAGACCTTTGTGTTTTTATGTTGGGATCTTATGACATCATTCTTAGTACGGATTGGCTTGATTCTCATTAGGCCAAGGTAGATTCGAGACATGAGTTCATTAAATGTGTGGATGATGTAGGTAGTTCCATAGTTATACTCGGGGTTCGAGAGACTCGTATCCTTACAAATGATTTCTGCTATGTATCTTAGGTGGAGCATGCACAAGGGTGTCAAATGTTTTCTATCATGATCATTGATAGATCGAGAGGATATTCGATTAAGTTCTCCTTTAGATGAGTACCCTATTTTGAGAGAGTTTGTAGATGTTTTCCCTAGTGAGCTTCTGAGTATGCCACCACGTTGAGAGGTGAAATTTTCTATTGATCTTGTTTGGGTTACGCACCCGTATCTCATCTTGTGTACAAGATGACTACACCTAAGTTCCATGAGCTCAAGATTCAGTTAGAGGAGATTTTAGAGAAGGGCCTCATCTGATCTAGTGTGTCTCCTTGGGGCACACTAGTGATTTTTGTGAAGAAAAAGGATGGTTCTCTTTGTTTGTGTGTTGACTTTAGACAATTGAACAAGGTAACGGTGAAGAAGCGTCATCCTCTGCCTCGTATGACGATATTTTTGATAAGATGAGGAGCCAAATTGTTCTTGAAAATATATGAATGGGGTTTTCAAGACCTTCTCAGACATATTTTTCATTGTGTTTCTTGATGACATATTGATCTATTCTTATTCAATTAAGGAGCACTAAGAGCACTTGAGACAAGTATTACAGGTTTTGAGGGATCACCATTTTTTTTGAATTTGGAGAAGTGTTCCTTCTTTCAGACCTAGATTCAGTATTTGGGGCACATTATCATAGGTGAGGGTATCTCAAGAGATCCCTCGAAGATTTATGTTATCATTGATCGGCCATCCCCACAAAAATGACAAAGCTTAGGAGATTTATGGGGTTAGGTGGTTATTATTCTTTGGGTTGTTCAAGATTTTTCTAGGATATGCAATCATATCACTTCCATTCAGCGCAAAGGGAATAAGTTTTGTTGGTAAGAGAAGTGTGAACATGCCTTTTAGATGCTCAAGGAGTGATTGACTAATGCACACATCCTCGCATGATTCTATATCCTTGACCAACTTTGTGGTTTTTATAAATGCATCTATTGAGGGAATTGGAGCGGTGTTCATGCAAGAGCCTCACATCATTGCTTTTGAGTCCCACAATCTCAAGGACTATGAACTTAATTATCACACTCATGATCTTGAGCTTGTAGTAGTGGTGCACACATTGGTTCATTAGAGGAATTTTCTTTTGGGTAGGCCCTTTGCATTGAGGACAAATCATTCAAGCCTTCAACATATCTTTTCTCAGCCCAACCTCAACTCCTAGGAGTGACATTGGATGGAGTTTCTCTTTGAGTATGACATGGACATCCAATACATCAAGGGGGAGGAAAATGTCCTCATTGATGCTTTGAGTAGGTGACAACATTAGATTTAGGCCTTAACATTACGATCATATCTCAGAGGCAGGATACTTTAGTAGATTTTGGATGATAGATTCTATGAGGGTTCTGGGAAGATGGTTGAGTCTTAGGGGCCCTTAGTGGGAAAGTACGCAGGGTGCACATTAGATTCAAATGGTCTTATTTTGTTTCAAAGATGCATTTATGTGCCTAAAATAGGTTATTGTGTAGGTTTGTTCTTTCGAGGCACATCATGCACCTTACTCAACCCATCCTAGGGTGAAGAAGATGCATGCAAACTTGAGACAACTTTACTTTTGGCCAGGGTTACACTTTGTGATAGTACAAATTTTGTATCCCAGTGTCTTAAGTGCCAGAGGGTGAAGGTCAAGCATTCCCATCATGTCGGTCTTCTCTACCCTCATGATATTCCAGTGGAAGTAAGACTTGGTGTCCATGGATTTTATTGGTTGCTTTCCCACTTCATTGTTTCATCATAATGCCATCATGGTGACGGTGGATAAATTGACCAAGGTTACCCGCTTCTCTCATTGAAGGTATCATATAATGTGATTTTCATTACACAGGTGTTTATGGATGATGTAGTGAGATTGCATGGTACACCTAGGAAGATCATTTGTAATTGTGGATTGGTTTACACTTCCAAGTTTTGGACCTCTTTTCGAGGTAGCCGGGACTCAATTCATTTGATTCAACGTGTTACCTCGGAAAAATTATAACACGAGAGCGTTAACAAGGTACTTGGACATGTTTTGCTATATACATTGGGATATGTGCTACACCCTTAACCTATTACTTATATTAGGATATGAGTAGCTGACTTGTGGCTTACCATATCATTTTATTATATCATTTATACTTTCTCATGCTTAGTAGGTCGGCCTTGGTGATGGCCATAACATATGAATAATATATATAGGGGATTGTAGGTATTATTTCATCATCATTGGAGAATTTGAGTCTTATTGTATGGTTTGGAGGTTTCCCCCTCGAAGTGGTGAAGCTATTTTAATTGCATATTGAGATCATTTATCTGTAATATTGTGTTCTTTGGTGTTCTATTTATGCTCATAATCTGAATTATATAAGTAATTTCATTACAAGTGGTATCAGAGTTGCGATCCGGGCCAAAATTAGGGCAAAAACCCTATTTTTCGATATATCTTATGAAAGCGAACATAATTTGTTGGATAGTTTTTTTACCAGAGTTGTAAATAATTCCAAGTAAGATTCCTTGAAAATTTTAGACTTTTTTGATTTATTTTGCAAAAGTTATTGCAAATTTAGGGTTTTTCATAAAATCACTCCCTAGGCTGAAATTTGTGGAATTTTTCAAGTTCTTTAAATTTTGGAAAAAGCCATAAAAAACTATTGGTAGTATCTTCTTTGTGTTTTTTCCTATTTGGATGAATTTGTATCGAAACCCTAAACCCTAGGGTTTGACATCATGATGGGGCCTTCCATAAGAGCCAAAAAGAATCTGGTCACTCGGGTAAAACCCCAGATAAAGATGGGGTAGTGATAGAAGAGTTGGAGTTAAGAAGGGGTAAATACATATTCCTCAACACTAGGGTTTACCTCAATTGATCATAAGGTGAGCCAAATTGAGTATGAACTGTGAAATGTACAATTTGAGATGGCCTGTAAAGGAGACATAGACCAAATCAATCAGTGGTTGGATGATATCATGCAACATATAAAGGGTAAATAATATGTCCCAAATCAGTCCCAACTCAATGGAGGAGGATCTTCAGTTCAGAATAATGGGAAAAATAACCATGTTGGATCACTTTTCTAGCCCAATCAAAATCCAACTTATTCGTAACCACAAAACATGATGTTAAAAGTGGAGATGCACAAATTTGATGGGAAGGATCCACTGAATTGGATAAATCAAATGGAGAAATTATTTGAGTTACATCAAACCCCATCGGGAAAAAGGTGACCTTGGCATCCTGTATCTTGAACTAGACCAATTTATCTAGTATCGATGGTTATGTGCTTAGAGGTAGAAGAGTGGTCTTAGTGTCACTTGGACAATTTTTACTGAGGAGTTGCAATTGCACTATAGTTCCAGTGTTTTAGATAACTACTTTAGTCAATTGGAAAAGTTAAGACAAATAAGATCAGTCAAAGATTATGTGCATCAATTCCAGAACCTATCCTTAAGGGTGGAGAATATTATAGAAGAGAACTTGAATGACCTATTTCTTGGGGTCTTAAGGACCACATTGAGCATGAGGTACATATGTTTAATCCACTCAAGCTTTTTGATTCTATTATCATGGCACATAGAGCTAGAGGAAAAATTATTTGCAGTAGGAGGCAACCTTTCACTAACACCAGAGACCGTAGTACCCCTTCCCCATCATTCACTCAACCAATTAGACTGACTCCTCAACAAATGGAAGAAAAAGAGCAAAGGATTATGTTTTAACTGCGACAAAAAATATGGACCGGGACACAAATGTGCTGAGAAGAAGTTTTTCTATATTGAAGGAGGAAATGAGGATGAAGAGGAAGCTGAAATTATAGGAGAAGTTGAGGAACCAATAGAAGATGAAGTAGAGGATCACCAACCTACAATTTCTTGCCATGCGTTGTCAGGTATTAGTACTCCTCAAACACTCAAGGTTATTGGCTATCTCAAAAAATATAAGGTGACGATGTTGATTGACTCAGGGAGTACTCATAACTTCATAAATAATAAGTTAGCTTCCCGCCTCAATTGTTTTATTTACCTAACTCCAGAAATGCAAGTTATGATTGCGGATGGTGGGATAGTCAAGTGCATAGGAAAATTCCATAGTATCAAGCTTTCCATGGGAGACTACATGTTAGAATCACCTATGTTTTCTATTTCTATGGGAGGGGAAAATATTGTTTTGGGTGTCCAATGGCTCACAACCTTGTGTACTATAGAAATGAATTTCCAAGAGTTGTTCATCTAATTTCATTCAGAAGGAAGGACAATACAATTGAAAGGGATGGTAGCTAAGTCTCCATAGATTATTAGCTCTCATCAGATGCAGAAGGTTATGAGAAAAGGAGTAGATGGATTTGTAGCAAAGTTATTTTCCATAGAGGTACAAAATATAGAGTCTTCAATGCCACCCGATCTTAAGAAGATTGTTGATGCTCACTCATCTATTTTTATGTAATTCCTAAGAGACTACCACCAGTTAGGGATCATGATCATGTCATTCGGTTGATTCAAGTGAGCCAACCACCTAACAACAGACCATACAGATACCCATATTCCCAAAAAAGTGAGATCGAGAAAATGGTGTAGGAAATGTTGAAAGGTAGGTATCATTAGGCATAGCCAGTGCACATTCTTTATCGGTGGTCATGGTATGTAAGAAGGATGAAACATGGAGGATGTGTCCAGATTACGAGAAATCAATAAGTACACCATCAAAGATAAGTTTCCTATTCCAGTAATTGATGATTTACTTGATGAATTGCATGGTCTATTTATTTCACAAAGTTAGATCTTCATTAGGTACCATCAAATTAGAATAAGAGAGGAAGATGTTCATAAAATAGCTTTTAGGACTCATGAGGGCCATTATAAGTTTTTGGTAATGCCTTTTGGTCTTACAAATGCTCCCTCAACATTTCAAAAGCTTGATGAACACTATTTTTATGGACATTTTAAAATAAATTTGTATTAGTTTTCTTTGATGACATATTGATTATATAGTAAGACATGGGAAGAACACTTTGACATGTAAATAAAGTGTTGGAAGTTTTGGAGAAATATAAGCTCTATGCAAAGCCATCCAAATGTTCTTTTGGTGTACAAGAGGTAGAGTATTTGGGTCACATTGTATCCCATGAAGGTGTCAAAGTTGATCCTTAAAAGATCAAATCTATGGTGGAATGGCCAAGGCCCAAAACTCTCAAAAATATCTCGAGGGTTCCTAGGACTAACAAGGTACTACAGAAGATTTGTGAGGGGATATGGTAGAATCACGACTCCACTCACTACATTGCTAAAGAAGGATGCCTTCCATTGGACAAACGCAACCACTAAATCCTTTGAGCAGTTGAAGGAATCCATGTGCACCACCCTAGTTTTGGATACTCCCAACTTCTCAAAAACCTTCATTGTTGAATGTGACGCTTCAAGATCAAGATTGGGAGCAATTATAATGTAGGAAGGAAGACCAATTACATTTGAGAGTCACAATTCAAGGAAAAATCTGCTCAAACTTGTCATGAAAAGAAATGATGGCTATTCTTCATGCAGTCAAGCAATGGAGGCCCTATCTAATGGGTAGACACTTCAAGGTAAAAAATAATCATGATAGTCTCAAATAATTTTTGGAGCAAAGGTTATCATCTGAGGAACAACAAAAGTGGGTAAAAAAATGTTGGGTTATGATTTTGAAATCATATACAAAAAGGGTAAAGAAAATGTAGTAGCCGATGCGCTATCAGAAGGGATACATCCATGAAATGCCTTACTATGTGCAATGTCCATATTGAAGGCCGATTGGGTGGATGAAGCAAGATTGGAATGGGAGCATGACAAGGATACACAATCTCTAATACAAAATATCAAGCAAGGCTCTATAACATCTAACAAATTTGAGTGGAAAGGTAATTCCCTATGGTACAAGGACATGTTATTCTTGTGTAAAGATTCTGAGTTGAAGCATAAGATTCTTGCAGAGCTACATGCATCACTGTTGGAGGACACTCTGGGTTTTTGAAGACATATCATAGAATAAAAAGAGAATTATTTTGGGAAGGACTTAAGGGGGATGTACAAAATTTTGTATCAGAGTGTTTGGTGTGCCAATAGAACAAAGGTGAAACCATTAAGACACCAGGTCTATTGCAACCATTACCAATTCCTAGCCAGAGATGGGAGGAGGTCTCCATGGATTTCATCACAGGATTTCCTTATTCAGAGGGTAAGAATGTTATTTTGGTGATTGTGGATAGGCTCACAAAATATGCCCATTTTTTTCCCTGTCACATCCATTTGCGGCAGTCTGACATGCAACTATTTTTTTTGGAGATAGTTCAAAGGCTACATGGAACCCCAAAGATAATTGTAAGTGATCGTGATCCTATTTTCACAAGTAATTTTTGGACATAATTATTTACATGTTTGGGTACTCAGCTAGCTCATAGTTCATCTTACCATCCTCAAACTGATGGGAAAACAGAAGTGGTCAAAAAATCTTAGAGGGGTATCTACGTTGTTTTGTATTAGATAAGCAAGAACATTGGGTTAAATGGCTACCACTTGTAGAATGGTGGTATAACACATCTTTTCATACCTCTTCTCAAATGACCCCATTTTTAGCATTATATGGTTACCATCCACCATCTATCACTTCTTCCTTGAGGGTGAAAACTAAGGTTAGAGATGTTGAGGAACACATTCAACATCAACAACAAGTTTTGGCTGGTTTGAAGGAGAATTTGGCATTGGCACAAAACAGGATGAAACAACAAGCAGATCAACACCGTAGTGAAAGACATTTTGAAATTGGTGACTAGGTTTTTGTACATCTATAGCCTTACAAGTAGATGTCCTGAAGCAACAAAAATGACAACAAAATTGCTCCTAAATATTATGGTCCTTATCAGGTTCTATAGAAAATTGGAAGTGTTGCTTATAAACTAGAGTTGCCTCAATCTTCACGCATACACCCAATATTTCATGTTTCTTGCTTGAAGAAGGTTATTGGATAGAAATTTGTAGCCCAGATAGAGCTACTAGAACTTGATGAGGAAGGAAGAATCATTTTGGAGTTAGAGAATATAATGCAAACACGTACTAAGAGGCTGAGAACCAAATATATTAAGGAATATCTGATCAAGTGGAAGAATGTGAGCATAGAAGATGCGATCTGGGAGGATGAAGGTTTTCTGCAGCAACATCCAAAATTATTCAACTTTGATGACAATGTTGGTTTGAAGGGAAGGGCATGATACACCCTTAACCTATTGCTTGTATTAGGATATGAGTAGCCTACTTGTGGCTTACCATATCTTTTTACTATATCATTTATACTTTCTAATGCTTAGTAGGTCAGCCTTGGTGATGGCCATAACATATGAATAGTATATATAAGGGGGTTGTAGGTATTATTTCATCATCATTGGAGCATCCGAGTCTTATTGTATGGTTTGGAGGTTTCCCCCTCAAAGTGGCAAATCTATTTTAATTACATATTGAGATCATTTATCTGCAATATTGTGTTCTTTGGTGTTATATTCATGCTCATAATCTGAATTATACAAGCAATTTCATTACAATATGATATTATAATGTATATGGGTTATTGGAGATGCTAACATGTGATACACATCCCCTTAGTTAATTATATGTTTATAATATATGGGGTCACATAAGAATTAGTTATATTGGGTAATGAGTTGGCCTACATTGGGATTAGGTGTTACCCATCCATTAAGAGTAATGTATGTCTATATAAAGGATGTGAGTATCATTATGAGTATGTCATAGATGTATGAGTTGAGTCTTCTACTTGGTAGAGGTATATTGGAGGTGTCCCCCAAAGCGGATTCCTATCTTGGGATATTGTGGAGTTACTCCTTCTTTAAGGAGCATTACATGGTGTTGCCCTACGTGAATGGTATTTTTGCATATATTTCATATTTGGGCATTTTGGCCCTTGATATCTCTTGTGGTGTGTTATCTTTTGTAGATTTTTCATTTATTATAGGCAAAGATCTTATCAAGTGGTATCAGAGCATCGATCCAGGTTATTTGTGAGATGAAACCCTAATGTTGGTGATTCTCCTATATCTAGAGACCGAATTGGATTTTTTTAGATTTTTTTGTAGTGGGTACATCATTGAGGCATCTTTCCTCCAAATTTAGAGTTTTTGGAGCTATTTTGCAAAAGATATGTTTATTTTGGGGTAAGAACCTAATTTTAATATTTTTCTATATCTTTTGGATTATGAAAAATTAGGTCTTAAATATTTTTAGGTTGATTTAAATAAATTTTATGGTGACACCCCAAAAATTTCATAAAATTTGGATTTGTTTTGAGAGAGTTATTGTAGTTTTATGGTTTTTCAAAAAATTGCTCCATAGGCCACAATATTAGGATTTTTCTAATTTTGTTTACATTTTCAAAAATATAATTGGGGTTTGTGTTTTGTGCTTTTTGATATTTTGCTGACCTCTAGCCAAAAGGGTTAGAACAAGTTTTTATCAAAAGGGTCTTTTCTAAAACCCTAGTTTTTGTGGATCATGGGGATGAGAAATTTTTATGGAGATGACAAGATTGATGCCAGAGAATGGTGGAAAAAATTTATGGAGAGTTATTCTACATCATCAGGTATTTGGATATTCAAATTTTGGATTAGTGGCCTTGCACTAATTTGGTTTTCTGAGTTAGAAAAGGAAAGGTCTAATTGGTCTTGGGAGGAACTAGAACAAGTCTTCATGGATAGATGGGAAACAAAAGAAGAAGAGCAGGAGGAAGAAGAAGAATGTAAGGATAATAGTGAGGAAGATGAAATATCATAAGAATAATAAGAAGAAGAAGTTGATGATGAAGAAGATGAAGAAGACAATGTTGATGATGAAGAGGCTACACATGATTCAGAAGGAGAGACAATAGATCAAGATACGAGTTCAAATAGTGCATTTCGAGGAAGAAAGCTTTAATATTTCATTTTGAAGGGTGCATCAAAAGGAAAAAGGTAATGGTTTTCATAAAACCTAGCAAAAATATAACTTCATCAATATGGATGTAGCTCAAAATCTACATGTTCGAATAAGCATATCATGGAAGCTCAAGTGGATGGTAAGCATCATCAAGTTTTGAAGATTTAAATCTCTCTATGGATAAATATGGTTTACATTTAGATTTTTATGCTTTAGATATGGATGGTATGTATATTGTTCTTGGATATCCTTGGTTTGAGACATTGGGAACAATTAATAGTTACGTGCAAAAGAAATTAATGAAAGTATGGTACAAGAGAAAGAAAATTACTTTCTAGATATCACACTAAGCAAGGAAAAATTAATGTCAAGATGGAGCATGAAGATGAATTTGAAGAGGGTGAAGAATTGAATAAGGATGGTTTGGAAGGAGAGGCTGAAGAACATGACGAAAATTTAAAAAAAAATCATCTACTCAAGAGAAAAAATAATTAGCAAACAAGGTGGAAGAGGAAAAGAAAGTTGAGGAAAAGGTTGATAAGGTTGAGGATACTAAGGTTGCACCATATAGACACCCACATCATCATGAGAGGAAAAAATCATGGAGACATGTTAAGACACATGAGGGCAGCAATCTATATAGATATATCTGAGAATTGGAGGAGCAATCGGTATGACTATACACGAAATCAATGGAGCAACAATTATATGACATGGAATCACATGAATAATTATTATAGATATGCATGGATATCGAGGAGGAACAATAATGACATGGATGTAATAAGAGGAGTGAAATGGAAGATGAAATCAGGTTTGGAGAAGTATCACCCACTAAGATCTCATATTGTTGGTTAGATGATCGAGCATATCGACAAGTGTGCTGATGATTTAAATCACACTCATTATATGGCTTCTTCTTATATTTCGGGGAAAAAACATGTTAAGGAGGGAGGGGATGCTATGTATCTTGGGCTATGATATTATAATGCATATGGGTTGATGGAGATCTGACATGTGGAACACATCCCCTCGATTATTTGTTTATAATATATGGGGTCACATAAGAATTAGTTACATTGGGTTTAGGTGTTACCCATCAATCAAGAGTAATGTATGTATACATAAAGGATGTGAGTATAATTATGAGTATGTCATGGATGTATGAGTTGTATCTTTTACTTGGTAGAGGTATATTGCAGGTGTCCCCCTCGAAGTGGATTCCCATCTTGGGATATTGTGGAGTTACTCCTTCCCAAGGAACATTGTATAATGTTCCCCTACCTTAAGGGTATTTTTCTACATATATTGAATATTTGGGCATCTTGGCCCACCAACATCTCTTGTGTTGTGTTATATTTTATAGATTATTCATTTATTATAGAAAATATCTTATCACAATTTAGATGTATGTGATGGATTAGCGAGATGAAGTGGGAGCATTACCTTTATTAGGTCGAGTTTTCTTATAACAACAATTTTCATGCCCCATCGACCTAACACCTTATCGGGCTTTAAATGGGAGACCTTATAGGACATCGTTGATCTAGGATAGTTTGGATGATAGGATTGTTCTTGGTCCCACATATCTTCAGTATATGGAGCAATAGGTTGTTCTTATCTGACATCATTTAAAGTAGGATCGTGCACACCAAAAGGCATATGGTGACACGAAGAGCATAGAAGCGTCACTTCCGGGTGGGTGACAAGGTTTTCTTAAGATGTATCTACACAAGAGGATGATTTGTTATAGAAAGGGATCTAAGTTATCCCCTCATTTTGTTAGGACTTTTGAGATCTTGGAGACTATTGTTTGATTTCCTATTGCCTAGCTTTGTCACCACACCTATCTTATGCACACAATGTGTTTCACATGTCGAGTATTGTAGAAGTATGTTCGATACAAATCATGTTTTGGATTGGTCGACCTTGCGAGTTGAGGCCAAAGGTCGGTGGACTTTGGAGCCCATGCGTATACGGAGCATAGGAGGATGGCCCTTGAGAGCACGACTTGGACCAAGTAAGGGTTCGAGTGGGACATATACGATGAGACTATAGCTGCTTGGGAATATGTAACACCATTGCGGGCCTAATATCCATACTTTTTAGTGAATTCTTGGAGGAATTTGGTTCTAGGAGAGGGGATGTAGTGCCCACCTTTTTCAGTATTCTCATTTTGGTCGAGTGCGACTCATTGTATCTAGAATATCATGATGATAGGGACATTATTTCTTATTTTGTTGTTTTGATGGGACATTATCACATGATATTGTTGTTTGACAAGGATATTATTGCTTTAGTACATTGTTTTGATATGACATTATTCATGATATCGTATTGCTTTAGCATTAAGATGCTAACTCTTGTTGATAGGTTGTCTATGGGGCACATGATGCCATTGTTCATTTATCATATATTATGTTATGACGATGATATCATGAGTTATTATAGAAATGATTTGTATTGATATTGGATCCATATTTGATGTACGATGTTATATTGTTTCATTTAATGGATGATTCATGATTATGATATACTGCTAGTTTAGCATGACTTATATGGATGTTGTTTTCGATACATATAATAGTGTGGTATTTTATTATCATATTGGAAGATATCGAGGTTTGCATTGGGTGTGCAATCGACATGAGAATAATCATGAGAATAACATGGGATTCGGGAAACACATGCCACTTAACACAAAAGGCCTAATGGCCAAACCTCTTCTTCTTATTGATTACGACATCCCTTTCTCATGTTGTGCCATGTCATGTTGGTTTTCTTTGATTTGGATTTGTGAACCTAACTTTTCCCTCCATCATGGTGATGAATTATTATGTTGCTTAGCTACTTGTTAATTTCTTATGTTTCCTTGGTTTATTGCTAGCTAATGTTAAATGTTACCCCTTTTCATGTGGTTCTAACATCTACTTTTGGTTTTGGGATGATGTGTTGGTGTTGTCATGAAAATGTGCAATGGGAAAATTTACAATTTTGAGCATGACAATGATACCCATGTGTTAAATTTTCAAGTTTTACCTTTCTGAGACACCCCAGTCTACCCATCCTTAGCACCTGACCTTGCCTCGTCGGTCCAATGACCTCCCAGTGGATGTTAACTTAGTCCCCAGGTGAATTAGGAAAGTCAAGTCAACCCCCCTAGGTGATTTTAGGAGTTCTTGAAGAATGCTAATTTTGGACAGTGTTGGGAAGGGCTACCACTGGCCTTCCTAGGACAGTGCAACCCCCTGGAGTGGAAAAAGGATCCAAATCCAACATGTGGATGAATTTAAGGTCTAATAACATCATGGAATTTATTTTGAAGATTTAGGAAATATTCGGAGGAGTTGGGGTAGATTCATCAAAAATAGGGTTCACAAGCCTAAGTAGTGCACAAGGCCAAAAGAGATACTAAGATTTGGAAAGTGATTATGAGATCTTTGAATGGAGTTAGGAACTAAAAAATATATCGTTAGAAAATGGAATTCAGATCTCTAAAATATGGTGAAATCATATTTTTCACAACACTTTGGTGCAATAGGTTTATATCTAGTTTTTTCCATGCTCAGCTAGGGAGCTAGAAAAAAATATGTTTTTAGGCTTAAATGGAGGAATCAAGAGTTTATACCCCAACCATTTGATTTATAAGGCCTTTTCAGTCAAATTCATATAAAATTTCACCTTGAAACTCATTCGAGAGCTCAAGATATCATTGTTGCAAGTTTGCTCTCAAGTTCCCATACTTAGCCAATTTTTGAAGTGGACACGTGTCAGCTCTAGGAGCTTGACACATTTTGATGTCCCTTTCATCCCTTTAGCAAAGGGACATGAGGGACATGAAAATTCACCCAGCCCTTTTTAGCCCTTTGATCACCCATACGACCCTCTGCATTGCCAGTTTAGCCCCGAGAGCTAGTTGGAGCCTATCCTCACAAAGTGCATGGATGACCGCCAAGTGTCGTAACCTAGCGCGATGTGCAAACTGATGTCCCTTTCATCCCTTTAGATAATGGGAAAAGGGGACATGAAAATGTGTCCAGCCCCTTGTGGCCCCCAGGTCATCAATGCGACCTTCTACAATGCAAAATTTCAGCCCCATAAGCTAGTTGGAGCCCTTCCTCTCGTTGCACGGATGATTGCCAAGTGTTGCGATTAGGTACGATGTACAATTTGATGTCCCTTTCATCCCTTTATAAAATTTACATAGGGGACACAAAATTGTTCCCAACTCCATGAAGCTTTGGAAATCCAAAAATTCAAAAAACTAACTGTCGTGTTGCTTCTCCATTGTTGCCCGTGAAACTCACTGCCGAAAGAAAGTTACAGAGAACTTGCAAACCTCCATTGCTGCACCCAACCAGCTCCATGAAATTCCATTCCATATAAAACATGGAAAATAAAAAATAATGGATTAAAACGACAGATAAATGAAGAGAAAATGAAGATTTTTTGAGATAACCACAAAGTCTTCCAATCGAAAAATCTTCATAACTTTCAAAATACAAGTCGGATTGAGATTTCGTCTTTTGTAGAATTCCTCATTTTCAAGATGATCAAGATGAAACAAATGGGAGGTTGAATGGTGCCTTGAATAAATTTTTCCAACAAAAACCTCATCTCGTGCCTTAGCTTTCACATTTGTCAGATTTCCCATCAATCTGCAATGGAAACGAGCTAAAAACTCCCACACAGACTCCAAATAAAAAATCTATTGCAACGAAGTTGATTTTTTCATGATCGGAGACAAAAACTAGACCTGTAAATTTCAAGCTCCATTAATGGCCACCATGGCAGCTCCGTGCCCGAAGCCACTACTAGGCGAAAATTTTAAATTTTATTTCCAAACATTCTAGTGGGCGAAATCAAGTGAAATTCGGAGGACGTGACTACGACGATGAGCCAAGTATGAAAAAAATATGTTTTGTAAAAACCGAGCACTTTCGGAAATCCACTTTCCAAAAATAACATGTTTTCCTATACATACTTGCTATGTTTGGAAATTCATCATCAAAACTAGCTATGGTGAAGGCGGTGTGTTATGAAGATCACCAACAAGCGAGAATGATTGTAAGAGTAGAAAAAAATGAAAACGAACACTTACTAAAAATAGTAAGCCCCCTATATGGGTGCTTACTACAAATAGTAAGTCAACCCAAGAAGTGGTCGAGGTGAAGGTAGTGTATGTAAGATTGAATGAGGGAATTCATCACATCAAAATGGTTGAGTAGCGCAAAAAATGGTGAAAACTCCCACTTACTAAAAATAGTAAGTTCCTATATGGGGACCTACTAAAAATAGAAAGTCATTCCAAGAAGTGGTCAAGGTGAAGGAGGATTTCACAAAATAATCATACAAGGGGATAAATATTCAAGTTGGCAACATCGGTTGGAGTTCAGAGAGATTGATTCTGACACTTACTAAAAATAGTAAGTTATCTCTTACACACTTCAAAATAGGTACTTGATCTTCGATGGACGATTCTAGAAGCTTTTTAAGGAGTCAGGAGGCAAAAAAATACTCAATAGCAAGATAAGATAATACTCTATAAGTTGGAATCATCAAGTTTTTAAAAAATTATTGGAAAGTTTTAGTGGAGGTCATTCTTCGTAGGGATAATTGATAATCCTGATAAAAAGGAGCCATTTCAAGGAGTTTTAGGAAGAATTAAAATATTAGACCCATCTCATTGATCTTGGAAGGTTGTTTGGAGTCAAAATCATATAAAATTTCACCCAAAAAGACCTCCTGGAGCTCTAACAATCTCAATTTCAAGTTCGCTCTCCGGTGGGTCAAATTCTTATGTTTTGCCTCTCAAAAGTGCAAGGCACATTTTTGTGCACCTCATGTCCCTTTGCAAAGGTGCAATGGGGACAGTAAAATGTGCCCATGCATAAATTTTCTCTATTGCTCCGTTTGATCCCAATTTTTTTCATCGTGTGCGTATTCGCAATCCCAGCTCTTGTTCCAATTTTGGTCTTAAAGCTGCAAAATCATTCCTTTGGGAACAAAGTGGGTTTTTATCCCTCTTGTCCCATTGGTCCAGTAGGGACAATAAAATTCACCCATGCATAATTTTTTCCCTACTGATCCATTCATCATGAATTTTTTTCATTGCGCATGTCTTGCCTTGCTCTATCATGCCCACGGTTCATGGATTAATTTTTTCCACCTTAGCGCACTTACTAAAAATAACATGTATCCATGGCAAGGCATACTAAAGATAGAAAGTGGATAAAAGAGAAATGCATCATCAACAAAGGAGGATTGAAATGTTCTAAAAGGTTTGAAGGCATCAAGATTAATTTGACAGTGTGTTCAGGAGTCAAAAGGAGTGGATTCTTTATCGGCATAATATTTTCTCTCTTCTCTCTCTCTCTCTTCTCTCTCCTCCATGTTCTAATTATTGGTTGGGGATGCAATTTTTATATCTCCTTAATGAAATTAAAAATAACTTTATGTTTCTAATGTAAAAGTCACCTTTATGTTATAAAAAGGGACTTAATATTCTCTTAGGAAGTTGAAAAGTTTTAAGTTGCTCAAGGACATATGAAAAGTCATTGGGGGTATATGAAGAGTCATTTCTCTTCCTATAAATTGTAAATCCATTCCCATTTCAAAGGGTTGGTGATCGATTTTGTAAACTCAAGAGTGCATTGTACTTAGAGAGAACAAAGGAGATAGCCATTTTCTTCCATTTTCCCCCACTCTCAAATTTCTTCCATTTCCATACTATGTACAACTTTTGTTTGAGCATCAATACAAGAAGGAGTTTCATGTCTTTTTGATGAGGAGATTTTAGAAACTTTGAGTTCTCAATATTAACTCATCTTGTTGCCATTTGTAGGGTTGTTTCTTCCTAATTTTAATGCATGTGATGAAACTTCTAACTGATGTATGCAAGACTCTGATTTTCTACTTACTAACATTAGTTATCTTATCTAACATTCTCACTCCCTTTCCTGCTCTCTTAGAAAATTCCTCCCTTTAGATATCTCTGCAAGATTTCTTTGTAGGGTCGATGGAATGCCCTATTGGATCCCCAACCGTAAGGCTAACCTAGATAAAACTCACCTTACTTGCACATGCATATACAAAAGTTACCTTTATTTAAGTAAGCGGGACTTAGATTCCCATAGCATTGGTAAGAAACCCACAAAATTTTCCCCAATAATTTTTTTGCCAACAGTTGGGTTAGGTGGAATTAGGCCACCTAATCATATATTAGGTGATCCTAATTTCCCATCCTAAATGCCACATTTTTCTAAACTCGGATTTGGAAAAATATTCCATTTAGGAAGGGTAAATAGCAAGAAAAGGACCTCATTTTCTTGGAAAAGAGGTCCTAACTCCCATTCCTATGGGTTGGTGGGCTCTTTTCAATGTAAATGAGTCCGTTGGCTAATTTTTCCACTCACCACACATTTAATATTATGGGAACTTTGATTTTAGGAATGTTTGGGATTTTGGAAAATCCTCTCATGATTGATTTGGGCTAATTTTGAATTTTTGCTCATTTTATTTTGGTGTAATTTTGTGGATAGTTGATCGGTTTGGGTTTTCATGGAGGTGACTATACGACATAAAATCAAAATGTGACCTTTAAGCACACTCGACCTCTTGAGGTCGTCTTCAGACAACTTGATGTGGAATGGATAGATGGCTATGTGGAAGCTATATAAAGCGAATGGGTGAAATACCAATAATGAAAGATCAAGGCAATCTAATGTCCTATACGAGCACTAATGGAATCTACTCATCTAAGGCAAAGCAAACATTTGTCTTACTGCGTGCGAGAGATACAACGATATAAGATGATGGTAGTGTGTAAATGGTGGTCAATATATGGCTCACGGAAAATGCTCACAATAGGTTGTGGAAGGCGTGGGAACTATCTTACGTTTTCCTTGTAGAAGTTTCTAGACAAGGTCATGGAAGTGAGAGAGAGAAAACATGTGAATATGATAAGTAGATTATGGGAACTAGTTTCATCTAGGTGGTTCGCTAGAACTTGTAAACATTATCAACTTCAAAGTTTAGGGATGTCGACTATGAGATGATGACAGTGGAAGTGGTGTGGATCGAGAAAACCAAGATTCTAAGTCATGTATCAATGTCTGTGTGCAAGTAAGATGCATTTGGTTGCAAGACTCGGGGATCATATACTTCATCTCTTGGTTGTTGAGGACCTTGAATGGTCATGTGGGATGTGTGAACTATTAAATCAAAGAAACCAATAATCTCACAAAGAAACCGCAAGAGGGCAAGGTCAAATCCTAAGCCAACTAGGGATACATGGGGAGATGTATTAATTCCCGCTAATTAAACTATGTTCCTAATTAACAAAATATAAACAAGCAGATTTAAATCAAAACGATTCAATTACTTTCCTTAAATTAATTAAACCTTGTTTCCAATAACTAATTAACAAAGGAAACAACTAATTTAATACATAAAACAAATCTATTCTAATGTTTTGTTCTTTTCAATTGAATAATAAAATGCAACAAATAAAACAAACTAATTAAACTAATCTAATATTTTTGGATTTTTATGTTTCTAGAAACAAATAAAAGAAATCTACAAAAGAAATACGAAGAAGTTGAAATTGCCTCTACAATACTATTAACATAACTAAACAAACAAATAACCTGGTGTGGTTATTTTCTATGCAGAGTGAATCTAGCCTATTCTAATAAAACAAAAGCTTTTCCAATTTGTATTTGTGGATCTAAAACTTCCTCTGTTCTACCTCAAGAGAGATGGAAATAAGTAAAAGATTATTAGAAGCACTTCTTCCCCTGAAACTTGCCCGTAGCAATCAAGGATTTAATGAAAGATTACATATTGAAATGAAATTACAATTGATTCTAAACTAATGCACGAGCTTTCTTCCGAAAAACTTCCCTTGAAAACCCACAGGGATAGGTAGGGAAACAACTTTCACTAGAAGATTTATGTAAACAAATGGAAACTACAATAATGAATTTTTATTGACTTGAATACTCTAATCAAATTGTGAATTGAAATCTAAAGAAATTAAAGAAAGCTTTAAGAAAACCAAGTACTTTCCAAACTTAGAATTTTAGAAGCGTGAAAAACCCAATGGTGGTTTAATCATTGTCCCCTCAACTTATTTTCTAATTTAGTGCTCAGATGAATCTAGGGAATTGTGTTGGGTAGTGTAGAAGAAGTAATGAAGAAGTTTTGGAGCATGAATGACTTACATGAAATCCGGTAGTAACACAGACAAGAGAATAACAATGCAAGAGAACTGGGCTTGATTGTGTATTTCTTAGCAAGATTATGGTAGCATAATGATGTAATTCACAACAAAATCTCTAACCAATGCTCCGGTAGAAGCATGGTGTTTCACCACGATTCTAGATCGTTTCTTTGAAGTATTGACGAAACAAATAGGGTAACGGGTGTAGGAGGAATACCTGTTCAAATGTTGGTTGATGGGTTGTTGCGCGTGTATGACTTCTAAATCCATAGCTGATTGTGAGAACTTCCTTTTGGCTAGGAGGAACTACCTGTAATGAAAAGTAAGACCACAAGAAGGTATTAAACAATATATGCAAAGTGAAGCTAACAGATGCTAGATCCGAGGAAGTGTGATACTTCCTCGATGGTCATAGTCCACTATTTTAAACAATTTAATGTTGTAAACAAAGTAAATCCTATTGTAATTTGAAATGATTTAGGCATATCACTTAAAACACAATAAGAAATATATCTAATCTAACAAGCTAGGCTAGAATAGGGTCCAAAGGTCAAGTAATTGGTTCCGGGTCTCTCGCAGGTCTTAGGTAAATCACAGGTGGATGAGGGTGAGGTGAAATTAGGTGGGTAGGTCTCTGTTATGGGCTATATGGGAAAATACAGAGACCGATGTTGGTTAAGGGTAACCGACGACGGTTAGGTGTAACCGGTGCCGGTTACTATGGAAATCTAGGAATGCCACAAAACAAGTTTTAGGTCTCCTTTGTGATTGCACAAACGACTTTGGTTAGTCGGGATGAGGTATTGGGTGACTTGGAAGGGATTTGGTGAGATTTTTATGGGTATATGGAGGTGGAAGTGTTGGAGAAGGTCAATAGGTGGGTAGGTAAACAATGGATGATAAAATGAAATAAACCAGAGAAGTATGATGTTATACTTACTAGGATTCTGGTCCTGGATGTCTGTGAGTGACGGATGGAGGTGTTGATGAGAGGTTCAAGGCTGCGTAGGTGATCACGAATCATAGGAGAGCTTCGCATGGGATGTATGTGCATTCCTATTTGCTTGGTTATATCAGATCATGACTGGGATGGCTGTGCAAGAGAAAGTGCTTGATCTCCTTCCTTGCATGCATGTTCTCTTTGGAATTCACTCTCTGAAGATGTGTTATCTCTCCGAGATGTTTTTATGCTCAGCAATGTTTTCCAACCTTCTTTTTCAACTTTCAACCTTGAGAATAAGATTGTTTTAGGGTTAAAGGGTAGCCGACGGCGGTTAAACCTTAACCGGCGGTTAAGGTAACGGCGACATTGTTAGGGTAACCGCGATTTGCTAGAGGTAACCGGCGTCGGTCGAGGCGTGGATTTCTAGGTTTACTAAACTAGGGAGATCCTCTTGATTTCCTTGGATCTCGTGTCGTTAACCCGTAGGTTAGACTGGGAGCTTCTTGTAAGCATGCGGGAATGTGGTTAGAGGGAATGTAGGCATTGATTTTTAGGGTTTGGGTAAGTCTTAGTTAGTTATGACAACTTACTAAGAATAGGTCTTAGGGTGAGTTGGCTTGATGAGGTGTCTAAGTGAAATGTATGTGTGGATATTATTTAAATTAAGATATTTAAATAATAAATATGGTGAGGATAATGAATTAATTTAATTTAATTAATTAAATTAATATTAGTGAGGTGAAGGGGGCCATGACTAGGTGAATGTGATGAAGGGTGCTTATTTGTCGAGGGACTAAAGGGGAGTGTGACCTAATTTTAGTGTCTACACTTGGGTACATTTTAGAAAAATGGTAGGGAAATGGTCTAAGCCATTTGGTAGCCAAAAATGCCACCTCTCTCAAAGAAGGGGAAGTTAACTCTAATTAGTCGGTAAGGAAGGAAGGGGAAGTTGGCACATATCAAATGAGCCTAATAATAACCAATTTGACTAGAAACACGTGCTAAAATCAAGTTTGAAGAAGGCGACATGCATTGAATACGTCGCCGAGAAGGCTCGGGGAAAAGCCACACGCAACCGCCCATCTATGTAGAGGAGCGGTTTTGCAACTATTGGGAAATTCTGCAACCGCCGCTAAGGGAAAACCGAGCGATGCGTAACGTTCATGGTGATTCCATAACTTAAACTCAAAGGCTAATGAAAAAGCTTGAAAAATGCTAAAGGAAAGTAGGAAAATCATGGTAATGAATAATGAAAAAAATTCTAGGGTATAAATATATACCTATGCAAATGGGAAATTGGACTCGAACACCATTAGAAAAGATATTAATCATCATTGGGGATTTAAAACCATTCTGATAATGTAGCACATGAAAAATTGGGTGTGTACATATTTCCCCCTCGGAGAAACATTTTAGCCATGAAGAGACGTAAAATGTAGAGTCTGAGTATGGCACTCCCAAATGGGAGAGTTATAAATTATACTTGACACATCCATGTGTATGAAGTGATGCCAATCCAAGATTCCTACCACCTACAAGAGAAAATGGGAATCAAGTGTAGATATAATGTAGAATTGACAAAATACACTAAAATAAAATGACAAGAGGACTTACCATGTCCGTGGGGATAGAAATATACTTGTACCAGACTCCAGCCTTATAAAACACACACACTCAAAACAAAGTTAAAACATGCTATATATATAACCAAAATCACTATTTTTAGAAATCATTTTCACTCACCCACTTAGAGATTTTTGAGCTTTGGATCACTTGTGACGGTTTCACGTGCAACTAAAATCAAATCAAAGAGTACAATGACTTCTTTGGTGGCCTCGCCAAAGGAGAGGAGTAAGCGGCTCGAGAGACGAGTGAGATTTTTACATTTATTTATTTTTAACCTATAATGTGAAAAATCTAAAAATCTAACCAAGGGGGCGTATTTTTGCTAATTTTGTAGTCAAAATTTTCACAAGGGGGCGTTTAGGTGTATTTGGCTTTTATTTCGTCAAAAATGGTTGTTTTTTTGTCTTTTTGAATTTTTGGGTCTTAGGGGGTATGATAGGTTGTTTTCGAGACAAGGCGCCACTTTGCACAGATGGCGGTTATGCAACCACCATGGTGATTGTGCAAGCGTAGCTCTACACAAAGGGAAGTTGCATAATTGTCGAGGCGAGTCTATAAATGACCAAGCAAGAAGTTTTTTTGGTTTTTGTGTTGTTTTATGATGTTTTTGATGAGCTTATTATGCATGAGATGTTTCTAACTTACTCTTTTTGGTGTTTTGGTGAATGCATGGCCCGTATATCAGATGGAGTAGGGCTAAATAATGTTATTGGCTTCCTCTCATCTTTGATTCACTCACTCGAGTTGAAAGAGATATTTTTCACATAGCCGGGATATGGAGGATATCCCAGACACCGTTGGTTGCACCACCTGATTACTTATTAGTTGATTTATTGAGTTATTAAGATGTAGACCAATATTGTTTCCGGTTCCACAGAGTTAGAGGAGAGTGGACCATCACTCTTGAATATGTATATAGGATTAGGGGTTCCTGTCACATGTAGGAAATTGACCCTAGAGAGTGCTACATCAGTGGTACAGTCTCACAGTTGGGATTCTTACATGGGAGATGCATTGACACCCGATACTAGTGCCAAACATGGCATGAGATTACTATCAGTTACCTCTACCCCTATCCCTACCTTGCGTAAGGCCATTATTGACATCTTGGCTTCACGCTTGGTTGGGGACAAGGGTGGGGACAAGTTACTTTATCTTGGGCCCCGATTATTTAGAGTATAGAGGAGCATGGATGGATATACACATGAGGCATTGGCATACTTGGTGCTACCTACCATTATCTTTATAGGGTAGTTTGACTATAGGGCAAGGCCCTTAGTCATCTTACATTAGTGACGAGATGGGTTTATGAACACATCATCCCCTATTAGAGGGTGTTGGGATAGCAGACCCAAGGGCTATTATAGTAGTGAGATGGATAGTCATGGCCTGGGTTGAAGGGCGCTGGTAGCCTTTATTGCCACACTCACTACATATGATATGATTACATGGATGTACCAGGACATGGTCAGCCTATGGGGTGAGGATGCCATTATTGTGGCGACATACAACACTATCACACAGTTAGTGGACATGACAACTGGGTGGAGGTCCATCCAATTCAAAGGATGCCCTAGTAGTTAGGGATAACTTATATTGATGCCCTCCCAACTGTACTGATTGTCTACAGGGGGATCAAAGAGGCTAGATATGCCCCACAAGGAAAGATCAAGTGGATTGTTGTTATACAGGATCCTGATTAGTACACCACAAGGTGTCCCAAATCCTAGCTACGCCAAGGGTGATTCTACGTATAGATGCCACTCCCATGCATAGTGGGGAGGAGGAGGAGGAGGCCTAGGCCGAGAGATGAAGGAGGAGGTCGAGGAGGAGGTACATGAGTAGGGTGATAAAGAGGAGACTAACACCGAGTGGAGGACCACCGAGAGATGCTTCCCAAGGTGGTGACAACCGAGGGGATGAGGAAGAGGCTGAAAATTTACATACAGAGGGAACTCTCCCTTCCATAAGAGGAGGGGATGAGGAGTCAATTTTTGGATGGTAGGTGGCCTCGAGAGGAGATCGCAGCCAGTAGGTTCTTGCAGCAACTCCACCACCACCACCACCACCAAGAGACCCATCTTGTAGGCCAAGAAATATGAGTAAGTTAACAATATTGTCTTGACTCTACTACTTAGAATAGAAATGTTATTGAATTACATGTTGTATATAATTTTTTTGTTTTGTTTTTCTAAACTTTTCTAACTCACCATTGCTTTCTTTTGTTTTACAACTACGAAAGATGGTTGACGAGATCTTATTTGCAACATTCTTGTGGATACCTTTACACACCCCACGGGTATGACTAGAGGTGAGTTGCTTGTGGAATCGGGGTAACCGATCATGGCATGGTGACACACATACATGTTTTCCCTAAAGCATGGGTTCCAGTGGGGGACTATGAAAAGGATGAGGATAGAGCTTGCTTGCGCATATCGGTTGGTTGAGAGGAGATAACAATGGGAGCATTCCCGTAATGAGACCACTACCAACAGTCACCCGGTTCGTCCTCTCATGGTCATTCTCATAGGTCCAGGGCACGAAGGCTCTCACTCCCATCGCATGAGTCATAGTAGGATCCCCATTGCGTACCTTCATCTGGATCCCTTAGAGAGGGATAGGCCATAAGACTTTATTGCTTCGTATCATTTTCGATTGTATATATTTTTTTGAGATTGTTTGCTCATTACGAGCATTTTGACCACACCTAGAGTGTGATGGCATTGTATAAAAACTTGATTATTATAGATATATATACATATATGCTTCTTTTTGGCTCAGATATCTTGTTAAGAGTTTACTTGTTCATGACTTGCTTCATCTATGTACTCTTAGATGTGTAGAATCTCCGATTATTTTTATATGCTTTTATGAATGCATGTATGGATGATGATGATGATGCAAATGCGTAACAAAATGATTTTTTCCTTTTTTTTATTTTGATATATATATGATGCACATGAGGACAAATTGCAAACTTAAAACTTTGGTTTTCAAGCAATATTTGGTATTTCTATTTTATTGGAAAATTTGATGAAAGTGATATGATAATAAGATGAACCCACTCCATTCTTAACTCCACACAACTAGTAAGATGTGAGGGCTCAACATCGAGAGCCAAGAAGGATGCAAGTTATATGACTTTGATGAATGGAAGTAATGATATGAAGATAAGGTTTTGACAAAGACCCAATTAGGAAACTACAACTCAACTCTAGGAAAGGCTAACTATCCAATTTAGAATGCAGTTTGCTTGCAAGTTTAACTAGACTTAGACCCATAGATGGCCTCCTGATTGACAAAATCTGGTTTTATGGATTAACTCTCTTATAACTTATGCATCTAACTCATTTTCTAATGATTTTAAAGGACTCAAAGAACTTTTTACTTGTTGACTTGTTTACAACTTATTGATTTATTTGAAAGGACCCCATATGCCTTGCCCATGCAACCAAGTAAGAAGCATGGGATCATCACCAAGGACAAGGAAAAGGTGAGTAAGGGAACTTCCCTCCTTTCCTAGCCTCATGCTACTTATAAGAAGCATGGGATCATCACCAAAGACTAGTGGGGAAAATAAGTGTAGTATTATTTACAAAATGAAATTATTGTATTTATTGTTTGTTTATTTCTTTCTTTTTTGATTTGATTGATTTTTAAACTTTGACTTGGTGCTTTTGGGAGGGAGGACCTACGCCTAGCCTCAACCCCATGTAACCAATAGAATGTGAGGGCTCACCACCGAAGGTTGAGTCAGGTGAACAAGTAATCTGGGTGAAATGCTTTAGATTGATTTGTCAAAAGAGAGATTTTTGAGGAGAGATGTAACACCAAGAAGTTTTATAATACGGACCATGGGTAAAAATAAATAAGCTAGAAGAAGTTGTGAATAGAAATAAGCGTGTAGGTCATTATATGATTAATGTAAAAACTTCATCTAGCAAGATAGTAGAAGATCAAATAGTCTAGAGATGATATAATGAAAGGTATAAGAAGTATGATTAAATGTTTTACCGATTCTAAATTTTGATTGAAAGTTTCTTGAAAAATAAGTTTCTTGTTTCACAATGTTATAAATATGATTACGCAAATGATATGCAAATGGATGCAACAATGTACATGTGGAAATGAAAATGAACTATGCATAAAAGTGTTTAAGGTGAAGTGAATTGACTGATTCACCAAACTCCTCACCTTCTAAAGTACACAGATGATACACACCATTCTTATAGTCCTCCATGAATTGATATGGGCCTAACCACTTTGGTCTAAAATTTCATCCTTCATCGGTCTTCTTGTTGATCGACTATCCAGTCTCAAAACTAGGTCTCCTACCTGTATTTCTCATTCATAAACCTTTTATTATACTGACGACACATTTTGTTAGCATAAACACTATGGTGTTGTTCAACTCTAAGTCAAGCTTCATCAAGGGTTTCTAGTTGTACTATCCATGCTTCATGGTACGTGTCTTCATCCAAAATTCCTTGCAAAGATATGAAAAGGCTAGGTAACTCAATTTCCAGTAGTAGGACCACTTCACATCCAAATACTAAAGAAAAGGGGTTTCCCCGTAGGCATTCATATTGATGTCCTATCTCACCCACAAGACCGGAAATATCTTTAAATGCCAATCATGCTTATTCTCCTTGACTGTTTTAAGGATTATGGACTTTAATTTTTATTTGTCGCCTCAACTTGTCCATTGGCCTGAGGGTAATATAAAGAGGTTGTGTGATGTGAGATTTTGAATTGTGAACACAACTCATGCACCTCTTCATTCTTGAAGGATGTGCCATTATTCGAGATAATGACCTATGGGAATCCATACCTGTAGATGATCTAATTCAAAATGAACTTGGAAACGAAAGACCTAGGTATGGTAGTGAGAGGCATGGCCTCAACCCACTTTGTGAAATATTTCATGGCCGTAATGATAAAGTTGTGGCCATCTATTGATGAGGGAGAGAACTTCCCTATCAAATCCAAACCCCAAGTAGAAAAGGGCCAAGGTGTCACAATTAGATGTAGAGCCTGAGTAGGGATGTGTATCTCATGCAATAATTCTTGACATTTATGGCACTTGTGTACATATTCTACAACATCATGCTCTAAGGTGGGCCAAAAATAACCCATTCGATGAATTTTTCGAGTAGTAGCATGCCCTTCAAGTGACCCCCATAGACTCCACTATGAGCTTCAAGAGGATATTTTTCGATTCTTCTTCATCTACACACTTTAAAAGCATGTCATCAAAGGTTCTGGGATAGAGCAACTTCTTCTACAACTACATACTTGGTACCTATAATGCATAGCCACCACATTTATTTTGAGGTTACTCCTCGGGATATACACGTTCCCCAATGTGATTAATGATATTAGAATACCATGGAAAGCGATGCTAAAGGAGGCTTTGTTTCCACATAAAATACAAACTTCTCATGGAAATCTATGTCTACTAGGTTCCCGTAATTTATCAAAGTTGTCCTCCAACCAATCGGTGATTATTTTTCCTTTAAAGGACTTGTGGTTAATGAAGGTGAGTTCAAATTCACCCATCAATGTGAGAAAACATAAAACTTTTTAGGTAAGGCACCTTGAGTTAAGAAAGTTCATAGTTGATCAGACTTGACAATCACTCACGTTTCTTGGTTAAGCATATAATGCCTTAACCTTTTCATTGCAAAGACAATTACCAATCATTCTTTATCTGTTTGTGTATAACATGTATCTTAATAAAGGATAATGAGACTAATGAAATAAACAACATGTTCACGATTATCATCATCTTCTTACTCCAACATGCAAGCTATCATAACCTTGGTGGTTTGAGAGTATAAGATTAGGGGACAATCAGATTTGGGTGACATGAGTGTAGGTGGTGAAATGAGAAAATGTTTGACTGACTTAAACGCTTCGTGAAATTCAAAATTCCACTCTTTACTATGTTGGTACCCAAATTTGTTCTCCTTTTTAGTCTGAGCAACATCAAATATATGACATGAAGCTTGAAGATAGATGGATCATGGTGTGTGTCATTTTGTAGCTGGGGATATGATCTAATTGGCACTCAAATTTGTGGAGAGATGGATAACACTCAAATAGGACTTGATCTTGTCCTAATTGTTTTAGGTTGTGCCTTTCAACCAAGGTAAGAGAACCTATTTTATAACCCTCAAATGGTGAAGGAGATGAAGATATCCCTCAATTTGTACAAATAGTATGAAAAGGCCTTGGGAAAATATGATCAACACTCCAAATCTGACTTTCACAAGTTTTCACTTCTAGATTATGGAGATACTTTCAATGCAAGGCAAGGGTTATTGAAGACATTTTGAAATCCTGATATGTTCTGCATACTTTAGCAAATGGATTTTGATCTTCTGTGGGTATACAGGTCAAAATAGGGGTAAAACAAGGTAGGATTAGTTGTTTTGAATGATTTTTTGGGTGGGAGTTTAGATAAGACAAACCAAGGTCCGCTAGACTCTTTGAGGATTTCAAAAAATATGGAGAAACTTAACAACAAAAAGTATCAAAATGGTTAATCATCCCTTCAACCAGGATATGTGCATCAAATGGAGGCCCAGATCTGTACTTTTCCACACAATATTTGATCATCTATCATAAAATCTTGAGTTAGAATGAACCAATGAAGAATTTAGAAATCACTATTTAATCATGACCTAAGGTGCACCCAAAGGTTTACAAACAATATCTGAAGTCAAGGAAGGTAAAGTGATTTTAAATTTGTTTATCTCTTTATCAGATGAAAGCTCTTCTGAATGTGAGATTACAAATGCCACTAAACTATCACAAGAAATGAGACCATGTATGATCAAGAGAGATTTTAAACACAAGACTGCAACAGGAAACAAGAAACACAAATTTGAAATGCATTCTAAAATGTAAGCATTCACAGATTTTTCCCAAAGACAACACAAAATAACTCAAAAATGATCAGATTTATCAGCAAGGGAATGTTTTGAAAAACAATCTCAGAGCTTGTTAATGGCTATACATGTGCAACCAACTTAACATGATTTGAAATCTGATACAGAGAGAGTTACATGAGTTTCTCAAGTGGTCACTCAGAGAATGGGCTTCTTCCTGATTTTCCCGTGAAATTTTTAGTTTTCCAGCTTTTAAAACTCTTCCAACCCTTTGCATGAAAAATTCATGCAATATATAGCTTTCAATATCCTTCGAGCCTTCTTTCCCAAGAAAAGAATATGCCAAAGGATCAAATTTGTTACAAAAATTTCTCATGATTTGCAGACAGGGACATTTAATAGAACACGTCCAAAAAGTTTCTAGTTGTCTCAAAAAGAGATGAATCATTGCAAAATTTGCATCATTATCCATTGTGGAGGCACATTTTTCATCTTCAAAGCATGCAAACCCCCTTCCTTTCATTATTTCATCCTTATCCCTCCAAAATTTGACTCTGTAACTTCTAGATTTGATATTTTATGTTTTTAGACAGGCTAGGGTAAAATTTCACTTCAAAACATATATGATCCTCAAATTGATCCTCAAAACCAATTGCATTGGTCCTTGCAAGCACAAACGACATGAATTTGTCAAAAATTTGATGGAAATTGATGCAAAAACCACATCTCCAAACTTCCTGGAGCTCAAATGGTGGCCAAACTGAAAAATGCACAGTTACCGTTGATCTTCCTTTATCCTTTAATCTGAGCCCTCCACGTGTCACAATGTGATTGGAAATGGGCTTGGGATCACTTTTTGACATTTTAACACTTTTTGAAAATTTGCAAAATTTCTTGATTTCCTCCACCGCTTTGCCTTTGCGATTTGGGCTTGACACGTGGCACAATATGACTGGATATGGATTCGCGGCTCAATTTTACACATTTTGCATCTTTTTAGACAAAGGAAAAAATTTCAATTTTCCTCTCGTGGCTCCGCCCTCCCGCAAGACACGTGTCCTCATATGATTGGCTGAGGGGAAATACTTCTCATTTCATATTTTAATCATATTCCGTGAAGGAAAATTTTTAACATTTCCTCCGCCATCCCACACCTCCGCCATTGACTCCTCAGATGAATCTTGACTTTTTACCTTTGGGCTCGTGGGTCCATTCAACGATTTTACCCTTTTGATAACTAGAGGCTAAAAATACAACTTTCCTCTAAAGGCCCGCCTCCCGCCCTATGCTTTGATGCTGACACATGTCTTCATCCCATTGGCTACAAGTTTGTAGTCCAATTTTATACTTTAACTTTTTCACCAAAGGCTGAAAAGTATCAAACTCCTCCGCCTTTCCATCTCCCCTTTGCCATGTGCCATTTTATGATTGGATGTGGGCCTTAGGGATTTTATTCATTTCCACGCATTTTCCAAAGTTCCCTAAGGCACAAAATGACCCGCCCATCCACCTTCACTCTGCCTGCGACATGTGTACCTCCTCTAGGGCCTGTAGAGCTACGGGGCAACTTGCACATTTTTCCAAAAACACAAAAACATTAAGTTTTTAGAAATGACCCGCCGATCCTTGTCCAATTAGAACAAGTCACGTTGTTGATGAATGCTGAAGAAGAAATTTATGGGCAAATGACGTCCGTCTAACCATCAAAACACAAAAATTCTAGGGATGCCTTAGAATTCAATTTTTTCACTAAGGACGAAATTTGTTTTGAAATTGAACCAACTGAAACATGTTTTCAAAGCATTTTTAATCATGGGATTAGATTTTTAAAGGCATACAAGTGTAAATTGATCAATTTTGAACTTCCACGATTGGGCAAAAAGGAAAAATGGTAGAGGCCTATGGATTTTGAAAAAATAGGGCACAAAAAACAGGCACACATGCTGATTTCATTCAAATTGGGACAAAACAACAAGTTTATGAGCATTTCAAGGCATTCAATCTAGAGGGAAAAGTTGTAGACCACCAATTTAAGATAAAAATGTTCCAGAGCATGTAAACCAAAGGAAAATTTAGGACAAAATGGTGCAAGCTCAAAAATGGCACCAACATACTACACTCCTTCTTTAACATGTTGTTAATGGGATGGATGACACAAGTTAGATTAGGATTAAACCCATGGATTGCCCCAAGTTTACCTAGAATAGAACTAATGTTAGATTCCTCTGAAGGTGGAGGCATCTTCAGAACTTCTCGAATCTTTGTTGGGTATACATGAATTCCTTGAGAAGCAATGATATACCTCAAGTAATTTTCCTCCTGTTACTCTATATACACACTTTTCCAGATTCAACGTTACACCGTATTTGATAAAACGAGAGAGGATAATGTAGAGCACCTCAAGGTGATCACAATGCTTCTGGCCTTAGCTAACTAGGTCATCGACATAAGATTCCACAATCTTATGGATAATATCATGAAAGATATATGTCATTGCTCATTGGTAGGTGGATCCTACGTTTTCAAACCAAATGGCATGACTACATAGAAAAAGGTTCCCAAGGAGTAGTAAAGGTATTCTTGGTTTGATCTTCCTCAGAGATCCTTATTTGATTGTAGCCAAATAATCCATCCATAAGTGACAATAACTCATAGCTAACCGTTGCATCCACAATGACATCGATGGAGTGCAATGGGAAGTAATCCTTAGGAGAGGATTCATTGATGTGTTTAAAGTTAATACAAATGCATATCTTCCCATTTTTTAAAGAATTGGGATGATGTTAGACACCCACATGGAATAGTCCATTGGTTTAATGAAACCTACCTAAAGAAGCTTCATTACTTCCTCCTTGACCATTAAAGCCACCTTTGGCTTCATGGGTCATGACTTCTACTTCATGAGCTTGGCATCGAGCTTCATGATGAGGTTGTGAACCACCACATCAAGAGTAATTCCTATCATTTCCTTGTAACTGAAGTTGAAGGCTTTTGAATGTTCTTTGAGCACCTTCATATGTTCTTCTATCTCATCCGGAGTAAGAGAAGAACCGAGTTTTAAGATATTTGGTTCCTCCTCCATCCCTATATTAATATATATGGTCCCTTCAATCAAAGAGGTGTTACCCTCTTCAAACTCAGGTGGGGCTGGAGGTAGTTCTAACTCCTCTTCCTCTACCTCATAGATCTCAAGACCTTCGATGAGGAAGAACAAAATGTGTGATCTCCAAAGTAGGAGGAAGGGTGAGGTATAAGAGAAAATCCTCTCTTATGGTGCGTGGGATGAAGATCAGTGTATGCATTGAGGAATCCTAGGATTGCCTCATCATTCTCCACAAATTCCATAGTGGCAGGCTCATTCTCGATTCAACATATGCCAAAATCACATTGGTTGGCACTTTTAAACTAAGGGTTCAGATTGAACTGAGATTGTAAAATCAGTTTCCTTCAATCCCTCACTTGGACAAAAGTGAGAGGAAGAAGTAGCCATTGAATCAACTAAGAGGTTTTCTCTCTAGGTATGGCTTCAATAGAAATAAAATCAAAACCTTTGCTAAGTTCAAGCACGATGGTTTTATAGAGCTATAGGTGCTCTGCTCTGGTCTCGTAAAATTTTGAGACTTGATTAGCGAAAAGTTGGGAGTCATCTGAGACTCTAACATTTTTAATGCCCATCCTCTTGGCTATGATGAGACTAAGAAGAAGAGCCTCGTATTCTACAACATTTTTGTACATTCAAAATTTAACTTAAAGGTAAAAGGCATAACCCTCCCTTCTAGAGAAGTAAGGATCACCCCTACCCTAGCATTGTAGCGACACTTCACACCATCATAGTTAAGTGTCCAGTAATCATTGGGGAAGATAGAAGTTTGATCATTCATGGAATCTTCCTCTCGACTTCCAAAACCTCAACCATGCAAATCTCTTCAAAGCCATCATTGAAAGAGTAGTGATCCCAAGAGCATGGCCTATGCCCAAGGAATCAAAAGGAAGAATGATAGGAAAATCATTCTCCAGAAGCTTAACTATCTCAGTCATAGTTTTTGTTGATACATTTTCTACTAGGGCGGCTTCTTTTTGTTAAGATTTACCCCTTAATTGCCTTAGGGGATTCTAACTCAGTCATTAGAACAAGTTAGAACTCAGGATTTGAGCCTTGGGGATTATTCAAATGATTAGTTGGGAGCTCAAACTCAATATGAACCTAGGGTTTCTTCTTTAAGTTGGCCAAATGAATTTCAAATGGCTTTAGGTTGCCTTGAGTTATGAGAACCTTACACATGTGTAGGAATCTGACCTCTTGGAACAACGTAGAAGGGATCACCTTCATTCTATGTATCCAATGTTGACCGAGGATCATATTACAGTCAATTTCTTGATATATAATGTAAAACTCAGTCAACACAGTCTTTGGTCCAAGGGTAACCATAAGCACTATAGTCTCAATGGATGTTGCCTTGAGGCTATCATAGCCTCTCAGTGTATTTCACATTGAAGAACAATTGGTTTCTCCATAGCCTAGCTTCTGAAGAAACAAGAAAGGGACTATGATAATGGCAGCCCCATCATCTATCATCACACACTTAACATAGTTTTTGTAGATCTAAACTAGAGGTACAACATAGGATCACCTCTTTGTACCAACTCAACATTAGTTAGCCTCTTGCTAATGTCGAATACGAAACCAACGTCTCTCTCTTAGGCTGCCCTAGAGGATAGACATCAAAGTCTATGTGATTAACTTGGGCCTCCAGAGGAGGGGTGACGTGAATTAAATGGCTAAGGCCTAATGCTTCTAATAAATCCACTTGATGTGGAGGAGAATTATTCAACAGATCCAAATAGGAAATGTGAGAAAAGGTCTTGGTCAAATCTGTAATGAGATCATAGGCCCCTACTGGTTTGGGAGCCATAGGTTTATCATCTTACATAGAAGGGTAGATGGGAAGAGGTTGTGAAGAGTAATCTCGGGTATGGGTTACTGTTAACTTCGGGTTCAGTTTCTAGCTCTATTAAACCCATAATATTGGTTTGCTTCCGACCATCTAAAGGAGGAGCCACCAAAGGGTTTGACGAAGTAGATGCTTCGTGATCATTGTTCCCTATGGGCATCCCTATAGGCATCCTTGTGGGCATCCCCTTGTTGGTACCATGCAGATTAAGCTTTCCGTTCTCAAGATGCATCGATAGAGGTTCTCTATAAACCCCAAGGTTATAATTATGAGGGGAAATGGGCCCCATGTGAGCATTTTGCATTGGCATCGTAGGATTAGCCAAGAACATCTCTATAAAGAGTTACCTTTGGTCCTTTGGAAGCCGTTGTATAAATTTTTTGCAATCATGACACATACGAGCATCATGTCCTCTAACCCTATGGAAACCACAAGTAAAAATCAAGATCGTAATCATGAGGTATTTGATTTTTTTTTCTTCGAGCCATAGTTTCTATTATTGTTATGTTGTTGGTTATTAAAATTGAATTTCAGGGCGTCTGGCCTTGGTTATGGTATTGGTTTGGATAAATACTTGATTATTGAACTAATGCTTGGGCTGGACTTGTTGAGTGGGGGAGGAGGACAACTAAAGTCCACTGCATTAATGGAAGGAGTAAAGTTATTACTCCTTTGATTGTTGGCATTTGAATTATTGTTACTGTTATTCACATTGTTGGTGTTGACAATGTTTGGCTTCTTGGATTGGTTGGTTACACCATCTGTCGTAGCACCATGGTTCTTATTGAGGACTTTAGGTCCTTGGTTATTGTTGTTTGAACTGTTTGGGTAGTTTGAATTACCTTGAGAGGGTTGACCAGATCTAAGCCATATGTTTTCCGACGACTATCAATCGTTTCTTGGTCAATGCAGAGAGCACCCTCTAAGACTTCCTCATAGCTTCTAAGAGGAAATGTTTGGACCTCCTTCTTGGTCTCTCAGTTAAGAGAGTGAAGGAATAATCCTTAAAGCTCCGTTTGGTCCATGTTTGGAGTGCTAGCCGAGGAGTAGAGGACTTTCTGCCATCTTGAATGAAATGGGAAACATATTTATTGTGTTATTTCTTGATATGAAGCAATTCTATGATTCCTGTTTGCAAGAGTTTGTTGATATCTAAAGCCTTTAAGAACTCGAGATGAGTTACTTAAATGAATGAATCAAGGCTTTAAGTATCTTGTAGTACCGATCGAGAGCGATACCCTCAAAGGTCTTGGGGAAAATTTTAGCTACAACTACATCTCATGGGAGAAGCTCTTTGATGGAGGTTGTGTATACTTTAATATGCATTTTCCCCTTTAAATTTTGGCAAGTTGGAAAGCGGTCGTGGAAGCATTACTCTTCATATGGTAAATTCAAGGGGCTCCTTGGGGTATTCAAAATATGCATGTAAGACTCTACAATGGAAGAACCTTGATGGGGAGGTGGGGGAGGAATAAGAGGTTGATATGGCACAACATAAACATTCGTAGGGGCGTAAGACATCCCTTGAGGCTAAGCATACAAGCTGGGAAAGGAAAACATATCCCCCTATGGTGATTTAGAGTACATGTGGAGGTACGGGGGACATTATTTTTGTAGTAAAAGTTGCAAAACCAAGGAACGTCACATTACTAGTTAGAATGACATTTGAGAACATACTTACACTTGGGCCCTTTGGAGGGTGCCCATACGAAGTGTGAGAGGGAATACCTAATGTGCCCGATCCAAAGTAAGAAGGTACCTAGGGTTAGGAACACCCATGTAAATCGAGGAGGTAAAGGTGCCAAGGGAATATAGCAAAGTTTTGTGCATGGTGGGGATCTTGCCTTGCCCTAAAAAAGGTGTAGCACAAGGAGGCTGGGCAAGCTCTAGCTCCTCAACTCTATCCACCAATATTGAAATTACATCACCCATAGATGATGTTGCATTTGATTTAGGCACATTATAAGTCTAGTTGGGAAGTAAATATATATGATGTCCTGTTATGGTTTGATTCTTAAGAGGCCACCCCTCTTTGGATGTGTTTCATGTAGGAGGAGGGGTAACAAAGTTGTTTTGAAGAAGAACATCAGTGTATTCTTGCATCCAAGTCCACGGAATGGTTTATTGCATTAAATCGTTTCTCACTTTGGGTGAAGCATGCCAAGAGTTCCTCATCCGGTGAAAGAGAAGGTGAGATCGAATCAGATTGCATGTTTATATGTGATCTAAATAGGACTGAGGATTGGACCCTTTCTCTCATGTGAATGTCATGTTGTTTGAGCTAGAGAGCTCAGGTTACGAGCTATACATAGGTTAATCAATCTCCTTGATCCTAACTGATGAACCATTGTTGGCACCTTGAGGAGGAGTATGAGGGGAAGGTAAATTAGATGAGTAATTATTAGCCCACCCAGATAGTGAGGGTGACTGTTGCATACCCATGTGGTAATAATACACCTCAAGACCCAAAATGGGCCGCCGTATTCCTGACTCGACATATTCGGGGTATATAAATACCTATAGAATAATGGGAGAGGATAAGGATGGATGAAATATGGTAGAAACAATGGAAATAAAAAGGAATTAGCCCTTCACGCTGGGTTCACAAATTTTATACAATCGAAAATCAACATATGACCTTCAGGTGCACTCGACCTCCCAAGGTTGTGTTAGGACAACCGACGTGGAATGGATATATGGCTATGTGGAAGATATATAAAGTGAATGGGTGAAATACGACTAAGAAAAGTTCAAGGCAATCTTATGTCCTGTACGGGCACTAATGGAATCTATTCGTTTAAGGTAACAAAATGTTGTCTTACCTACGTGGGGGAGATAGAATAGTCTAAGATGATGGTAGTGCATAAATGGCGGTCAATATATGGCTCATAGAAAATTCTCACAATGGGTTGTGGAAGGCATGGGAACTGTCTGCATTTTCCTTGTAGAAGTTTCTAGACAAGGTCATGGAAGTGAGAGAGCAAACATATGAATAGGACAAGTGAGTGGATTGTGGGAACTAGTTTCATCCAAACTAGTTCCTATAGAACTTATAAACACTATAAAATTTGACATTCAGGGATGTCAATTGTGAGATGATGACAGTGGAAGTGGTGTGGATCGGAAAACCAAGATTCTAAGTCATGTGTCAATGTCTATGTGCAAGTAAGATGCGTTTGGTTGCGGGACTCGGGGATCATATACTTCATCTCTTAGTTGTTGAGGACTTTGAATGGTCATGTGGGATGTGTGAACAATTAAATAAAAGAAAATAATAATCTCACAAAGAAACCGTAAGAGGGCAAGGTCAATCCTAAGCCAACTAGGGATACATGGGGAGATGTATTAATTCCTTCTAATTAAACTATGTTTATAATCAACAAATAGAAACAAAAGATTTAAATCAAAATGATTCATTTAATTTCCTTGAATGAATTAAACTTACGTGTTGCCAATAACTAATTAACAAAGGAAGTGACTAATTTAATATATAAAATAATTTTATTTGAATGTTTTTTTCTTTTACATTGAATAATTTTGATGAAAAAAATCTTATATTATATTAATTCAATACGATACAAGATAAATTTCAACAAAAAAGTGGGCGGTATGAGAGCATGCCCCAAAACCACAAACAAATCTAGGCCGAGCCTAGAAGGACGAAGGACAAACTAGGTCGAGCCTAGGAGAAAAAAGCTAGGAATTTCCTAGAAGCGATCCACAAGACCAAGTCACACAGAAGAAAGCAAACATGTCGAAGTGGGTGGATCGTGATCATCCAGCCAACCCAAACTAGGTAAATCTTTCCCAGCATCCAGGAGCTCCAAACTAGTAGTAACTTCTTCCTCCGGGTCCGCCTCCTCGTGACCAAGAATGGTGAGGCTAAGGCGAGGGAACTCTTTAGATGATGGTGGTGGCAGGGGAAGATTCCAACCATCAACAGTATGAGGCGTGATGAAAGAGGAGAGCCCCATCCATGTTGGTGAGGTGATGATCCCCAACCCTATTGGTGAAATGGTGAAGGACTCCTATTGTGATGAGGTGATGACTCCTATCTACGATGGTGAGTCAAGAGAAACTTCTTTGGTGTAAAGGGCTCGGGGAGTAGTGAGATCGGTGAAAGCGCACTGTTGTGAATGGATAAGTCAACCACCACGGCCCATAGGTGGGGAGTCCTTGGTAGGAGATGGTGGCACATGGGAAATATTACATGGGGCTTCCCCCTAGTTGAGCAACAAGGTCCGGAGGTGATCCATCTCTACGCAACCTTGTTGGCCTGGACTTGTATCTGCAACAACACAATGGAGATCACCATAGATTTTTATAAACTGAAAAGATTGATCAACTACATAATTAGCAAAGAAAAAAGCATTTCTTTATTTCCATATCCAAAACATAATTTCCCCTTTGAAAACATGCAAAATTTGGGTGAACATAGGCAGAAGCTTGGGATTGTCTCCCAAAAGGATATGTTGCCAAGTAAAGCAATGTGGCCTTAATGGAAAGAAAAATGAATGAATCCAATTCCAGGCAATCTGAGCTTTGGGACAAAACCAAAAATATGCAAGATGGTTTCCAAGTGACCGCAGAATGGGCATTTGGGAGCTAGGATCCCAATTTGAACAAGATGAGCCTTGATAGGAAGTCCTTGGTGCAAAATACACCAGAGGAAGTGGGCAATTTTGGGCTCCACACAAAGAGTCCACACAGTGGAAAATTGCCTACTCTAGGTAGATGGAGTGGATTGAATTCCCCAATGTGTGTTGAGTTTATCCACCATGGGAAAATGAGGTGAAAGCTAATGGTAGCCTTTACTGGCTTTATAGTTATGAAATAGAGTATCCACATACCATTTCTAGTCTGTCCACCAAGGGTGAGAGGAATACACAACAATCTTGTGCAACATTTGATTAGGAACCAAGCTTATCACCGTAGTATAAGTATCTTGTCCTAGTTAGAGAGCCAAAAATATTTTTAAATGCCGGACAAGAGAACCAAGATTGTGCATTTTTGCAGAATAAGTCCTCAATGGTGTAAATTCTTCGTTTGAAGAATTTGAGCATGAAAATTCTTGGGGATTCTTCCAAACACTTATCTTACGTTTGAAGAATTGGTGACCACCAGAGGGATTCATAATTTAAAGAGATCCCATTCTGAAATCCATCCCACTTCCACAAAATATAGGGTTTAATGCATTCCCATGTTTTCCAAATGCTCTTACTACGTAAAAGTGCCGACAATTTTGATAGGCACGGGGGTGATGAGTAGATTGACAAACCCCAATCCTTTCCATGTAGGGCAGCCATAATGAGAGCCTTCAGCAATACCATGCCATATGAGAACTTTCCAAGCTTTTGGCTAGTAATGCTTATGATGATGTGATGCAACCTAGAATATACTATGAATAACCAAAGCCCATTTGGCACATCACCCAGCTTGAGCTAAGTGCTCACCCGAATCACAAAATGTACCAAGCCCCTCTTTAGAGTTGCTTATGCGGGATGTTAGATTGAAACATAGACATATTCATATCCATAAATAAACATAAACATTCCACAATGCATAATCTAGATCTTAGAGAATCATGAATTAAACAATAACTATAATAAGATTAACCATACATGAACTAGTTTTAGTTATGTCTAACACCATTATCCAACCAATATCATTCATTACATTAAACACTGTAAAACACATAAGCTTCTTACATTATAAAGTATCACCATAAGTCATGTGCGTATGATTCAATAACATAACTCTACAATAAATTAGTCTCTCTAAACTACATAGTTCAATACATATTTATAGAGGTGGGGACTTTCCTTCACCACTTACGCACTTCTCAAAATAGGTCACATGCTGATAATAGCCATGCACCTTTACAATAACATGCACACATGCAAGTGTGCTAATAATAGATGTCCTATAGTTAACTAGAAGAAGTAATCCTATTATTAACTACAACCATGCATGGTGCTTATCAGCTGCTCATTCCCAAAATACCATTTGTGTGTCACGCAAGTCTCCATCCCGATGTGTGCTCGCACGCTATCTCCAAAAATAGCCTGTATCCATAAATGGCTAATTCCAAACCAAACTATTCTCAAGTGTGTTTCCTTTCCTATCATTTCCGTGCCTTCAAATGCACTTGTTCCCATGCATGTATTATTTGTGTGTCTTCTCCTTAGAAAATATTATGTTTCTCAACATTACCCCACACTAAAGTACATTTCGTCATGAAAATGGGGATTCTTTCTAATGTTCCCAAATAATAAAGAATAAGAATTGAAAGAATTCAAAGAATCACTGTACAAAAGAATGAATCTTTACTCTGCAACATCCTCTTCTTCAACTGGGAGGATCAACTTTGGATATTCAAGTTTGATTTCTACCTCCAGTGTTTTCCAGTCATCTAGCATTATCCTTGTCTTTTCTGGAATGTCTGTGGCTATGGCATCTAGTTCATCCTGAGTGATCTTTTCCTTCTCATTCTATAGTACCTGGACAACATTGGCCATAGCAGACATCATTCCTTCTAGAAGATCCATCTTCTATGCTATGAGCTTCCCAATCTCATCTATCCTCTCCTTATGTGGATCTTGGGCTGCTACAAGGGCTTCATGCTTTTTTTTACTAGTGCCAATATTTCTGCGTGCACCCTAAAGTCTCATCTTTCATTGTTGTCAGGACTTCATTATCTTCAACTAGAGTCTTGATCCTTATCACTGCCTCTAGTGCTGCACACAAATTAAGAGCTTGGTTTGCTTTCTTTAGCTCATCCTTTAAAGTTTGGAGCAATGCCTCATACATTGAAATTTTTTATGATCATAGAGGCCCTTGCTCTCTCTGCTTCTTGTTCAACATATTTTGGTGGGAATTCTAAGTGGTCCATCTTCTAGCACCAAATCAACCAAAGTGCACACATAATGCATAGTAAAAGGAAACTTTTTAGGTACCTTTGGTTCAAGATGAGGCCTTGCCTTCAGAATGTAATCACCAATTTCTTCAGCCATGCCAATAAAGGCCTCATTCTTTGTGCATTATTTTTCCTTCTCTACCTTTAACCGCTCTATCTCTATAGTTTTTTCCTTGTTATCCTCCATCAATGCTCTAATGGTGGTGGCCTTATCAATATTTCTTCATGCCACCTCAATTGATACCTTGACTAAGGCATTGCTTACTTGCTCATCAGACATAAGAGTGGGATTTATGGTCATGTGCCTACTCTGTGGTGCCTTCTTTACTCTTCTTGAGACACAAGACTCCTCACATACATCAAAATATGGTTCATCCATATGGGTCTGCATGGACTAGGATAGTTGTTTCCTTATGCATGTAGTGGCCATATCTAGATCCATCAACTCCCATCCATATAATTCCTTAAGGTCCATTGTGCTTTAAAATTAGAGCGTGAATGATTTTTCTTGTGTCCTCAAGCATAGCCCATACTTGGCACAATATACTCTTCACTTCTCTTTGTTCTTGGCCCCTTAGGAACCTGAGCACCAAGGTTTGGAGTTGGCCCTTCTCCTATCTGAGTTTGTAACGGGTACGTGATTGGTCTCGCTCACACAATTTCTTTTTTTCTTTCACCCCTTCTTCTTCATCTCTCATTTCTTCATCCTAAGGCTCCTCCACATCTTCCATTTGAACCGGGTTCCAGTGCACGCTCTCTTTGGACTCCTCCACCTCCTCACTAAGCTTTAATTTCTTCTTCTCTTCTTCTTTGGTGCTTCTTTAAGGGGAGAGTCGAGGTGATCTTCGTACATGTTGTGATGTTCATGCACCTTGGGTCCTGGTTCTTTTGAATACCCTCTTAAACTGGTGCTCTTTAGGGAATGCATCCCATCCAAGTCCTCCTCTCCTTCTTGCACATGTGGTGGAGTATCTGCATGCACTCACTCTCCACTCTATTTGTGGGCTGCCCTCTAGCCTCTATGGTCCAAGCCTCCACTATCCTCATGTTCTTCTTCCTCATCTATCTCTATGGTTGCGGTAGGATTTGGAGCTGCCACATTATTCTCATGTGTGTTTTCCTTAGGTGGCCCTGGTAGCAAAATTCATTCTCCACATACTTGTTATTCTCCAGCCTAGGCTTGAGCTGAAGATAGATGAGCATGGCTCCACTGTCCCCAATAGCCAAACTTACTGGATTTATATTTATAACATCTGAAATGAGCCTCTCAATGTAGGCAGACCGACTGGATAAACATATGTTTTTCTGAGAGTATGGTAGTCACAATCTACCTTGTCTACGTTGAAGTTCATCTAAGTGTGCATCAAGTAAACCTGTGAACTGAGGCCTGGAAGTAGTGCACACTATGAAGGCATAGGGAATTTTTCACCATGGAACTCCATGTCCCATCCTTCATTGCAAACCACATGATGTAGAAATGTTGATACACCGCGAACTATACTTACCTTTCCCACTACCGAGGTAGTCTCCTTTGGAATGTGCCATTCCTCCTCAAATGCCATGCGAAGTCGGTCATACCACAGTTCTGCCCTTTTCTTGAATGGGCCACTCATTGTTCCTTCACATAAGTATTTCTTGAACCTCTCTCATGAGGGACTTTTTCTCTGTGGGGTATTCCCAAATTTTGTTCTTTGGCCCATCAGCACTCCAATTTCTACAAAGACAAGAGATAATAGAATAACACCAAAACTTATCTTCTCACCTATGTGCACTTCCTCAATAATAGTTTCTACAATGTATATAGCCTACTAGATTGTAGATTTCTCCTTCGACATTTTCTTCGCGATATATAGCCACATGGTATTTACTTGTGACCATCTCTCTTGATCATTCAACTTAGTGAGTAGATGTGTGGCTGCCTGCACCACAAGATACTTCCTTAATTTGTATATGTCCATTCACGTGGACCCTTGGAGTATCCCAACTCCTTTGGTGGCTATAATAACTACTTTATCAGTCAGATCACTAATAATATTTGTCCCTGTGCCCTTCAATCATGTCAATGTAGCAATCAAGGCTGTTGTGATCCTTACCCTCCATCCAAAAAATAGAAAAAGTCCTCATGGACTCTTTACTCATAAGCCATTGGTATAAAGCTTATGGTTTTCCAAAATATGGGAGTTCATATAACTGATAAACCCCTACCTTCTTAAGCAACTTCTCCCCAACATCATCATATATTGGCATATCATCCACCGTGTGCTTGTTGGTCTTCTTATTCAACAACACATCCAATTCTCCCTTGTTGTCAGTGGTGTGGTGGTTGTAATCACTTACTTTGCATCTGTGAATGTGGGAATCCCAATCCCATCCAACTATAACTCCTTTGGATACTGCATCTTTGAAAAATTTCTCTTGGGAGAAACTTGACCTCAACTTCCACCTTTTTCTTCCCCTTCGTACTTGTTGTAGGTGCTTTCTTTGGTGCCATTATAAAAATCCCACTTTTATCTTTTGTGTCGAGTAAGCTCAAACCCTAGCTCAAAACCACATGCCCTAGCTCAAAACCACATGCCCTAGCTCCTTCTCAATGCTTCTGTTGTGCTCAAACCCTTCACCAATGGGGATGCAAGCCACTTTCGCACACAAATCCACTCTCCACATCTAGTTTTGCAACTCTCTCCGCACCTCAACATGCTTTTCTTTACTTGGATTGTTCGCACTTAGCTCACTTGAATACTTGTGATCACAAAGGTAAAAATGAACCCGCATCACGTCCTTATATAGATTTTCAAAAAGTTAGTGCATTTATTGCTCCTTCACCTACCACCAATCCTCTCATTAATTGACCATTTTCCCAATTTCACGTGTGGTACACCTTCATGCCCCCAGCTATAACCTTCTAGTGTGCCTTCCTACCTTTTGGCTACAAAGACTTTCTTCTTTTGCATGCTTCCATGCACCAAAGTACCTCACCACTATGCCTTCCCTCTTCTAGTAGTTTCCATGGCCGCTACTTACCTCACGTTATATTGTTCATTCATTTATTTCCAACTATGGTCTTCTTTAGAATCAATTTCCTTTCTAACAACTCCTTTCCATCTTTAAATAACACCTTGTAATAATATGTTCTTATGTGTACCCATTTTTGAATAAAAATAACAACCACCCCACACCAATGGTATGTGTAGTCCTCTACGCATAAAAATACTTCAGATTGTAATTAGCTTCCAAAGTGCAAACATGTGCCTTATTACACAAAACACCAAACTAAATTGACAAAGCATATGATGAAGAAGGAAATACATTAAAAGAAATATAGAAAAGGAAATCTATACTAAATGGAAATACTACTTATTACAAACACCAAGAAGACTTATTTATAGTAGGGCTTCAACCTACTCCCATTAAAGTAACCGAGTAACCGTGTTCCATCAAGCGCCTCTAACTGACAAAGCACCTGTTTCAAGGATGTGAGTGATAACATACGGTCCCAACCAATGCACCTTAAGTTTTCTGGATGGCATAGAAACTTGGAATCATAAAGAAGTACCATCTGTCCAACCTCAAGCTTCTTGTCCCTGATGTGTGTCATGCCATGCCATGCCTTCTACCTGGCCTTTTCCTACTTCTGACTCCAATGTGCTATGCACATGCCTCTCATCCAATTGTATTAACTTGTCAATTATTTCTTTCTAATGCCTGTTCATCTGCTAGACCTCCAAGCATGCACACTACACAATGATGGTAACATGAATTCCATTAGAAGAACTACTTTACGCCAAACACCAACTAAAAGGGTGTGGCCTTATTCAACCTCTTGTAGGTTGTTCTATATGCCCAAAGTACAACAAAAACTTTATCATCCCAATCTTTCCTTCCAACATCACAATTTTTTTGTCAAGGTCTAGCTCAATATCTTGTTGAAAGCCTCAACAGTCCCATTTTCTTGAGGGTGATAAGGTGTAGTCTTGTGGTGTGTGACCATAAACTCATCCAACAATATCCTTGATTATCTCATTCAAGAAGTGTGTGCCCCTATCACTTGTCAAGCTCAACGGACATCCATATCTAGTGAGAATATTTTCCCATAAGAACCTTGTTGTTTGTAGTTGTTGTACAATCCTTTGTAGGTGTTTGCTTCTGCCCACCTTGTAAGATAATATGTGCAAGTGATGATATAGCATGATCTAGTTCTATACGTGGCTGGGGAAATAGGACCCACAAAGTCTAGCCCATTTCTCAAATGGATCTACACTAGTAATAGGCCTCAAAGGCATTTCATCTCTTTCCCAAGTTTTCCAAGGTTGACAAAGTGATCACACATGCCTTACAATACTCTTTACAATCTTTATACAAGGTCTCCCACCATAATCCAATGAGTAGAATCTACGCACGTGGTGGCATCACCTGCATAATGCCCACCTGCAATACCACCATGAGCCTCTTCCATGATATCTATGTGCTCATGTTCCTAGTACACACCAACACAATACTTCATCTCAACCTAGTTTGTATAAGTCACCACTGATCAACATGAAGGGTGCACGTGAATTATAAGTTGTTTCTTCTCTAATGCTTTCATTCCTTTTAGTCCATATACATGTGTGTAAAAAGACAACAATATCCTCCAATTCTAAAGGTGTGTGATGTAACCTATATAACTGTGCATCCGACATTGTATCTTCAATTGTCTTGCATGTCCTCCCCTGATTGAATCCTTGATAAGTGGTCTCGGGCTAGAATTACTTTTACTTGGTTTTACCATGATAAAGTCAAATTCTTGGAATAAGAGCACCCATCGACATATGCGCCCCTATAAAATGGGATTATTTACCAAGTATTTTAATGTCATGTGATAATATAAAATACAAAAGGTGTTGCTAGCAAATACTATCTAAATTTATGCAACACGTAGATCATCGACAAGGCCTCGCTGCTCTGTAGTTGTATAATTTTTTTCTAGAGAGTCAACTTTCTACTAAAAATAGATAGGATGATCTATAATACCTTCTCTAGGTTGAGCTAACACCGCGCCAATGGTTGTGCTAGAGGTGTCCACATGTACGTGAAATGGTTGGTTCCATGAGGGAAAACATAAATAGGCGTTGTAGTAAGTCTCTCCTTCAATGCCTCAAATGCGCATTGTTGTGGTTCTCCCCAATAGAATGTCCCTTTTCCTTTTAGTAACTCTTCCAGGGGGTGGAAAATCTTTGCATATCCTTTGATAAATTTTTTCTATAATACCTGTGTGGCCCAAGAATCCATGCACCTCACTCTTTGACTGGTAGGCTCCTCCAGGCCCACAATAACTACAACCTTAGTTGGATCTACTAACAAACCTTCCTTGCAGATGATATGCCCTAACAGAGTTCCAAAAGGTGTAGCAAACACACACTTCTTGATGTTTAAAGAGATGTTTAACTATCTACATCTTTCAAACATTAAGCAAAAATTGTCACAATGATCCTTAACAAGCCCATATACCATCTAATCATCCAAGTAAACCTGCAAGAATTTGTGAATAAAATCCTGGAATGCTTGAACAACTATGCATGAAAATACAACAAGCATACATTTTTCAAACCAAAGGGCATCACAATATATGCAAAACTTCCCCATTCAGTGGTGAAAGTCATTTTCTTGATCTTCTTGTGTAATTCTAACCTGATGATACCAGAGAATCCATCTGTAAAAGAGTAAACTTCACTTCATGCCCTGCAACACCTTCTAATATTTCCTCAAGTGAAAGGCATAGGAAAAGGATCAATCACACATGCAACATTCAGCTCCCTGTAATCCACACAAATCCTAATCCGACCATCTTTCTTTATATTGATTACCATGGGGCTAACCCACTCTGATTCTTCTAGGGGCTTAATGATGCAGATTTCAACATTTTGTCAATTTCTTCTTTAACTTTTATTTTATGCAGTTGTTGGGTTCATCTGTAAGGTCTCTTCCCGACGGTGCACACCTTCTTTTAGCTTAATCTTCATCTCACCTAATGACTCATGTACTCCTTTTAACTCATGGTAGCCCCTAGGGAATAAATCCTAAAAATCATTATAGTAACTCAATTATCTTTGCCACTTTAGAATCAGACCAATAATCCCCAATTATGGCCTCCTTAGGTTCAACATCCATGCCAATGTTCACTTTCTTTGTCTTCATAGGTTCATGATAGGCACGTGTTTTTATCTCACACTATCTAACACTTCACGCATACCTACTGAATGAGCTATGTCCAAATATTCTACTTCCTCATCATCCACTATGTAGACCATCTTTCCTTTCTCCTTCTCAAAGCAAGCACGTGTAAATAGTTTGGCATCTGTATCATCTACTTCATCAAAATGTGCTCCTTGTTCTTCCTCACCAAATAAATCTGAATGAGTTCTTCAGCCTTTGCACTATCTCCCATAGTCAAGCGCTCCATAACCCGTAATGCCTCTCTCACCGAAGGTTTAGTAGAGAAGTACTCAAAATTCTGGGTCATTCCTGCAATTAAGTCTTGCCAATTTCCAGTCTCCCTATGCAGTTCCGCATAAACATACCAAACATGTGCATGTGCAACCTTGCAAAGTGGAATAAAGTTTGTGCACCCAAAGTGAAGGTGGTAAAGCTTCCTGCCCCTTGTCAGAGTCTCTCACACTATTGAATGTGGTGTTGAACATGTTGATTACCATGATATATGTAGATTTGAGTAGGTGCATTGCTCCTAAAATCGAGTGGTTAGAGAAATTATAACTTCATTCCATTCTATGAGATTATCCTGTGAACCATCCACCAGCATGCATTGTCCCGCACAGGGTATACACTAACATATTTCTTCTTTCAACTTGATTTGTCCACTACTCCTCCATGGCATGTAGGAATACCATAGGATCTCCTTCTCCAATGTACTAAGGTACAAAGTTGTTACCTATCCTCCTAATACAATGAGGGTTTCTTCTCCATGCACAAATGCACTTCTTACTTCATGCCCAACCATCTCATAGGTGCCATGTGCCCAATTATCACAAGCAATACTTGTAGTATCACTAATAGACTATGCATCTTCCCACTGGAGGATTCCTTCCTTAGATGGCTCAAGTACTTTCTGGATCTCGAATGATGTACATAAATTTTGTTCAGGTCTTCCTCACTCAAAGGTTCAACATAAGGTGTAGATTTCCCATATGTCAAAGGGATAATAACTCTTTCTTCCTTGTTCTCAAAACTTATATACCCCTTGTTGAACCATAGATCAACATTATTTGCATAACACCAAGGGCACCCAAGTAGAGCTGGGAAGTTTCTACTTCTGCAAGTGCTAAGACCTCAAAGTCCCCAGTGAACTTGGCCCCTTATATAGTAATGGATGCATCCTTTAAAACTCTGATTGGAGTGGCCTTAGTTTGATTAGCCATAAACAATACATTAGAGGATGGATGTAATGGAGGTCTCCCATCTATACCCATGCATCTAAAGTAAGCACATTCACTTATGCCACACCTGTATCAATCAATATATTGCTCAAAATCCATCCATCCACAACAACATTCAGAGTGATCTCCTTGTCATAATCCAAGCTATGAGGGGGAAGATTAACATGTAGGATCTACCATCCATTCTCAATACTTACATGCGAGTGTTTCCCTTTAGCCAATTCCCTAGTAATGGAATGATATTTCTCCTAGTGCAACATCTTGCATACCTCTTTCAAATCATCAATATCCGATGACTTGATTATCTCTACTGCCTTCTTTTGTTCCAACTTCCATGATTATTCCTTTAAACATTGTATTTCACCCTAAATTTTTGAGTACCTCCATGGTTTCCTGATAAACCTCCTTCTGATGTGTAGGATCTGGGTACCTTGCATGTAAAACTTCCTCCTTAGTGATGGTAGGCTTTTTTATAATGTCTCTCTCTTGCGCATACAACTTCAGCACGTGTAGTAATCTTCATAAGTACTACCTCAAGTTTCGTGCCAACTTTGGCATCCACTGATTTTCTATGGTGTGTTGTATTCTAACCATCCCTGTGCCTTTGTTCTCTTGTTTATGCTGCTTGCTAAGATGCTCATATAAGTCTGGGCATTCCTCATAGTTATGATTCTTCCCACAAAAAGAACAAGTAATATTTTGAGGACATTCACGCCTGTAGTGGTTAGGAGATCCACATGTAAAAAACACGTTCCACGAGGAAACTCACCTCATCCACCACCATGGCCTCGCCCCCAAATCCACCATGGTATCCTCGACCTCTGCCATGACCTCCTTCAAAATGCCCTTCAGTTCCGATCATAGTGCCCTTGGTTGTGATCATGATCATGGTGCTCATTTTTACTTTTAGCATTATCTCGATACTCCTATCTATCACACACCAATATCTATGGCATCATGGATCTGACCAATCAACCTGTAGTCTTCTTGTATTGTGAGTTGTGGACTGAAAAATATTACAATAACAAGATACATTCTTTCTTATCACGTGTTGTAATAATGGGCAACAACTTACATCATGGTCTAAATGACATATCTCATAGTCTAGCAATAATGAAACATACTGACTCCTGAGGAAACTATCTTTAGTGTGCCCTTCCACTTCACAATTTTTACACCAAATCCCAATGCACATCTCATGTGCTGAATTGGCCGATAGTTTCTCCAACAACTGCTTTTCCATAGCTGTAAATATGTGCTTCTAGGAATGGGCTCACTCTAGTGTCTATACTTCCGACTGCCCAACGTGTAAATGCTTCAAGTTTCAAGTGCTTTGCATGGGTCCGTATATGTCTTATGTGACAACACCCTCCTAAATGGTGTGATCAAACCCCAAAAAACCACTGTGCATGCATGTTGGCTTGCATGAATATCATATGAAATCTTAGACAAAAGTGTTTTGAAAATGGGCATCATATTCCCAAACACTCTCAGTAGTTCCTTGCTTAATATCCTTGAGCGCGCTTATACTCTTTTGCTCAAACTTAGGGATATGAAACTCCTTAAGGAAAGCTTCTCATAATGTTGCATAATCTATACAAGTCTGATCAGGGTCAAACTTCTGTACCAATTGTGAGTGCATCCCTGCAACGTAGTTACAAACTAACTTTCCTTGCACTTAGAAGCCATGATTCCTTTTTGCATGCCATAGTATCTCACACATGTGCACATGTTCAACAACATCTTCTATTCCCCTATACTCTAGAAGATGAAGAGACATCTCCATATAAATATTTGGGGTTGGATGAGGACCATGCCCACCTGATCCAAAACCTCATGTGTTACCTCTGCCTCTAGACCACTAGATCCACTAGAACTAGAGCCACCTATGCCCCTATGATCCTCCTCCTGTAGCTGGAAGTGGACCAGTGGATGTACTACCATGTGTCCTAATAGTGGTACTAAAATGAACTCCTATAGTCTGTGAGGTGGTACTACTCCCAGAAGTGAGTCCAAAATTCTACGCGCTTGAGTTCTATGTTGATGATGTACCTGAAAAGGTACCTCCAAATAACAAAGAAGATGTTTTCCCAGCCATAGATGCACTTTCTACTTGATTAATCCTTTTCTACTACTCCCAAACTAGCTTTACATGACTACTGGTTGTACTAGATACTAGAAAACCAAGTGCAAGGGCTAGGTTTCTAGGTAGATTCAGATGATGTGCTCTCGTGGCCCATGTCGTCTCTCTGTTGGCGTGCTCCCATGTGAGGCGAGGAGGGTTCCTATCATGCTTTCCCAAATGGGGGAGTTCAGATGCTGCTCCATGCCTTCTACATGAGCTCCAAATCCTTCATGAGCCATCTCTCTCCTCAATGCCATCCACTCATGTAATATCACACTTGCTTCTCTATCTCCTCTCGTGTGCCTCATTGTACTTAAGCCACCTTTCTTCCCTTTTCCTCTCTGCCGCTAGGTCCACCATCCTTCACCAAACCTACTCCTTCCCCCCACATGGTGGTAGGGTTTAGCTAGCCATCGATTTTCTTCCAAGTTCAAGGTTACCATCAAGATTTTGATTTCAGTGGAATGCCTTGCAAATAAGTTCCCCTGGGATAACATAAAACTAGAACTCAGCTACCTCTGGGAAAGAATAAGTGGAAATTGAGTACTCTAAAATATAGCTATTCAAAACACCATGGAACCAAGTGTCCACAACGCATATCCAAATTAGATCAACATCATAGAGGGCTTGAAATTCTTCCTACATCCAGACAAGTGTGTGATACCTCCAATTCCTTTTAGATGCATAAGCAACCACCACTCATACAACTCTACCAGAAAGATAGAAAAGAAGCTCTCATATAAACAGTCATACAAATTTTGCTCCACCCACACGTATGCGTCAAACTCAGATCCAAGTGTTGAACCTCCAAGCGTACTCTTCTTCTAGATCTTTATCCACTCCTCAACACTTTCTAAGGTCAACCAAGTACGTCTTCATCATGAAACATCCTGAAAACAACTGAAAAAGAGGTCCCGAAAATGGAACCAATGATGCACCTAGAATCTACTATGAATAACCCTGTGCTGGCACATCACCCAGCCTGAGCTGAGTGCTCACCCAAAGCGTGCAAAGGTACTAGGCCCCTCTTTAGAGTTTTTTGTGTAGGATGTTAGTGTGATGAAGATAAGACATATTCAGATCCATAAATAAACATAAACATTCCACAGTGCATAATCCAGATCTAGATCTTAGAGAATCATGAATTAAACAATAACTATAATAAGATTAACCATACATGAACTAGTTTCAGTTATGTTCTAACACCATTATCCTAGCCAATATCATTCATTACATTAAACACTGTAAACACAAAATCTTCTTACATTATAAAGTATCACCATAAGTCATGCGCACACATAGATCCAACAACATAACTCTACAATAAATTCACACACAGTCTCTCTAAACTACATAGTTCAATACATATTTATAGAGGTGGGGACTTTCCTTCACCACTTATGCACTTCTCAAAATAGGTCGCATGTTGATAATAGCCATGTGCACCTTTACAATAACATGCACACATGCAAGTGCGCTAATAATAGATGTCCTATAGTTAACTGGAAGAAGTAATCCTATTATTAACTACAACCATGCATGGCACTTATCAACCACTCATTCCCAAAATACCATTTTTGTGTCGCGCAAGTCTCCATCCTAATGTGTGCTTTGCACGCTATCTCCAAAAATAACATGTATCCATAAAAATGGCTAAGTCCGAACCAAACTGTTCTCACGCACATTTCATTTCCTATCATTTCACACCTTCAAATGCACCTTGTTCCCATGCACATATTATTTGTGTGTCTTCTCCTTAGAAAAATATTATGAATGGGCAAAATCCAAGGGTTTGAAGCATGGAAAGAATAAAAAACCATTCAATTTGATCATAGGATTTCTCAAAATCAATTTTTATGAACATGATAGACTAATTTGATCTATGGGCCCATTCCATGCCTTCCCACACAAAAATGATGTTATCTAGGATATATCTACCCTGGATAAATCCTATTTTTTCTAGCTGAATAACATCTCAGAAGGATATTGCATAGCCGCATAGCCAAAGATTTGGCGATGATTTTATAGGAGACATTCAACATTGTGATCGACTACTAATAAGTAATTTTCTCTAGGTCTCCTTGTTTAGGGATGAATTTGATGTTTCCCTTATTGATTCATGGCCCTAAGGATTGATTTTAAAACCCTTCAAGGTACACTTGGAAAAGGTCATGACCGAGTCCCAAAGGGCTTTATAGAATTCACAGGGGAATCCATCGCATCCCAACACTTTATCATTGGCCATCTACATGGTGGCTTCATGGAGGTCCTCAATGGTGAAAATTATTTCGTAGATCACCTTCTGAGCCTCGGACAATTTACATGACACAACACCCAAACATTGATCAAGAGCAGCTTGGTGAGTTGCAGAAGGTTGTTGAGCTTGGAACACGAGCTTGTAGTGGTGCACAAAGGCTTACAACATAAGTTTGAGGGTTTGTAATCCGAGCTCCACCCTCCATGATAGCCCAAATTTGTTGGGAAGGTTTCTTGGCTCTGAGGGAAAGAAAAAATTCTTTCGAGACCCGATCTCCAATTTTGAGCTAGTGCATATGAGCTCGATCTCGTGCTCCCGACATTGTACTTGTTTGTAATTTGAATTTTTTGGAAAAGTGTCTCAACATGAAGTTGCAGGGTTTCAAAAAAGGGATCACCTTGAAGTGCCACCACCGCTTGGCTAAGGGTCAAGGTTTTAGTGGAGTATAAGCGACACCAAATTTTGGCTAGTTGTCTACAATAGATTCTGAGGAATCTAGTTGTTTGAGTTAGCGTGTACTCCCACCATTTAATATAGATGGTTTGCATAGGTGAATGATATCCCTGATAGTGACTAGGACGTGGAATTAAGTTCCAAACATGCTTGATATGATTGATAGCGGGCCAAGCTACATCAAGGAAATATTAAGAAAGAATTGGCCTTTATGGCGTAAAGGGCGTGTATCATGCATAGTGATATGAAATCGTATTAGAAAATTATCCAAGAGGACAAAGTTAGGCATGACCTCTACCGAAAGGGAATAAATTCTATCAAAATTAGAATAGTATTGAGTGATAGCATGGATCTATCAAGCCGTTTAATTGAACGATTTGTCCCTCCTCATAGATTGGACCAAGTAAACCATGCTTCAAAGGTGGGAAAGTGAGATGTGTTAGGATCAAAAAACCCAAACTTATTACGCATAAAGTACCACACTTCCCTTTCGCCAGGTGTCCACCTCATCGATAAGTGGCCACATTTATCATTAGGTGACTCAACCATATTAAAGTCTCCACTTATGACCCAATAAGCATCGGGAATGGAGTTGGTGATCCACCGCCACAGATCGGCCCTTTCGGCCACATCGTTAGAGGTGTAAATATTAATGAGGCCAAAAGGGTGGCCATCAACATTAAATAGGACCCATATGACACGGTTGGTGGGGTCAATGCCATGGTCAATTAATAGAGGCCACCATTTGGGAGCAAAAATTGAAATTAATCCCCCATGCCTTGCTTCATGATTGCTATGAAAGCCAAGTCCTGTCAGGCCAGATGGACTTGCAAACCATTTGTAACTGAAAACCTATAATTTTTACTTCATACAAAATAAAATGTCCAAATTTACACATCGTTTCTGAGTTTCATGCACAACATATTTATGATAGGATTCTGTAAGACCCCAAACATTCCAAGATAAACAATTCATGGGAAATGATGGTCAAGAGCCATATCCCCATCCTCAAGCCATTAAGGGCATCATATTGATTTTGTAGGAAGTGAGCAGTATTATGTTGCAAAAATCCTACAAATACCCTTTTTTCCATTCGATGTACTCCTTTCCACTGTACGCGCTCGATTGAGTCCCACACTGCGAGCTAGGATATGGTCTTGAGAGATGCGAGAAGGGCTTCGGGGCCTTTTGGAGGGCCCTTGTGAATTTTTTTGGTAAGAGTAACAACATTGATTGCTTTGGATGAGAACACTATAATTTTTTTTTCGGTATATGAGAACCAAAGCCGCGAGGGGTGTGTTGGAATACTTTGGAAATGGGGTAGCCAAGTTGGCAACAAAAATTGGTTCTTTGGTAGCATTAGTTGGTTCTTTAGTAGTAGTAGTTGGCTCTTTAGCATGTACACTATGTGGTTATTCCTTAACAGTTGGCTCCTGGTGGCCATTAGAGCTAGAGGCCTTGGATTGTTGGGATTTGTTCTTGTTTCGCTGGCCCTTGGAAACTTGCCAACCTTCCTCCTACGGGGGTTTGACTGGTTAGGAGCTTCTTTGGCCATAGGGAGGTTACGGGGTACATAAAGAGGACAATATTTGATCTTGTGATCAGAAGCCTGACAATAGAAGCATGTGTTAGGAAAATTGATATACATGACCATTGAGAGTAGTGTTTGTCTCCCATCTAGATATCCACAAATTCTTTTAGATCCTGAGAGAGATCAATCTCAACGCATACTTGTTTTTGTGGCTAAGCATGGTAAAACCTATCGGCTTTGAGGAAAACTACCGGCCAAGAGAAGCGGAAATTTGTGACAAAAAAGGCACACACGGAAAAGGGAGGCCAAGGAATTCAACCCAGACAGGAACTTTAAGGGTGGTATATTCAGATACCACAAAGTCCTTATGTCATGGGGTTAACACAAGTAGTGAGTTGTAAACATACCAAGTGGCTTGCTTAGCTAGAATATTGGGTGCATTAGCAAGATCAGAAAAGTAAAAGAGGAAAAAACCCTTGGTCATGTTTTGAACACTTTCCAGTCTAACTCCATGAGGAGTCCAGACGGTGTTAACCCAAGATTTGAGCATGCTTTCAGAGGGGATGCGACCCACAAAAATACCTAATGAGACAAAATTTCTCTAACCATTGACAAGAAACATTAAATTTAGGAATGGGAAAAACCACATCAGGAGGAGAAATATTACCTCGTGGAATAATTTCGAAACAAACTTCTTAGGTCACTTTTCTCGGCGGTGCCATTGCTCAAAGCTCCACTATCTCCAACCACGGTTGAAACAACCGGGTTTGAAGATGGCAAGGTCATTATATAGGGGATGCCTAAAGGGTGAGAAACCCTAGGAGAAACTATAGCAATAAATTCCTGTAGTTCCTGAAAAGGCCGTGCTATGGTGGTTCCAAATGTAAAACCCTAAAAAAATGACTCCAGTTTTTTGCCAAAGTTACAGAGCATTTATTTTTCTCAAGGAAATATCTAATTCACCTCCTTACATTGAATAATATAAATGCAACAAATAAAACAAACTAATTAAACTAATCTAATATTTTTGGATTTTTATGTTTCTGGAAACAGATAAAAGAAATCTACAGAAGAAATATGAAGTTGAAATTACCTCTACAATACTATTAACAAAACTAAACAAACAAATAACTTGGTGTGGCATTTTTCCCTGTGCAGAGTGAATCTAGCCTATTCTAATAAACAAAATATTTTCCAATTTGTATTTGTGGATCTAAAACTTCCTCTGTTCTACCTTAGAGACACGGGAAGAAGTAAAAGCTTCTTAGAAGCACTTCTTCCCCGAAACTTCCTCGGTAGAAATCAAGGATCTAATGAAAGCTTACATATTGAAATGAAATTACAATTGATTCTAAACTAATGCAAGAGATTTCTTCCAGACAAACTTCCCTTACAAACCCATAGGGATAGCAAGGAAGCAAATTTCACCAAAACTTTATGCGAAAACAAATGGAAACTACAACAATGAATTTTTTATTAACTTGAATACTCTAATCAAATTGTGAATTGAAATATAAAGAAATTAAAGAAATATTTAAGAAAACTAAGTACATCCCCAACTTGGAATTTTAGAATTGTGAAAAACCCAATGATGGTTTACTCTATTGTCCCCTCAGCTTCTTTTTCAATTTGGTGCTCAAATGAATCCAGGGAACTATGTTGGGTAGTGTAGAAGAAGTAATGAAGAAGTGTTGGAGCAAGAATGGTTTGTAGGAAATATAGTAGCAACACAAGCAAGAGAATAATAATGCAAGAGAATTAGGATTTATTGTGTATTTCTTAGCAAGATTATGAAATCACAACAATGCAATTCACAAAAAAATCTCCAACCAATGCTTCGGGTAGAAGCTTGGATCTTATAGAAAAATGGTAGGGAAATGGTCTAAGCCATTTGGTAACCAAGAAATGCCACCTCTCTCAAAGAAGGGGTAGTTAACTCTAATTAATCAACAGGGAAGGAAGGGAAAGTTGGTACGTATCAAATGAGCCCAAGAACAACCAATTTGACTAAGAAACATGTGCTAAAATCAAGTTTGAAGAAGTTGACACACATTCAAAATATGTCAGAGAAGGCTCGAGA
>CM031239.1:583839154-584081654 GCA_018340775.1 Taxus wallichiana var. yunnanensis | reverse complement strand
AGCGGCGTTACGATGAATCTCTATCCCTTAGGTTTGAATCTATGTTTTTGTAATAAAACATGAAGATTTATTTAATCCTCGACATCATTCGCGATTGCACTTTTGTACCATTTTCCAATTATTATGACTTACTCGCATTACTTTTGTTACATGTAATTACAATTGCCGAAGAACTAAATAAATTTAAACAAAATAAAATTGTTACCACCTTTATTATGTTTATATTATTTATTCGGGATGTTTAGTCATTTTTTTCCATTTTGGAACTCGTGCTAAGTGAGGTGCGACAATTTGCCAACCATTAATCCATTCAATTCATATTGAAATAGGCATAAGGGCATTCTTGTATTTCCTTCAAACATGCTCATTGCATTTGGGTTTTTGATTCCAGAGGGTGAAAGATGGAAGTTGGATTTTGTGAGAGTATCCTTATGGAAGTATTGACAAGAGTGTTGTTTCGACAATGTAGCTAAAAGGGAAAGAGGTTTGGCTCAACTGTTCTAACCGCATCTTTTGGCACATTCCATTTCTAGGAAATAATATTACACCTTTCTACAGGTAAGGGCATGTATGACCTTTCTTAGATAAAGTGACCCATTTTTCTTTAATGTCATCATTCTTGAAAAATGTATGTTTTTATTCTATTTTTAAAATGTGTTTTAGGTTGCTTATTGGGTAACTCGTTCAATATAGTTTCAAAATTTACACAAAAATAGGAAAATCTTAGAGGATATTACATATTTGTAAATATTAAAAAACTTCCACGTACATATTGAATGGATGAAGATAAACAAATCTAAGTGCTATCATTTTTATTTCCCAAAATATTTACTCTTCCACAATAAGGTATGCTTATGAAGTTGTTACCAATTATAGATTGTGGACTACATTTTGCTTCTGAAAACAAAAAACTTCCTAACATTGTAGTATATTCATACCATGATGTTAACTACATATGTAAGATACATATTATTCTTTTACCATTGATTTAAGAGAAATTAAATATTTTTCAAAGGACTAAAATCAAATGAATATAACGAAGAACAAGCAAGATCTATCATATAAGAAACAAAAGTACAAGCAATAGTGAAATAAGAGTGAATTATCTTATATTTGAAGATGCGGGATGATTTCGGGTTGGAAACCGAGTGGAACAGCTTGATTTGAATTGAGTAATCTTTGTTTGAGAAACTAGATTATGAAACTCCTTTAGACAGAACCACCTATATAAGGATATGATTGTTTGGGTGCTAGTGTCCTAATAATAGCTTTGGATATGATCTTTCGAGTGGTCTGAACTTGTCTTCTTCCTTTCGCTCTTTATCGCTCTAGCTTTGTTATAGGGTTTCACTATCGCACTTTGAACTTGCATAAAAACCCTAGTTACCTATACAAGGCTCAAAAACATTAGATTAATGCATATGCTTGAGTCAATGTGATTTTCACTAATAACTACACTAAATTTTAGACTCTATGTAGTTCTAGTGTGTGTGTGTGTGTGTGTGTGTGTGTGTGTGTGTGATTAAATTGTGTCCCTTGAAGCTAAGTTTCCCTTGTGCTAGTCACACAAAGATAACGAGATACAACCACTTTTCCCCCAAGATGAATGTGTGAGATGGAATTTAGAAATAGCCCCTCATATGTAATAAATGATGCAACCCAAAATGTAGTCCTTTGACACTTAGTGACACCAAAGGTCAACCAAAAAAATTAGAAATTACCCAAAGTTAAGTACCAAATCGTAATTTAGAAAAAAAAGAGAATGGAAAAAGTGTCCAGAAGGGACACTAACAATAGGGAAATAGTGTCCTTTATTGGCGTATTGTGCCAAAGCAAAGAAAAAGAAATAGGAATTGTAATATCCCAAGTTAATGTTTTCATGAAATGGTTAATAGTGTTGTTGGTTTGAGTAATTGGTATCGTTTTGTTACTTACGAATTGTCACATATCTAAGTGTTCGTGATGATATAATAAGTTAAAAATAAATACAAGGATGTATGCTTGTCGATAATTTAATTAACAATAAATAAGTATATACACCAGAGACACACATATCTATTATTTGTGATAGTTTAATAATTGTGATTTGTTTAACTAGGTATTAAGGCCATTGTTTGGATGGTATTGTTTCTTATGTTTAAACTGGCATTGTTTGATTTGAGGTCTCGGGACCACCGTTGCTAACAAATTTGAATTGTTTGATTAAAATGAATTTGTATGGGTCTTATAACTATATGGTCTAAACATTGGTTAATACATGGTCATCAACCATCCGAGCACATACAAGGTTTTGGGTTTATTATGTGGCATTGGGAAACCACATGTAAGTTTATTAAGTTTAGATGGTTAAATTTTGAGAAAGGTTTTGGCACTTTAGTTGCGGTCGACATAAGCACTGGAATTTAATATGGATTTAAGGATGACAGGTTCCTTTGGGAACCGATAGCTTCCTCAAGAAGCTAAAACATGCAAAGAATCCCCTTATTCACATTTTTGCATTGCATTTTTGGTTTTCGGTCTTGTGATCCGAACATGAAGGTTTGCATGGAGATATTATTAGAATTCTTTTACAGTGTCCCGTGCATGCAAATTGTGAAGTTGTTATCACCACTTTGATGGTGTATTTTGTATTTAAAACACTTGCTGAAATGTTTTGTGGAGTTTTTGAGAGCATTTGGTTGGAATGTTTCAAAGAAATTAGAGGAAAACACAAGCATATTTCGGGGAAGTAGAAGACATTTTTAGGCATGGGTTTTCATACTCACATTTCTTGTTGTTTTTATTTTGAAATAATGAATACATTTTTGGTTTATTGATCTATTATGAAATCTAGAAAATATGAATTTGTTCTAGATAAAAATGTATTGGGTTTTTGATTTTCAAGGAAAACTTGGAAAAGAAATAATGAAACAGTTGAATATGTTCTTGGGTTTATTTGTTTGAAATCTAGAAATGTGTTTGTGTTTGGAATATGATTATTTCAACAAATCATTTAAGAGCTCTGTTGTTATCTTCTTTTTCAATATGTTTCTTTTAGGATTGAATGAGAAATCTGGAAAATATGGAAGGAAGAATTAAATATAAACTGGGTAAATGTTTATTGCAAGTTCAAAATTAAATACACATGGGTTTTATTTTATAGTTGTGATCGGGTTTGATTCAAAATATGTTGGGTTTGTATAAACATTTGGAAGTTTTACCCAACTCATTTTGAGCTCACCATTTTGAGGGATTTCAACTCATATTCTGGAATCTCTTATGGATCTATGTTGGTTATTATTGTTATTTTTAAAGCTGTCATTGGGTTTGAAATTATTATTCAAGATTATGCTCTTTTTGATCTTGATTTGTGATTGTGGTTTTTAGCTCGATCTGAGCTTGCTGAAAATGGTTGTTATTATATCCTTAAAACATGAATATTATTGTTTTATTTTCTCTCTTTATTTGAACACGTTTTGATTTTGATTTTCATCATGAACTTGAAGAGGAATACGTCTCGGGGATTTGGTTACTCATTTATTTGGTATAATGTTAATGATTGTAAGAAGGAAGACAACCCTTATAGAGTTTGGTTGAATTGTGGGTTTGGTTCATCTTTTGAACTTGATTGTTATTGATATTCTTGTTCTTAATGTGCATGACTATTTTAGAATACCTATGATTTTGTTTGTTTGTCTTGGTTCATTGATTGAAACCTGAAAAATAAATAGGAATGGTATAGTTTCATATAAAGTAAAAATGATTATTTATTTCCCCTCTGTAAACATTCTTGGATGTGCAATATTCATCAAAATATGGAAATGTATTCTCTTGTATGGTTAATTTAGATAACATTATTAATAGATCCATTTTGGTTTTAGTCAATTGTGAAAAGTGGAAAATAGTTGAATATAACTAACTTATTATTTAAGCTACTCATACCTTTCAAATCTTGTTTAAAACTAAGTTTGGTGATTGAGAAACTAGAGAATGAGATGGAATTGTGACTCTCCCTTGAGCACTATTGTTTGAGTTAATTTTATGATATTTTACTTGATCATAACAATTATATGTGATTGAAAGATTGTTTGGATTTAAATAGTTGTTATTATTCTTTTGTGGAATATAAATTTCTAGTAAACAAAGGAAAGAAAGAATGGAAAGATACGTAGACATGAATTCTAATGAAGTAGTTTTCATCATTTTGTTTGTTAAGTTATAGAATTCCATGTATGATTTGTGTTTATTTATAATATTGAAAGGATTTAAGGTTTAAATAAAATGGATTGACTTCTATTTTAGTGAACTGTTGTTTTTAATCTAGTATTATTGAAATATAGGACAACATTAGTATGTTACATTATCAACTAAATGTTAAATTTAATAGGCTGGTTCATTAGGTGAAAGTGAACATAATGTTTTTATATAAAGATGATTTATCATTTTATATTTGTATGTGATATTACTTTTATTATAAACTAGGAATTTTATAATTATATTGTACTGATTACAAATCAAGTTAACCATAACTTATTCAATTATTTCATTATGAATACAACATGGAATATGAGTTTGCAAACTCATGCCAATTATTTGAACTGACCCATATATATTCTCTCTCCTACAATTTATAGGAAAGGATGAAACTCTTGAAGTGATTGTTTGGATTGTTTATGATTGATTTATGTCATATGTTATTTTGATATGAATCTGGAAAGGATTATTGTAGTCATTTGTTAAATGTGAAAGGAATGCCTTCACATCTTGTAAAGGGAATTTTCCCAATGTATTAATTTTGATGATTTGTATATCATTATTAATGAGAATAAAGGATTATCCTTATTTAAATATGAATATATGACTTGGTTGATTGTGACTTATCTTGTTGAATATGAAAATAATTATGTGTTGTTATACAATTGATTATCATTAAAGCTGATTATTCTTATGATATGTATTAAATGCTGATTTCATTGATTTAATTGAAATGATCAAATATGTGGAATGATGACACATAAAACAAAATGGAAATGATATAATGAAAACAAATTAAATTTATCATTGTACCATATGGAATTTAATGGACTAATCATGATAATTAATGAACTTAAGAGATTAAGGACTTTCCTTAATGAGTGATTATAATAAAACAAATCAATACAAAATATGATTAGTGAAGTTACTTAACTATGAATAATATGTTGGATAAGAGGATCTAATGAAAGATTAGTAACTTGAAGAGTTATTATAACCCTCTTTCGAGAATCTAATATTGTGTATCAACACATTATAATGTGTCATAAAGAAGAACTTAGTTACTTCATATTTCAAGGGTAACTTAATGTGTATAAGAAACATAAAATGTTATTTCCCTTCGTCTTCTTGTAGTATCCTACTAGTGCTAATTTAGGATGGCTACAGGCAGGGTAGTGGGGATGTAATGATGAAAATCATTACGTGGTCACTATATTTCCCATAGGGATCCTAAGGTGGAATTGATAGGATCCTTTGATTAGTAGGATGAGTCAAACATGGACTCTTCTTCTTCAAAATTAAATCAAATTCTTAAACAAAGAAATGAATCTAGATAGCTATGTTGAGATGGTTGTGTGGTGACGGAAGACGAGTTTTGTGAACTTGTGTGCAGTCCCAAAACTAAGATTGCATAACAATGCTTTATATCCTTGGCAAAGGTAATGTATTAGCTAACTACATTGTATTTTCACCATTCCCTAATTCATTATGTCAGATACCATAAGGAATGCAATACATATGTATTCCCAAAGAGACACATAAGAGATGCACATGTTATCATGACATGTTAAAGGTTTAACCAAAATATACAAGTTATACACACTTGGGTAGAGTGATTTAAGGGAGATCGTGGAGATCTGGATATACCCTTATAGTTGCACATGGTTATCATATGTTATTATATGGATTCAAAATATTAAATAATGTTGGATATTTAGTAGTAAGCTAAATATTAATGTTAATCATTAGAAGCATTAATTGAACTTAAGGGTTTTTTTAAAAGAAAAAAACCTTAATTTGGATGAATCGGGACTTGGGTGTTCTAGGAACAAATACGAGAGATAGGGATCCCTGTGACTTGACCAAAAAGATGTAAATATAAGAATCATAATACATTATCACAATCAAGACCAATCAAATCAATAGGACTAGGAAAAAGGTGTTACCAAAGTGTCTAATCTCTGTACTCATAAATCATTTATACAACAACATACTAGAGGTATGATGTAATAGTAATAAGTGCATAATTTTGTGTCTACATTTGCCCCCTTCCTTATATTTGGATGAAATTCAATAGTATAAAGGATATAAGATGAACATACTTGTAGAGGACCAAAGGAGTGTAATCGAGGTGTGTCGATAGTAAAAATCACGGTGTGAAAAACATGGATCACCATTTTGGTCCATGTGGGCTGAATAGGAGTCATTGGATAAAAATGTGCTATGGAGATATAAGAGACTTTGAAACTTGGATATTGAAGGAGGGGTCAAGAGTGATCAATTCCTGAACTAGTGTGAAAAATCTATAGATTTGAGCATCCTTTCACTAGAGAAAGGGTATGGGGAGAGCAATCAACTTTGTTCTTCTCCATGACACTTCCTTAAAATAGGTTCCACCGCTGTAGATAGAAATGAACCAATTGTTACTTGCCTACTAGTCACAAAAAAAAACCTCGTGAAGTGGAAAAGGATAGGTAATGATGTCTCATTTCTCCTACTTCATGATATAAGGGTGTAAACCAGGCCAAATGGAAAAATTCTTTATCTTGATTGGCTCCCAAGTTAGGTCATCGAGAGGGATACCGATACTTGTTGGAATAGAATTTGGAAATAACCTATATTGATTGAATAATAGTATTTTATTTAATTTGAAAGATTTAAACCAGCTTTGGAGAATTGATTTGCCCTCAAATTAGGTCATTTGGGGATGAAATTGTAAAAATATGAAAAATTGTGAGAATCGAGATAGTTTTATGCTTGGCATAGATCAAACTTTGTGATTTCAAGTGAGAACTTTTACAGGATTTGAATATTGCTTCGTGATTAATTAAAAATAGATTCATAATGTGTGGTGTGGTTGTGTGTTTCATGTTGGAAATTTTCTTATATCATTCCAAAAGGGGTAATATGATAACCCCAAATATTTTCCCCTTCTCGTGAAGGGTGAAAAGTGAGATGACAAACCACAAGCCAAAAGAAAAATAGATGGAGTGTTTGGAGAGGAGTTAGAAACATATAGAATAGAATAGGAAGTGGTGAGTGAAATAGAAGCATAAAGTATTATGAAATATTTGAAGTTTGGTAGACAACTATTTAATGTGATAGACATCGAATATATAATTTTAGGGATCTTGATGGTGCTGAAAATGGACAAACGAAGCTAGAGATATACGAAAATAGTTTTGTGAATTAGTTGTCGGAAGAAGAAGTATGATAAATATAGTAATTTTATAGGAAATAAGATTTTAATATAAATAGTAGGGTTGGAAAATTCAATAGGAGTCTCATTTGTGAATTAAATCGCAGTGTGATATGAGCTTTGGATTAAGATGATGCCACGTGCATGACAGGAATTTTGATGAGGTTCAAGAGGGTTATAGTGGTGATATCTAGTCAGACGACTAATTAACTAATAAGTATTGTGTTTTTGAAGTATACTAGGTAGTATTATAGTGATTTTTAGCCTTTTTTGAATTTTTGAGAATTTGGGCGTTTCATGTCCGAGACACTATTGGTAGGGCCAGTTTGTCCTTTGGATGGTAATATCAAATTTTGGGCACCACTGCCCAAGTACGAGATGATAGAGTCTATTGGTACCCAAATTTTTTCTCCTTTTCGATCTAAGTAGCATCAAAGATATGGCATGAAGCTTGAAGTTAGATAGATCATGATGGATAGCACTTTGAAGGGATTTGATCGACCCTCACTATTTTAGGTTGTGCCTTTTGAACCAAGGTAAGAGAACCTATATCAGAACCCCCAAATGGTGAAGGAGATGAAGATATCCCTCAATTTATGCAAATAGTATGAAAAGGCCGTGGGAAAATATGATCAACACTCCAAATCTAACTTTCACAAGTTGTCACTCCCAGATCATGGAGATATTTTCAATGCAAGGCAAGGGTTCTTGAAGACATTATATAATCCTGATTTGCCTTGTTCATTTTTGTAGATGGGTTAGATTATTTTGTTGACACACAATGCAATTTAGGAGTAGTATGGGCATGATTAGTTTGTTTGAATTATTTTTTTGGTGGGGTGTTGACAAGACAAACTAGGATATATTAGATCTTTGACAACCTCTACAATACTTGAACAACTATAAGATAAAATACTTCAAATAATCGGGATATTCTTTCAACCGGAAGAGGCATAAATGGAAGCCCAGTTGCACTCTTCACACAATATTTGAGAATTCACCACAAAAGCTTGAAGTAAAGAACTCAATTAAACACAAAATCCTTGATCAAATAATGCTTAAGGTACCCCCAAAGGCTTATAAGAAATCTTGCATCAAGGAAGGTAATGTGATTTTAAATTTGTTTATCTCTTTATCAGATGAAGGCTCTTCTGAGCATGAGATTGCAAATGCCACTAAACTATCAAAAAGAGATGGAGATTCTGTGTGATTTCTAAAGACTTTCAATGTAAGATTGCAACAAGAGCAATGAAAACTATTTGCAGGCATTTAAAAATGATAACAAACATCCTATTGCCCGAAGAAAACACAGATTAACTCAAGAGCTTGTTAGATTCATCGGAAGGGAGAGTTTCATGAACAATCTCAAAGCTGTATGTTGGCTATACACTTGTAACCAACTCACATACATGAAGATCCAACACGAAGAAATTATCTTGGTTCTTTGGTGGGGTTTTTCAGAAAAATGAGATTTCTCTCAGAATTTGCTCGTGATTTTCAACTTTCCAACCTCTTTGCATGTCTCCAAACATGCATTATATATCTCTTTCCATCTTGGAGCCTTCTTTCCCAAGCAAAGAATATGCCATGGGATCAATTTTGTTACAAAACAATCCTCATGATTCAATGAAAATGACATCAAACAGAAAAACATTCGCAGGTTGCTAGGTGTGCCCAAAAAGATTAAATCATTACAAATATTTGGATCATTATCCATCCTGGAGGCACGTTTTTCATCATTGAGGCATGAAAACACCTTTTACTCATCATTTTCACCTTTTTACCTTTTCAAATTACCTCTGTAACTTTTGATTTTGTCATTTCATGTTTTTGGATGGATTAGGGAAAAATTTATTTCAAAATCACCTCAGATCAAAGAATTAAGCCATGAAAGTGATGCCAATGATCCTGGAAGGCCAAGACGACACAAAATCACTATAAATTTGATGAATTTTGATGTAAAAATCGTGATTCCAAGCTTCTGGAGCTCCCATGGTAGTCAAAACAAATGGATGCACAACAACCGTTGATCTTATCCATCTTTTAATCCTGGCCTTCCACATGGAAGATGCGGACTTAGAAATAAGCTTGAGTTACTTTTTAAATTTTTGGATAAGGCCTAAACACATGGCAAAAATTATTGGAAACAAATTCGGGCTCATTTTTGACTTTTAAACATTTTTTGGAAAAATGGAAAATTTTGACTTTTTTCCCCGCCCCTCTGCCCTTGAAATTTGGAGCTGACACGTGGCACATGGTGGGTCCCATTGGGATCGTGCTTCAATTCTACACGCATTTTGATTTTTTTGGAAAATTGGAAAATTTTCACTTTTGCCCCGTGGGCCCGCACCTCCGATTTCTCCCTTGCCACGTGTCTCCTTGTGATTCATCATGGGCCAACGCTCCAAATTTTGATTTTAAGCCTTTTTGTAAAAGGGAAAAATTTCTCTCCTACCTTGCTAACCCGCCGACTCACTCTGTCCTCTACCATGTGTCCATCTCTCTTTTGCCGAGGACCCGTGGGCTTAATCTTCATTTTTACTCCCTTTAAGCCAAGGGAAAATTCTCAACTTTGTCTCTACGGGCCCGCACCTCCGATTTCTCCCCTGCCACGTGTCACTTGATGATTCACTAGCGGGCCAATGCTTAAATTTTTTATTTTAAGCCTTTTGTGAAAAAGGGGAAAAAATCCTCATTTCCCTCGTGGCCCACACTTCCCTATAACCCTTGGTTGACATGTGTCCACCTGTGATTTACCACGGGCAAAGTGCTCCAAACTTTTGATTATAAGCCTTCTTTTTGCACAAAAGGGAAAAAATTCCCTTTTGCCTCTCGCTGACCCGCATGACTTGCTCAAAAATGATGCCACGTGTCCTCCTCTGATTGGAGCAGGGGAAAAACTGATTTTGAAACTTTAGAAAAATAGAGCTAAAAAAACTCTAAGTCCCCCATCGGCCTGCTCCTCCCTTTTTGGTCTTTTAGGACATGTGTCCACTCCCGATTGGTTGCGGGGCTTCGGACCATTTTGTGACTTTAACATTTTTGCAAAATAAGGTCTAAAAACCTTAAGGGAATCCGACCACCCACCATCCCCCTGCCAATCAGAACATGCCACGTAGGAAAATTTGGAAAAAATGGGTCCCTAGGCCCAAAAATGCCCCATTTGTCAAAAAGGCAAAAATGAAAAGTTAAAAAACTTCCCCACTTTCCCTTAGCCAATTAGAAGCCACCACGTCGCGGTACCTTCGAGGATGAATTTGATGGGCAAATGACGCTCGTCGATCACAAATGTAAAAATTCCAGGGATGCCCTAGAATTAATTTTTTTCACCAAGGATGGTAGATTTTTTGATTCTGAATCAACTGAAGCATGCTTTCAAACATTTTTGACCTTGGGATAGGATTTTCAATTCCACACAATTATGATTAATTTAGATTTTTCCACGATTGGAAAAGGGAAAAACGACATAGCCCACAAAATTGGAAAAACTAGGGTATATAAAAGGGCAAACTTGGATTATTCTATCAAACTAGGGCAAAACAAGAAGTTTGTGAGCATTTTTAAAGCATTTCTATTGAGGGGAAGAATTACAGACCATCAAATCAAAGGATAAAACATTTTTTTGAGTAGATCTGATTTGAAAATTTAGGGTAACATGGTGTAAGCTCAAAATGGCACCAATATCAGCTCTTGCTTAGGGATGGGCACTCCCGAGTGAGTGCCACAAGGACAAAACGTAGACCAAGTACCAAAATATCTATTGGGAAAAGGAGTCAATATGTAAGGCGGTCAAAAAACCAGAACCATCCTTTAAAAATGAGTGAGAAACCGACTAGAATGGTAGCCAAGAACAAGGGCAAACCACACACCAAGAAAACAAAAATTAAGACTATACAAGACTATACAATTGGTGCATACCTCATATTTGGGGATTAATCCAAGAAATGCTTCAAATGTTTGCCATTAACAGTAGCTCCAACAATTCCCCATCTCGAGTCATTGAGAAAGAAGGTATGTTCACCAATTCGATATCAATGGCATAAGGGCCCATCCATAATGCATCAAATTTGCCATGCTTTCCCTTGTCTTCATGCCTACCATCCCATAAAAAACCAGATCTCCAACATTGAAGGCTTTAGGAGTGACCTTCTTGTCAAACAATCTCTTCAATTTTTCCTAAATCGACATGCCTTTGATGGGATGCTCTTCTTTCCTCATCAAGCTCAATAATCTGATTGATCCTTGATTTATATGGGCTAAGCTCTTGATCTTCCAATTGTTGGGAAAACTGAAATGAAGACAATTACAGTGCAAGGGCAACAAAGCTTGAGTTCCATACACCAATTTAAATGGGCTTTTACCAATAGCTCTTTTAGGAGTTATACTATCACCCAAACTGCAAATTCAAATTATTCACCCCATTTCTTCTTGTTTTTTCCAAGGTTCTTCTAATGATCTTGAAAAAATTCTTATTGCTAGACTTAGCTTGTCCATTCCCTTGGGGTTATAGTTTGAAGAATAAGTAGATTGATTCCATAATCATTGCACATTGCCATTAAAGGTTTGGCTCTAAAGCACGTGACATTATTGGTTACAATCTTGACTGGGACTCCAAATCTACATATGATTTGATTCAATAAGAAGTCCATAACTATTTGGTGTGTTGCTTTCTTAGTGGGGATTACCTCTACCCACTTTGTAAAGTAATCAGTGGCTACAAGGATCCACTTATGGCCAACACTAGAAGGATCTGAAATCTCACCAATGAAGTCCATCCCCCATTACTTGAAAGGAGCTTCAATTGATATAGGATACAAAGGTAGGGAGCCTGAAGCTTTCATTCTTCTAGAGAAATGTTGGCAGCTCTCACATTTTCTAATAGCATGGTTGCATCTTTGAAGAGAGTAGGCCACAAATAACCAGCTCTCAAAACTTTGTGTGCTATAACCCTTCCAACAAATTTTCCTCCACAAAATCCCCCATGGAAATCAACAATTACTTTGGGAGCTTCATCTTCAGTTACACACTTTAAGAGGACACCTTCAGGGTTCTTCCAAGCCAACCCAAAGTAAGTGATGATGTATTTCGAGAAGCCAACTTGAGGGCTGTTTTTGGATTTTTATTTAAATGATCGGGACAAAAAGGTGTCCGAGGTAAAATATTACATCCTTGTACCACTAAGAACTTACCAATTTCCCAAGAACATTTTCCCTTTCTTCTTCTACTTCATTCAAACCTACAATCTGTAGGTTTCTCTCAACCATGAGCTTAGCAAGACCCAAACCTCTTACCAACTTTGTGGTTTGGATGTCCAAATACTACTCATGTAGTTTGTTCACCCATCTACACATTTTACTTGATATCTCCATCTCTGATAAGATGTCTTTTACCATGGTGTGGGGAACATAAGCAACAACCTTTGAACTTAAAATCTAAGGCCTGAAAACCTTTGTTGCTTTCACCAAGGAAAATGCTTATTTTTTCATGATTGTATACTTTAACTCAGCATCCTTTAAAGCCTTGCTAAAGAAGGAAATAGGCCTCTCAACCCCATTCTCATCCTTTTGTAGCAAAACAGAAGCAATGGTATACTCAGAGGCAAAGGAAAAGATTTGGAAAGGCCTCTTATAGTTTGGGGCTGCTAAAACAGGTGCATGTTTAAGTGCATCCTTAATTCCTTCAAAAGCTTGAATGGCAGCCTCCTCCCACCTGATAACTTGGTCCTTCTTTAGCATGCTTTTGATTGGAAGAGTCAACTCAGCAAAGTTGGAAACAAACCTTCTAATAAAATTAATTTGACCAAAGAAAGATTGGATGCCTTTCTTAGTTCTTGGGATAGGTACTTTGCTGATTGCTTCCACTCTCTCAGGGTCTATCATAACACCATATTTTGACACAAAGTGACCAAACAACTTCACTTTTACACACCAAAATGACACTTCTTTGGATTAAGAGAAATGCCATACTCCCTACATCTGATCAACATCTTCTCTAAGTGCTGTAAATGATCACCTCTTTGCCTTGAAAACATAGTCACATCATCTTGGTAAACTGCAATGAACTCATTGATGTAACAAGCAAAAGAAACATCCATTGCTCTTTGAAAAGTGGCACCATCATTCATCAAACAAAAGGGCATCCTAAAAAAACATATGTTCCCCAAGGAGTAGTGAATGCTGTCTTAAGTCTTTCTGATTCTTTGACAACCACTTGATTGTAACCAGAGAAACCATCCAATGTAGAAAGCAACTCAGACCTTGTCACAAGATGTAACATATTTTTCTATATTTGGCAAGGGATAGTTATCCTTCATTGATGCTTTGTTTAGATTTCTAAAATCCACACAAAGTCTAATGTCTCCGTTCTTCTTTCTGACTAGCACAAGGTTTGTAACCCAAGATGAATATCTAGTGGGCTGAATAATACCTCCATCTCTCAACTTCTTTAAATCCTCTTGCATTTTCATGGAGAGAAGTGGATTAATTGGCCTTTTCCTTTGTCTGAATGGCTTAGTCTTGGCCTCAAGAGGGATCTCATGTTGAAACAAGTCTTCTCTATATGCTTTTAGCTTGGAATAGGACCAAGCAAGGTAGTGTTGATATTTTTTCAAGAGTTGGGCATAGGATTGTTTTTCCTCTTTACTTAAATTGCTGCGCAACAAAATCTTCCTTGGTTTACCATTAGTGCCCAAGTTATGCTATTCCACATCCCTTGAGGTAGACATGTTTCTATTTATGATGCAATCAACATTGTTAAAATTAGACTCAAGTGCAACAAGACCTATAAGAATGGTGTTTTTTTCAATTAGATGATGTCTTTCTCAAACAAAGTTTCTCTTCCTTCAATCATGCATACCATTGGCTCCCAATCAATATTATGATTTGCAAACTTACCTTGGTTTTGCAAGAACCTTAGTACTTGAGAATCATCATCAAAACTTGCCAATGTTTCACATTATCAAGGACAGTGGCCTAGTTAGCACTTCAATGTTGTATTCACAATAAGATGAAATGGTGCAATTTCCAAATCTAGAACCCAACACTGCCAACTTGTCAAAGAAAAACATTGAGACCTCTGTAATGATACACAATGTTAAAGGAATCAAACATTTCAATTAGATCCAAACTGGATGCATATATTGTTAAAGGAGTCATAGCATTGTTATTTGAAACTTTGGCAACCTATTTCTCACATCTTGTGGGACAACATTTAGATACCCAACCATTCCTCTAAAATCGATGAGACCAAAGGTATTAACAACAAATGGGAGTCTAGGTGTAGGATGAGCCATGTTATTTTGTGGTGGTGATCTTGGAGGAGAAACAAAATGATGAGGAGTGAGAGGGCTTTGGGGAATGGGAATGAAAACTTCAAAAGAAATCTCTTAAGGGATCTCCTTCTTGATGATCTCTAGAAAATTTAGAAAATACAGGAGAAGATTTAGGAGAAAGCCTTTCAAATGCACAAGAAGCTCCCTCACCGATGGGGAATTCAAATCAGCAATAGGATTGTCCGAATCAGATCCACTTGAAGAAGAATTGCAATGTGTGTCATTTTGTAGTAGTTAGGGAGGTGATCTATCTCGGCACTCAATTTGTGGAGAGATGGATAGCACTTTGAAAGGATTTGATCTGACCCTCACTATTTTAGGTTGTGCCTTTTCAACCAAGGTAAGAGAACCTATATTGTAACCCCCAAATGGTGAAGGAGATGAAGATATCCCTCAATTTATGCAAATAGTATGAAAAGGCCTTGGGAAAATATGATCAACACTCCAAATCTGACTTTCACAAGTTGTCACTCCCAGATCATGGAGATATTTTCAATGCAAGGCAAGGGTTACTGAAGACATTGTATAATCTGATTTGCCTTGTGCATTTTTGTAGATGGGTTAGATCCTTTTGTTGACACACAATGCAATGCAGGGGTAGTATGGGTAGGATTAGTTTGTTTGAATGAATTTTTGGTGGGGTGTTGACAAGACAAACTGGGATATATCAGATCTTTGACAACCTCTACAATACTTGAACAACTATCAGATAAAATGCTTCAAATAATCAGGATATTCTTTCAACTAGAAGAGGCATAAATGGAAGCCCAAGTTGCACTCTTCACACAATCTTTGAGAATTCACCACAAAATCTTGAAGTAAAGAACTCAATTAAACACAAAAATCCTTGATCAAACCATGCCTAAAGGTACCCCAAAGGCTTACAAGCAATCTCTGTAGTCAAGGAAGGTAAAGTGATTTTAAATTTGTTTATCTCTTTATCAGATGAAGGCTCTTCTGAACATGAGATTGCAAATGCCACTAAACTATCAACAAGAAATGGAGATTCTGTGTGATTTCTAAAGACTTTCAATGCAAGATTGCAACAAGAACAATGAAAACTATTTGTAGGCATTTAAAAATGATAACAGACATCATATTGCCTAGAAAAAAACATAGATTAACTCAAAAGCTTGTTAGATTCATCAGCAGGGGAGAGTTTCATGAACAATCTAGAGACTGTGTGATGGCTATACACTTGTAACCAACTCACATACATGAAGATCCAACACAGAAGAAATTATTCTTGGTTCTTTGGTGGGTTTTTAGAAAAATGAGCTTTCTCTCAGAATTTTCTCGTGATTTTCAATTTTTCCCCCCCTTTGCACAATTTCTCAAAACATGCATTATATATCTCTTGCCACATTGGATCCTTCTTTCCCAAGAAAATATGCCATGGGATCAAGTTTGTTACAAAACAATCCTCATGATTCAATGAAAATGACATCAAACAAAAAACATTCGAGGTTGCAGGTGTGCCCAAAAAGATTAAATCATTACAAATATCTGGATCATTATCCATCTGGAGGCATTTTTTCATCATTGAGGCATGCAAACACCTTTTACTCATCATTTTCACCTTTTTACCTTTTCAAATTACCTCTGTAACTTTTGATTTTGTCATTTCACGTTTTTGGATGGATTAGGAAAAAAAATTTATTTCAAAAACATCTCAAATCAAAGAATTAAGCCATGAAAGTGATGCCAATGATCCTGGAAGGCCAAGACGACACAAAATCACTATAAATTTGATGAATTTTGATGCAAAAATCATGATTCCAAGCTTCTGGAGCTCCCATGGTGGTCAAAACAAATGGATGCACAACAACCATCGATCTTATCCATCTTTTAATCCTGGCCCTCCATGTGGAAGATGTGGACTTAGAAAATTAAGCTTGAGTTACCTTTTTAATTTTTGGATAAGGCCAGGACATGTGGAAAAAAATGATTGGAAATCAATTCGGGCTCATTTTAAAACTTTTACTTTCCACCTTTTTTTGAAAAATGGAAAAATTTGACTTTTTTCCCCCCCCTCCACCTTTGAATTTTGGAGCTGACACGTGGCACATGGTGGGTCCCATTGGGATCGTGCTTCAATTCTGTGCATTTTGACCTTTTTTTGGAAAATTGGAAAATTTTCACTTTTTGCCCCCATGGGCCCGCACCTCGATTTCTCTCCCTCCCGTGTCTCCTTGTGATTTGTTCATGGGCCAGCGCTCCAAATTTTGATTTTAACTCCCTTTTTTGCTAAAAGGAAAAAAAAATTTCCTCCTCCACCTGCCCACCCCTTGCCCCTGCCTTCCTCCTCACCACGTGTTCTTTGATGATTTTGCTATGGGCCATTGCTTCAAATTTTGATTTTAACCTTTTTGCAAAAAGGAAAAAAATTTCTCCTCCTCTCCTCCTGGCCCCTTTTCCTCCACCATTCTCCTCACGTGTCATTGATTGATTTGCTAGTGGGCCATGCTTAAAAATTTTGATTTTAACTCCTTTTTGACCAAAAAGGAAAAAATCCTTTTTTCCTCCTCCACCCTTCCACTTCCACTTCCTGACCTTGTTGGACACGTGTCCTTTCCTGTGATTCACCATTTGGGGGCGCTCCAAAATTTTTTTTAAATTTTTTGAAAAAAAAAAAATCCTTTTTCCTTTTACCCTCCTCACCCCCACTCCCCTCAAAAATTGATGCCATGTGTCCTCCTCTGATTGGAGGGAAAAAAAACTGATTTTGAAACTTTAGAAAAATAGAGCTAAAAAAAACTCTAAGTCCCCCTCGGCCCTCCTCCTCCCTTTTTGGTCTTTTAGGACACGTGTCCACTCCCTGGATTTGGCTATGGGGCTTCGGACCATTTTGACTTTAAAATTTTTACAAAATAAGGTCTAAAAACCTTAAGGGAATCTGACCACCTGCCACCCCCCTACCAATTAGAACATGCCACGTAGGCAAATTTGGAAAAAATGGGTCCCTGGGCCCGAAAAATGCCCCATTTGTCAAAAAGGTGAAAAATGAAAAGTTACAACACTTCCCCACTTTTTTTCCAGCCAATTAAAACCCGCCACATGCCAATACCTTTTTGAGGATGAATTTGATGGGAAAATGACCCCCCGTCGATAGTCAAAATGTAAAAAATTCAAAGGATGCCCTAGAATTCAATTTTTTTCACCAAGGATGGCAGATTTTTTGATTTGAATCAACTGAAGCATGATTTCGAACATTTTCGACCTTGGGATTGGATTTTCAATTACACACAAGTATGATTTGATCAATTTGATTTTTCCATGATCTGAGAAAGGGAAAAAATGACATAGCCACAAAATTGGAAAAACTAGGGCACAAAAAGGGAAAACTTGGATTATTCTTTCAAATTAGGGAAAAACAACAAGTTTGTGAGCATTTTAAAGCATTCAACTGGAGGGGAAGAATTTTAGACCATCAAATCAAAGGATAAAACATTTTTTGAGTAGATATAGATTTGAAAATTTAGGGCAACATGGTGCAAGCTCAAAAATGGCACCAACATCGGCTCTTGCTTGGGGATGGGCACTCCTAGTGAGTGCCACAAGGAAAAAATGTAGACCAAGTGCCAAAATATCCATTGGGAAAAGGAGTCATGAGCCAAAATCAAAAAAACTAGAACCATCCTTCAAAAAAAAATGAGAATGAAAACCAAAATGGCTGCACAAGAACAAGGGCAAACACACACCAACAAAAAAAAAACAAAAAAAAAAAAACAAAGACTATACAACTGTACAATTGGTGCATACCTCAAATTTGGGGATTAATCCAAGAAATGCTTCAAATGTCTACCATTAATAGTAATTCAAGCAATTCCCCATCTAAGTCCTTGAGAAAGAAGGTATGTTCACCAATTCTGATATCAATGGCATAAGGGCCCATCCATAATGCATCAAATTTTCCATGCTTGCCCTTGTCTTCATGCCTACTATCCCACAACAAAACCAGATCTCCAACATTGAAGGCTCTAGGAGTGACCTTCTTGTCAAACAATCTCTTCAATTTTTCCCTAAATCTGACATGCCTTTGATGGGATGCTCTTCTCTCCTCATCAAGCTCAATAATCTGATTGATCCTTGATTCATATGGGCCAAGCTCTTGATCTTCCAACTGTTGGGAAAACTGAAAATGAAGATAATTGTAGGTGTAAGGGCAGAAAAGCTTGAGTTCCATACACCAATTCAAATGGGCTTTTACCAAGTAGCTCTTTTAGGAGTTATCCTATCAGCCCAAACTACAAATTTCAATTGTTCACCCATTTCTTCTTGTTTTGCTCCAAGGTTCTTCTAATGATCTTCAACAAATTCTTATTGTTGGACTCAGCTTGTCCATTCCCTTGGGGGTTATAGTTTGAAGAATAAGTCAGATTGATTCCATATTCATTGCACATTGCCATTAAAGGTTTGGCTCTAAAGCACATGGCATTATCAGCTACAATCTTGACTAGGACTCCAAATCTGCATATGATTTGATTCAACAAGAAGTCCATAACTATTTGGTGTGTTTCTTTCTTGGTGGGGATTGCCTCTACCCACTTTGTAAAATAATCAGTGGCTACAAGGATCCACTTATGGCCAGCACTAGAAGGATCTGAAATCTCACCAATGAAGTCCATCCCCCATTGCTTGAAAGGAGCTTCAATTGATACAGGCTGCAAAGGAAGGGAGCTGAAGCTTTAGTCTTCTAGAGAAACATTGGCAACTATCACATTTTCTAACCAGTTGGGTTGCATCTTTGAAGAGAGTAGGCCACCAATAACCAGCTCTCAAAATCTTATGTGTTGTTACTCTTCCAGCAAAGTGTCCTCCACAAACTCCCCATGGAAATCAGCAACTATCTTGGGAGCTTCATCTTCAGTTATGCATTTCAAGAGGACACCTTCGGGGGTTCTTCCAAGCCAGCCCAAGTCGTGATGATATATTTTTGAGAAGCCAACTTGAGGGCTCTTTTCTGATTTTTATTTAAGTGATAGGGCAGCACAAAGGTGTCGAGGTAAAAGATTATATCCTTGTACCACTCAGAACTTACCAATTTCCCAAGAACATCTACCTTTTTCTTCCTCTAGTTCATTCACTTCCACATTCTGCAAGTTGCTCTCAGCCATGAGCTTAGCAAGACCCAAACCTCTTACCAACTTTGTGGTTTGGATGTCCATATCATACTCCTGTAGTTTGTTCACCCATCTACACCTTTTACTTGAGATCTCCATCTCTGATAAGATGTCTTTACCATGGTGTGGGGAACATAAGCAACAACTTTTGAACTCAATATATAAGGCCTGAAAACCTTTGTTGCTTTCACCAAGGAAAATGCTTGTTTCTCCATGATTGTATACTTCAACTCAGCTACTTGTAAAGCCTTACTAAAGAAGGCAATAGGCCTCTCAGCCCATTCTCATCCTTTTTGCAAAAAAAAAGAAGCAATGGTATACTCAGAGGCAAAGGAAAAGATTTGGAAAGGCCTCTTATAGTTTGGGGCTGCTAAAATAGGTGCATGTTTAAGTGCATCCTTAATTCCTTCAAAATCTTGAATGGCAGCCTCCTCCCATTTGATAACTTGGTCCTTCTTTAGCATGCTTGTGATTGGAAGAGTCAACTCAGCAAAGTTGGAAACAAACCTTCTAATAAAATTAATTTGACCAAAGAAAGATTGGATGCCTTTCTTGGTTCTTGGGATAGGTACTTTGTTGATTGCTTCCACTCTCTCAGGGTCTATCATAACACCATCTTTTGACACAATGTGACCAAGAAGCTTGGCCTTTTGCATGCCAAAATGACACTTCTTTGGATTAAGAGAAATTCCATACTCCCTACATCTGATCAACATCTTCTCCAAGTGCTGCAAATGATCACCTCTCTGCCTTGAAAACACAGTCACATCATCTTGGTAAACTGCAATGAACTCATTGATGTAACCAGCAAAAGCAACATCCATTGCTCTTTGAAAAGTGGCACCAACATTCATCAAACCAAAGGGCATCCTAACAAAAACATATGTTCCCCAAGGAGTAGTGAATGTTGTCTTAAGTCTTTTTGATTCTTTGACAACCACTTGATTGTATCGGAGAAACCATCCAATGTAGAAAGCAACTCAGACCCTGTCACAAGCTGCAACATATTTTCCATATTTGGAAAGGGATAGTTGTCCTTCATGGATGCTTTGTTTAGATTTCTAAAATCCACACAAAGTCTGATGTCTCCATTCTTCTTTCTGACTAGCACAAGGTTTGCAACCCAAGATGAATATCTAGTGGGCTGAATAATACCTCCATCTCTCAACTTCTTTAACTCCTCTTGCATTTTCATGGAGAGAAGTGGATTAATTGGCCTTTTCCTCTATCTGAATGGCTTAGTCTTGGCCTCAAGAGGGATCTCATGTTGAAACAAGTCTTCTCTATATGCTTTTAGCTCGGAATAGGACCAAGCAAGGCAGTCTTGATATTTTTTCAAGAGTTGGGCATAGGACTTTTTTTCCTCTTTACTTAAATTGCTGCCCAACCAAATCTTCCTTGGTTTACCATTAGTGCCCAAGTTATGCTCTTCCACATCCCTTGAGGTAGACATGTTTCTATTTATGATGCAATCAACATTGTTAAAATTTGACTCAAGTGCAACAAGACCTCTAGGAATGGTGTTTGTTTTCAATTGGATGATGTCTTTCTCAAACAAAGTTTCTCTTCCTTCAGTCATGCATACCATTGGCTCCCAATCAATATTATGATTTACAAACTCACCTTGGTTTTGCAAGAACCTTAGCACTTGAGCATCATCATTAAAAACTTGCCAATGTTTCACATTATCAGGGACAATTGGCCTAGTTAGCACTTCAATGTTGTATTCACAATAAGGTGAAATGGTGCAATTTCCAAATCTAGAACCCAACACTACCAACTTTTCAGCAACAAAGCATTGAGACCTCTGTCATGATACACAATGTTAAAGGAATCAAACATTTCAATTAGATCCCAAACTGCATGCTTATACTATTTGTTTCACGCTGATTTTTGTAGCATACAGTTTTCTTATTTGTTTGACAACCAGCTCTGAATCTCCTTTTGCAACAATATCTTTCACTCCATACTTCCATGCAATTCTTAACCCCAACAACAATGCCTCATACTCAGCAATGTTGTTAGTGCATTCAAAATTAAGTTTGAAGGAAAAAAAGCAAACTCTTCCAAACTAGGAGAAAGCAGAACTATACCAGCACCATTTCCAAATTTGGAGCAAGCTCCATCAAATAGCAAGGTCCAAGGAGAACCTACCATATCAAGGCACTTTGATTTCTATCCATCTTTTTTCTTTTCCATCAGCAAAACCAATGAAATTCTCAGCATCTACATCAGCAAACAACACTTCATAGGAAGCATTGTTTGGGATCCTCAATTAGATGCAACATTTTCTTTTCTCCATAGAGCTTGACTAGGCTGCCCTCAATGGGAATGGTGGAAAAAGACATATCCATTTGGACACTCCCTCCAACACTTGCAGCCCACTTTCTTGACAAAAGCATACCCCATTTGGCAGGGCAATCAACAATCACAACATCAATTTTAAATTCCTCCCTGGATAAGATGCAAGTTGCACTACCAAACCTTTCACACAACCAACAACCAACACTTCTCTTGAGTCCATGGTAGTACACTTTCCATAGGCTTTTGTCACTTTGATGTCCAACTCATTCATGACTTCTAGAGGCATGACATTACATGATGCACTAGAATCAAACATACAATTGTGAAGTAGCTTATCCTTTATGATCAAAGTTGTGAAGAATGGATCAACATTCAATTGGGAATCAACCAAAGATGTCCCCAAATATACCTCAGGTGTCTCTCCAAGATCTTCTACTGCTGGTGGTGTTTCAAGGTCAACAATGATCTGAGGTGGAGTTTCAACAACATTTACATTTCTTCCTGGAGTAACCTTCTCTTCTTTCAATCCCAAGTACTCAAATGCTCTCTTCTTATGCTCAAGAATTCTAAGCAACTCAATGATTGGAACACTCACTTTAATTTGGCTCAATACTTGGGCTATGTCATAGGGGACACTCTTTGGAAAAACAACATTGGAAGGGAGACAAGAAGATTCATTAGATGGTAGTGGATTCTTGGCAGCTTGGGCATGAGGAGGACTGTAATTTTTGTTTGGGACAGTAGAACTTTTGACAAGTGCTTCTCTCCTAGGAGCTTCTTTTGGAATGCTTGTGAGCAAGGGTGTTTTAGGTTTGGCTTGAGGCCCAACTCCCTTAACAACTTTTCTTCTAGTGTTATAGTCTTTCTCTTGAGCTACAACAACATTCATCAACAATTGTCTATCTTCCTCCGAAGGGATACCACCATCATACTTCTTAATCATCAAAGCTCTTAAGTATTCAAAGTCATTGTTAGGAATTTCAAAAGCTTGCACTACATCAACTTCAAGAGCATGAGGGGAAGAAATATTTGTACCCATTTGATGCAATCCCAAAAATTTGCAGCTGTCCTAGCACTTATTACTTCAGTAGATGTTGCTCCTCCTTGTGAGCTTGAAGAACAACCCATCATGCAAATATCATCATCAGTACCATCATCATTATTAGCTTCACCTTCTTGTTGGTCCACTTCACATGGAGGATGGGGAAGAAAACACCTATCACACCAATCAATATCACAACTTCTTCAACAACAACAACCCTAGTAGTTAAGGGATCAGGTAACACTCTTCCTTCACATGTGCTTGAGGATGTCTTTCAGAGATCAACATAGGCCCTTTACCTTTGTCATCAAACCTTTGCTCATTCCTATGGTGATTGCCAAAAATCTATCATGTTTTGTGCTTGCTTTGCCTAGGCTGACCTTGTGAAGTCTACCCAATCCCTTCTCGGCTCTTGCCAACTTGTATGAGATTTCTTTGAGCCCCTGCCAAAGTTTTCACAACCTCTTCTAAATCAGCACCTTTGCTAGCTTGAGGTTTTTTTAGGGTTTATCAATTTTACACCATCTCTCTTGAGAGGTTTCCCAATTGCTTTGATATTGTTCTCAATTTGAAGTGCCATGGTGAAAGCTTGTCTTAGATTGGTTGGGTTCTTGTCTCTTAGGTAATAGGCTGCCTTCTTATCAAATGCATCTGCATATTTGATTAAACAAGATTCATCACAAGGCCTCAAATTAATAGGAAGCCTTCTCAAAGTTTTGTTAAACCTTGTGTTGAAGTCATGAACTGATTCATTAGGGTTCTTCTTGATATTCTCAAACTCAGATAAAAGAAATCTAGGATCAGTCTTGTCACCATATTGCAACCTAAATGCATTTTTCATTTCAGTCCATGAATCAATAGAATTATCAGGTAGAGCCTTGTACCAATCCCTAGCATCTTCTTCTAGTGTATGAATAAACAATTTGACATACACATCCTCAAACTCTATCTCAAAATCTTCCATCATATTATCAAAAAGTTTGAGATGTTGATCACTAGTAATAGCATTGTTACCCTTGAATTTTGGCAACCTATTTTTGACATCTTGTGGGACAACATTTGGGTAACCATCCATTCCTCTAAAATTTATAGGACCAAAGGTGTTAAACAAAATGGAGGTCTAGGCTGAGCCATATTGTTTGGTGGAGGTGATCTTGGAGGAGAAACAAAATGATGAGGAGTGAGAGGTCTTTGGGGAATGGGAATGAAAATCTTCAAAATAGATCTCTCTTAAGGGCTCTCCTTCTTGATGATCTCTAGAAAATTTAGAAAATACAGGAGTAGATTTAGGAGCAAGCCTTTCAAATGCACAAGAAGGTCCCTCACCTGATGGGGAATTCAAATCAGCAATAGGATTGTTTGAATCAGATCCACTTGAAGAAGAATTGTAGTCCTCAATAACAGGCTGCTCACTTTCAAACTCAACAATAGGGATCTCCTTTCTTGATAGTCAAGTCTCCAACAACCTTCCACACCTTTCTCCCCTCTAGCTCTGAGTTTCTTGAATCTGTAAACAACTTCTTAGTAGAGTCCTTGATGAAGAGAGATCTTCTTCCTTCTAGTTTTGTAGATTTGAGCAACAAATTATAAATGATCAGAAAGGTAAGACAACTGGTATTTTCAATATCAAATCAGCATGGAGTCGCCACTAAGGAATTTCACCTTAGTTGTAAAAATGCACTAAAATAATCTATCAAATGTTTGCTAGTACTGAAAACTTTGCAAAGCTTTATAAATCAGACCTTCTTCTTCTTAAATCAATCAATCACAATGCACCCAAAGTGTATGAACTGCTAGGAAATGAAAAAGGGCAGACAAAACTTGAAACCCTTGTTTAAAACTTACAAGATCTGAAGCATAGAATGATATTTTAACAATGTAGCAGCTCAAATACTTGAATACACAAATGCTCAAACTCTTCAAACACTTCAAAACACCAAGAAATTCCAAGAAGTCCCCGACAGTGGTGCCAGAAGGTGTTGGTACCCAAATTTGTTCTCCTTTTCAGTCTGAGTAGCATCAGAGATATGGCATGAAGCTTGAAGTTAGATAGATCATGATGTGTGTCATTTTGTAGCCGGGGAGGTGATCTAACTGGCACTCAGATTTGTGGAGAGATGGATAGCACTTTGAAAGGATTTGATCTGACCCTCACTATTTTAGGTTGTGCCTTTTCAACCAAGGTAAGAGAACCTATATTGTAACCCCCAAATGGTGAAGGAGATGAAGATATCCCTCAATTTATGCAAATAGTATGAAAAGGCCTTGGGAAAATATGATCAACACTCCAAATCTGACTTTCACAAGTTGTCACTCCCAGATCATGGAGATATTTTCAATGCAAGGCAAGGGTTATTGAAGACATTGTATAATCTGATTTGCCTTGTGCATTTTTGTAGATGGGTTAGATCTTTTGTTGACACACAATGCAATGCAGGGGTAGTATGGGTAGGATTAGTTTGTTTGAATGAATTTTTGGTGGGGTGTTGACAAGACAAACTGGGATATATCAGATCTTTGACAACCTCTACAATACTTGAACAACTATCAGATAAAATGCTTCAAATAATCAGGATATTCTTTCAACCAGAAGAGGCATAAATGGAAGCCCAAGTTGCACTCTTCACACAATCTTTGAGAATTCACCACAAAATCTTGAAGTAAAGAACTCAATTAAACACAAAAATCCTTGATCAAACCATGCCTAAGGTACCCCCAAAGGCTTACAAGCAAATCTCTGTAGTCAAGGAAGGTAAAGTGATTTTAAATTTGTTTATCTCTTTATCAGATGAAGGCTCTTCTGAACATGAGATTGCAAATGCCACTAAACTATCAACAAGAAATGGAGATTTGTGTGATTTCTAAAGACTTTCAATGCAAGATTGCAACAAGAACAATGAAAACTATTTGTAGGCATTTAAAAATGATAACAGACATCATATTGCCTAGAAAAACATAGATTAACTCAAAAGCTTGTTAGATTCATCAGTAGGGGAGAGTTTCATGAACAATCTCAGAGCTGTGTGATGGCTATACACTTGTAACCAACTCACATACATGAAGATCCAACACAGAAGAAATTATTCTGGTTCTTTGGTGGGTTTTTAGAAAAATGAGCTTTCTCTCAGAATTTGCTCATGATTTTCAACTTTTCCCGACCCTCTTTGCATTTCTCAAAACATGCATTATATATCTCTTGCCACATTTGATCCTTCTTTCCCAAGAAAAGAATATGCCATGGGATCAAGTTTGTTACAAAACAATCCTCATGATTCAATGAAAATGACATCAAACAGAAAAACATTCGCAGGTTGCCAAGGTGTGCCCAAAAAGATTAAATCATTACAAATATCTGGATCATTATCCATCCTGGAGGCATGTTTTTCATCATTGAGGCATGCAAACACCTTTTACTCATCATTTTCACCTTTTTACCTTTTCAAATTACCTCTGCAACTTTTGATTTTGTCATTTCACGTGTTTTTGGATGGATTAGGGAAAAATTTATTTCAAAATCACCTCAAATCAAAGAATTAAGCCATGAAAGTGATGCCAATGATCTGGAAGGCCAAGACGACACAAAATCACTATAAATTTGATGAATTTTGATGCAAAAATCATGATTCCAAGCTTCTGGAGCTCCCATGGCGGTCAAAACAAATGGATGCATGCACAACAACCATCGATCTTATCCATCTTTTAATCTGGCCCTCCACGTGGAAGATGCGGACTTAGAAATAAGCTTGAGTTACCTTTTTTTTTTTTTTGGATAAAGGCCGGACACGTGGAAAAAAATGATTGAAATCGGGCCATTTTTAAAACATTTACTTTTGACATTTTTTGAAAATTTTTGGAAAAATGGAAAATTTTGATTTTTTCCCCCCCTCCACCTTTGAATTTTGGAGTTGACACGTGGCACATGGTGGGTCCCATTGGGATTCATGCTTCAATTCTATGCATTTTGACCTTTTTGGAAAATTGGAAAAACTTTTTTCATTTTTTTTGCCCCATGGGCCCGCACCTCCGATTTCTCCCTCACCCATGTGTCTCCTTGTGATTTTCGTTGCGGGCAGTGCTCCAAATTTTGATTTTAAGCCTTTTTTTCAAAAAGGAAAAAAATTCAATTTTCCTCCTCTGGCCCCCTCCCCCCTTTCCCTCTGTCCTCTACCACGTGTTGTCTCTCGATGATTTTTGAGGGGCCCAGTGCTTCCAAATTTTGATTTTAAGCCTTTTTTGCAAAAAGGAAAATTTTCCTTTCTCTCTTTCCCCTTGCCCCGCCTTCCCTTGTCCCCTTTCCTTCCCACGTGTCCTGATTGATTTCTAGTGGGCCCATTTTAAAATTTTGATTTTAACCTTTTTTTGAAAAAAAGGAAAAATTATCCCATTTTCCCTTCTTGCCCACACTTCCCTCTGACCCTTTTGGACACGTGTCCTTTCATGATTTTTCATGCGCAAAAAATTTTCATTTTAACTCCCTTTTTTGAAAAAAAAAATTCCCTTTTCCTTTTTTACCTCGCCACCCCCATCTGACCCCTTTGCCACCTCAAAAATTGATGCCACGTGTCCTCCTCTGATTGGAGTGGGGAAAAAACTTATTTTGAAACTTTAGAAAATTAGAGCTAAAAAACTCTAAGTCCCCCATCGGCCCGCTCCTCCCTTTTTGGTCTTTTAGGACACGTGTCCACTCTAGATTGGTTGTGGGGCTTGGACCATTTTTGACTTTAAATTTTTGCAAAATAAGGTCTAAAAACCTTAAGGAATCGACCACCCACCATCCCCCCTGCCAATCAGAACATGCCACGTAGGCAAATTTGGAAAAAATGGGTCCCTGGGCCGAAAATGCCCCATTTGTCAAAAAAGGTGAAAAATGAAAAGTTACAACACTTCCCCCACTTTTCCTCGACCAAATGAAAACACTGCCACATTTGCCAATACCTTTTGAGGATGAATTTGATGGGAAAATGATGCCCGTATGACCATCAAAATGTAAAAAAATTCAAAGGATGCCCTAGAATTCAATTTTTCACCAAGGATGGCAGATTTTTTTTTGATTTTGAATCAATTGAAGCATGATTTCCAAACATTTTCGACCTTGGGATTGGATTTTCAAATACACACAAGTATGATTTGATCAATTTGATTTTTCCATGATGCGCAAAGGGAAAAATGACATAGCCCACAAAATTGGAAAAACTAGGGCACAGAAAAGGGCAAACTTGGATTATTCTTTCAAATTAGGGAAAAACAACAAGTTTGTGAGCATTTTTAAAGCATTGCTTCTTGGCTTCATGTGTAATTGTTGATGGAGGAGGGGTGTCAATTTTGTATAGGATGCACGATATTTGTATGGGTATAGAGTAGTATGGGACATGCCATACTTAGAATTGTTGCATGTTGGCTCATTTATATAAATATTTGTATAAGTTCACCCGGGAGGATCATGATGGAGGTATCTGCTGCTATGGAACTTTTGCATGTATGTGCATATGAACACATAACATTTGTGAGGTCATTGAGTGGTTCATGAGTGGATTGGGCACTACTAGAGATGTTTATAGCTAGGTGGGTTAGACCAAAGGGTCATGGGTTTTATACCATGCCATACATGTCTATTTCAAATAGGATCGGACATTGTGCAATGATTTGGAGACCATACAAGGACTATGGTGGCTGGGATGAGGACCATGTGGAGTAACAATGTATTCAATGCATTGTGTGGTTAGAGGAAAAATTTCCAAGAGTGGCCAAGCTCTTTCATTATGAGTGTGTGTCACCGTAGTTTGGGATATCCCAGGATGTGCCTATAGAGCCATATGTATGTTATAGATTGATTCATCTCACAAGGAGATCAAGGGTGAGTCCAGTCACACACGAATTCACTTACGCCCACCTAGTGCGAGATGAGGCTGATATGGAGATAATATTAAGTCAAGTGGATGATGTGGGGTGTAGAATGACCTATACTCAATAGTGTGTGGAACACCGATGAGTGCTATTACTCCATATAGTGGTAGATACAATAGGAGAGCCACTAGGTGTCTAGCCAGGAGGAGGGCCAATAGGAAGTTAGACACCTACCCTTGAGGATGATGTGGTGGTGGTAAAAATTACATGCTATAAGTATAATATGTTGTGATATTTATTTAATAGTGTGATTCATATTGAGTATGTAATTATATGCCTATATTTTGATCACCTACAATATGTGGTAGTTGATATAGAAATCTCCAAATCAATATTACTAAATAAATGGGCTTATGATGCTAGTGAGAAGAGAAGAATAATTATGGGTTATTTCAATGAATAAAGTAGGTAAAATATTCTGATCTGAATCACTGCACAAAACACACTTGAAAAAATGTTAGTTGTTTTGGTGGTTAGGGGACTTGTCTCGGTCAGATCAATAAAAGACATTTTATTGATGAAAAATGAAAAAATATGCATGAAAATGAATGGTATACTTGAATAATTCATAGGCCATTCACAATTGTGATTCACTAAAAATCACACGTCCCGACTCATTCGTAGGCCAATCATGAGTGTGATTCACCAAAAATCACACGGTGGTTGCAGGAGTGACTAGAACCTATGTTAAAATTTCTCCAAAATAGTAATCTTGTGAGTTGCACTAGTCATTTGTGATTTGCCTTCACCTCTCTAAGACATAAAATACTAAAATATGTGAGTAAATAAGTAAAAACACAAGTATGTGCTCAAGTGCACAAAGAGTCAAGGGAAGATCAAGAGAATGCAATGATGGGGTGGGTGGTGTTTAATATTTTTGAGTGCATAGATAATGTGACACATATGGGTGTAATGTGCATAGATGGGTGAGATGATAAGGGTCCATAGTACATTGGGCATGCAAATGGGTAGGTGGAATAGAAATAATTAAATATGAGTGGGTGAGGGTTAGTAAATGAGTGATGAGGTGTCTTTTATCACCATTTTGTGGGGTTTTATATTTTTAGTTGTTTTTGTGGGATTATTTGATTTTTTGGTATTATTGTGTTTTATGATATTTTTGGTATTTTTGAATAGGAGACCTTATGCGCAAGATGTGTTTTCTAGTGTCTACATTTCCCCCTTTTTGGGATGGGTGTGGAAAGAGGCAGGATGCAACACAAAAATTAAAGATGAGATGGGGTCTTCTAGCCCCATGAAAATGGTTTTCGCATGATCACAAGATTAGATGGTTGATTGGATAGACATGAACTTAGAAATGTGATCGATGGGCCACTTTAGCCAGAGTCTGTGAAGGGATTGATATGTTGATTTATCAAGGAAAATACTATACTATTGAGTCAATTGAATAAGATGTTTGGTGGTTGGATTTCATAAGATCAATGAGAAGGGTGTTGTATAATATCCCCCTCAAGTGATAGTTTTGGAGCCGCAAGTTGCCCCAACATAACACGGGACCAAAAGTGGAAATTGATAATGAACCTAGAAAAAGGCATGATGAGTCAATGGGAGGTCAATATTTCCCTAGCTACGTGGAGGTGAAAATGTAAATATAGATATGTAAAAATTAATCAAGCTAGAGAGCATGAGATCAATGTTTCCCCAACCTAAAGTGATGAGAAATGATTGTAAGATAAATGACATGAAAAGTGATGGCTATGCACAATGTACATAAATCAGTTAATACCCTTGGATGTTCATTCCAAATGAGGTGGAATGTAATTATGAAAGTGACATGGTTGTAATAATAGAGTGTAAGAGGTGTGTAGGTGTATGAACATGGTTTGAAAAAATAGTTTATGTGTATAAAAAAGGTTTGAATCAAGATTATTTGTGAACATGTGATGAACCAGAAGGCATAAGTCATGAGACAATGAGTGAGCTAAAACAAAATCTTGAAAAAGGTATAAACATCATTTGGTGACATACTATCCTTGTGTCTCATTGAAATCCTATGTGTGCATGTGAAATTAAATTACTACTTGAAGTGAAGACCTATAAGACAATGAGTGAAAACACAAGCCAATGTGTAGGTGTGATTGAAATAGGTGATTGAAGATAGATGAAATAGAAGCTAATTATAATCTGTTCATTACTTTGCTACCATCTAAACATCTATATCCATAATGGAGATACATTTTATTCTAGTCACAACATTGCTCTACTTCCAACTAGGTGTCCATAGCCTTGGTAGAGATATTGGAAAGACCCATGAGAGAGAGTGTTTGATATTGTACTTTTTTTTTTTTTGAATTTGGACTTTTTCTTGTGATTATTTTGATTTATTTTTGACATGATATTCAACTCTCTCATTTTTCCAAGGGGTTTAGAACCACTAGTGGCTTGATGGAGGGAGTGGAAGTGATTATGGAGATGACATTGGAAATTATCAAAAATAATGCCCTAGGGTCTTCAAGACAAGTTGTTAAGTGTGTAAGAGTGCATGGATCTCTAAGAGGATAATCATTATTAATTCACCAAGTAAGGAGAGACCAAGTTCAAGAAATTATAGTAGAGACTATTGGCTCACAAAACTGTGACAACAAGATAATCAAGAGTTCACCAAAAGATGTGAAATAAACCAAGATGTGGAATGTGAACGAACTATAAATGAAGTATGTAGTAGTGAAATGAGAAGTGGATTGAAATATGAATGAATGGAGAAAATGTGGAAGAACATCCATGAAAAAAATTGTTTATTGCAATTTTTGGGATGTATAGATTTTTTTTGGATTTTGAAAGATGTTTAGTTGTTTTTAGATTTTGTGTGTGTTTGTGTTTGTGTTAATGATGATAGTGTAGGATGTGTGGAGAATCAAGACATGTTTCAAATCTAGGAGGATGAATAGAAGTGGAATGTATGGAGCACGTAGAATGCAATAGTGAAGATAAATGAGATTACCCCCAGTCCATGTGTAGGGACTAGATGAGTGAGAGACATGATGTATAGGAGTAAGTGATAGATGAGGTAGATAATGGGATTGGATTGTATGATGTGGATGATGAGTGAAGCAATGATTCAAAATAGAAGCCATAGAATGGTGGTGTGTGAAGGACGTGAGTGTGGGGATGAAGCAAACAAGAAAGATGTCGAGTGTGGTGAATGTGTGATAATGTTAGGTGGACGAGGACATGAAAATACATCAATGGTAGAAGATAAAGTGATATGAAGCATGGTGTTAGTGATGATGTTAGGTGGACGAGGAGTGGAGAACATATTGATGTTTGAAGGAAGCATGAGATATAAGGGTGTGGTCTTATGAGGAATGGGTGTGATGAGAGGAAGAGTGCATGGAATAGGTAGGGGTATGTAAGAGTGGATGTCAAACAAATGAGAATGTGGGAGAAAATAAAAATGATGTGAAAGTGTAATTATATGGGGAGGATTCTTATGAGGTAAATGTGTAAGAACAAATGGTTATGTGGTCATGATAGATGATGTGAACAAAGGAGGATCAGTAATAAGAATGGTTCTTGAATGAGTGGCGAGGAGGTAATAAGTTACATGTGGAAGAGTGATCAAAAATGGTTTAGCAATGAGAGTGAGTGCAAGTGAATTGTGATGAAGATAAAAAGTAACAAGTTGATAAAAATGACAAGGCATATATGCAAGAGGAGTGCAAATGAATGAAATAGATGGTATAGGATGTAATGGAGGCATAGGTAACAAAAATGGTGCTTGAATGAGTGATGATGAAGGAATTGAGATGCATGTGGAAGAGGTCTGTAAGAAGTGAAGTGATGAGTGGAACCATATGTGATGAAGAGTGCAATGTAGGTGTGGTAATGGGTTATGTGATAAGTGGAGTGTATATGATTGAACCAAGTGATGAATTATAGGACGTGGTGGGAAATATAGAATCACATGATGATATAGATGATGGAAATGTGGAGAACTCGGAAAGGAGGATGATGATACCACGTCCAAAGTGGAAGCACATGATGGTGGAGATTGATAAGGGGATGACATAGATGAGGAGACACTAGGTGTGCATGGTGATTGAGAGATAGTGGAAAATGATGATTTAGATGATGGAGACATGACACATGGGGAAGAAGTGAGAATAGTAGTGTGGGAAGTGATTAGATTGGTGTTAGTAGGTGAAGTCAAAGGAGATGGAGGCTCAACAACAATGTCCCCTTGTCGAGAAGGTCTTGAATGAGGTTGTGAAGTTGGGGAAATGAATAAATGGAATGAGTGTTAGTATAATTATAGGCATATGTTTCATGGGAGGCATGCCATAATGATAGGGGTGGTATGGTACATTGAGTGATGATATAGGTGTCAAAAAACTTGTGGAGGATAAAAGAAAGTGACTTAGTCAAAGGAGTGGATTTGTGAAGGGGTTAGATGAAGCTACGAGCCCTAGGAGAATGCAATGAATGTAAATATGTGGGTATAGAAGGTGATGAGAGGTGAGGAGGATCTGATTGGATGACATCCTGAACATGGGAATGTGATAGTGTAGTATGGGGAGAAGAAACGTGAAACGTGTGAAGGAAGGAGGGTGACCAAGATGGATATCCTCGGGGAATTGTACCATATGCATGACATATTCAAATGTGTATAGTGGATGAATATTTAAGTGGTATGATATACGGGGAAACAAATTTTGGAGAAGAGGTCAATGAGTTTAGATTATGGGAGTGAAAATGAGAGGTGGTGAATGAGTGTGTGCAACATGTAATAAAGTCAAGAATATAATCACTATGAGATTGTCAAAGCATGTGAAGGTAAATTAGTGTTGTTTTGAGTGTAATATGAATGAATATGTGGGATGATACTATGTTAGTAAGTTGTGTGAATGTGTAAATTCTATGGTGTGGGAGGCATGAATACAAGTCAAGTGCTTAGCCAGTAAGTGAAATTGGGAAGGTGTGTATGAGGAGTGTGTCGTCATATTGAATGAGGTGGCATGCATAATGTAAGAGAAGTGATGTTAGGTCCTTGGTGTCATTAAATTTGTCAAATGTGGGTAAATTCCAAATGTAATGGATAGGGGAAATGCGGTACCATGGGGTGTGTTGTCACTTACCAAAAAAATGTGTAAATTTTCAAATTTTTCAAATTTTTGTCAAGTGACCCCTTTTCCCAATTTGTTTTCCTTTGTGAAGTCCCGAGGAATGGAAGAAACTAAAAAAAGTATTTTTTTTAATTTTTTTGTCAAATTAAGTGTATCGCGGTGGTTGTGGGTTCTAGAGGAACAAGTTCCACTAGGCCTTCCTTAGTCCCCGCATCCTTGCTTTCACCGCATTTCTTTGGATTCTAATGTTTTGTAGAATTTTGTTTTCCTCGTGGAACTATTCCCCATGGATCATCATTCCCTACTGACCTTGTGACTACCATATTCCACTGAATTTATTTATTTTTGGGTGTTTTAGACATTTTGGGAACCCATAGTACTTGTTCCCTGCACACCCGTTTTGTCCACATTGACCACGATCTACTTATATTACGGGTGGTGCAGATATTTGTGGAACCCGCGACCCTAATGCATGCGGAATTCCGTTCCATGCATGCTTCCCTTCTCTACATTTCATTAAAATTTCTTATATTGCAGATATGTCAAGGATTTATGGAACATGTGATACTCATTCCCTCGGGCCTCCAGTTCTCGAAAACTGACATATCCACAAATGTTGGGAAAAGTGATTAAAATAATTCTCTAAGCATTCCCATTTTCCGCATTTCACTATTTCACCCAAGTTAGCTTAAATTACCCTATTTTTAAAACTATACCATTATAAAAAGGGGTAAAAACAATTCATTTTTACTATTTGAGTTGCTAATTTTACTTGTGTACTATGCTTTTGCTCCCAGTGCCGTCCAAGGACATTTTAGCCGTATCTTGCTCAATTTTCATCCATTTTCAAAAATTCAAATTGCATTGAGGTCGTTGTCAAAGTGCCATTATTTCTACAGTAGAGGTGAGTCATTCCATGCTTATTTGGCTTAACTTAGTGGTGTTTTGTGTTTTATGCCTTATCTTTTAATTCCTTCATGAAATCCATTGTTGAGCTCCATTTCTCTGAGTTTTTCCCCTCACCTTTCACCATGAAGTTCCAATATGGAGGTTATGAACATATTTCTTCCTTAGAGACCTCTGTGCCTAACATTGGGGATAGTGACATTAGGCATATAAATCTTGATGGTTTTGGGCCCATATTTCTAAAGTTTCTCCCTCCTTTGCCATAACCCAATGCATTAAGAACAAGTGGAATTGATTATTCTATTTATTTTCCCTCTCTTTCTAATGCGGTGACACTATCCTTACTTGTGTCTCATGTTTTGACCCTATAAAAAAATAAATTAGGGATCTCAAGGCCATTTTATTACTAAACTTGATTCTAGTTATATAACTACATCCCTAAAGATCCTCTATTTGAAAAATCTAACACATCACTTGACCAGATCCCAGGCCCTAAATATGTTTTAACAAAATAAAGATAGATATAAGGCAATGATTGCTAAATCATGGCCCAAAGCTCAAAAGAGTGGTGGTTCAAAGTTTCCTAAAGTTTTATATATGTCATATTTCAAGGAGGAACTGTCAAACATGATCACTCTTTTTGCAAGATTAATGGGCCTACCTTCAACTAATGAGTTCCATTTTTGGATGTGTGTGTACATTAACATCATCGTGAAGGAAAGAAAAATATTAATTGGGGAGAGATTATTTGTGAAAGTCTCAGTGAGTAATTGGTTAATGCACAAAAATAAGACCTTCCACATGACCTCTTATCTTATGTACACAATTGCAGCCTATACGGTGTGGGTAGGTCTATCTTCTCAAGATGATAAGAAAAGTGAGCCCGTTTATGAATTTTACCCACATATCACCTTTGAGAATAGAAAATTCCATCACAAAAGAGTAAATGATGTGTTCAAAATGTTCATAGTCGAAACCTTAAAGGGAACATAGTTGAAAGAGTTTATGTAGAAGCCAAAAATTGATTTCAACTTATGGCAACCTCTTTATTCAATTCATAAAGTTTTCTTACATTAGGTGGCTAGTTTTGAAGGTACACCTAACAAGTTACCAATGTATTACAATGATAAATGGTCATGGTGGAATTTTTTGACAACTGGACATGCTACATAGGACATGTATAGAAAAACGATCACCGACATCCATCCTATTTCTTTGGGAAATTATACATGTAAATATGTCTGGATGCTCAAAATGTGGAAAGGACAATTATTGAATTCAAGTTTCATCCATACCACAAAATATCCTCCTTTGACATTAAGGGATTCATTTCAAAGAACTTGAGAATGTCCTATTATCATCTTCCCACCATTTAAGACTATTGGGAAGATTGTACTGATGAATATGAAGTGAGGAAGAGGTATTTTGGAAGAATTTCTCTACAACAAATTAGGGACTTCAATGTGTATCGGGTTTAGATTCTTGAGGATCTTGAGGATGATAATGAGAATTTGTACTCTACAGAGTATCTTAAAACCATTTTACACATGCCTCTCCCTACTATTGATTTGTCCCAAAAGGAAAGGGATGATTCTTCAGACATGAATATTCTAGTCATTATAAGAACAAGACAATGGTTCTGTTGAATGATGGATTATAGGAAAGTAATGAAACAATCCTCTTCTCAGGAATCCTCCACTTCACATAAAGAAGTATCTACACCTCAGGAGGTTCCATCCCAGCTTACTCCATCTTCCTCACCTCCAGATGTAACAACCAAAGTATATACCAAGAAGGAAAAAAACAAGGAGATAGAGAAAATTGAAGAAACTCCTGAGAAAGAAGTTGAGCAGGAAAAGGTTCATGAAACAATTGATGAATAAATCCTCGTGCCTCAATAAGTATCTCAACCATTTGAAGAAGAAGAGAAATCCATAGAGGAGTACAAAACTAAATCTAAAAAGGGACTGAAGAACATTAAACAAACAATGAAGAGGAAGAAATTGAAGAAGAAGAAGAGAAAGAAGATGATGTGAAAATCATAGAGCCAATCACTGGGAAAATAGATGCATCAAGAGATAAGCTTCTGGTAAAAAGACCATATTCCATTGCCATTGAAGTACATACTTTGGAAATTCCTACTACCAGTCTCTTAATACTACCCATGCTCTTGCACTACCCCCTCTAGCTCCACCTTGGGTGATTCGTTCACATAGGTTAAAGCTAGCGGGAAGAGGAAAACATCTTCTCAAATTATGCTCCTAGTTTTGATGTTGTAGCTACCTTACTTGTCACAACTCCCACTCCTCCTCCAAAGAATGCATAGACAACCTCTTGTTTAGTCTCTTATTCTAAGGGATTTTTTTGGAAATTGAAAAACCAAAGGAAGACAAGGATGAGAAAGATATCACTTGTGGCCAATATTGAATTGAAAATAATTTCACTTGGTGAATCCACTCCAGAGGGAGAAGTTTAGAATTTGAAGGAGACTATTTCCAAGGTGATTGAAAGGGTGGATAAAGGAAAGTTGACACAAGATCTATTAGAATAACAGGTCCAAGTTCTCCAATTATAAAACTCCCTAGGACCCCACTCCTCTCTCTCTAATGATAAAACTCCCCTGGACCCCACTCCTCTCTATTTAGTACCTCCTCCAACTATTATTTCTGAAGAAGATGTTAAGGCTATCAAGGAAATCCACAAACATGCCTCATATGGTAGAGCTACTAAAGCATTGGTGGAGGGAATGCTAATCTCTGGTCTGAATTTTATTGATGAGGCATACAAAGTATATGAAAACATATATGCAGCTCAGGATCAATTCAATTCAGTTATCAAGGGAGTGGAGAAGGAACTCAAGATATGGTTGGAGGGCATTCAAGACTTGAGAATCATGAGCACCATAGATGAGAAGATTCTTCTTTCTCATAAAATTTTCGATGATTCCAAGAGCAACCTATCCAAGAAGTGGGTTTACAACATTGAATGGAAAATCAAATTTATGGAAGAAGCAACCATTAAATTGAATGGAAAATATGTAAGGGAAAGGAAGTATATAATATGATTTAAACAAACAGTAGTCACAATTCCTTTTCATCAATACATTATTGTCAAAAATATAAAAGAACTAAAACCAAGTTCAATGGCCCAAGGTCAAGAATCATGAAAACTAAACACATCAAACAATGTCCATAGAACTGTCTCAGACATTCAAGTTGACAACAACAACTGTAAAACAATATGCCAATACCCAAGATAATTTTTCCTTCTTAGCAACAATTGCCTCAATTTTAGAGGTTACCCAAATACTCAAAATAATAGAACATAATAACACTTCCCTTATGAAGCTTCCAAGCAAATTATCCTTCTGTAAGCAATATTTCCTTTCATGAAACTAACGATATTATACTTACCAGACCCTCAATTAAAGAACGAAAAATTTCTAGCAAGCCCAGAAAGACGAAAAATCCATTCCATGAAAAAACCCTAAACAATTTATCTTTCCACAAAAATCACAGGGACAAATGACTGCAACGGGGAGGGTAAAAATGAGAACCCAAATCACAATCATAGAAGTGATAAGGAATCAGACATGATCACAAATTTTTGAGCCTTCTATCAGAACTTAGAGAATATGCTAAAACCAGAGTCCCAGAAGTTTATCCTTCACACAGATTCATGCAAGGTCAAACAATCAATCAAGATATTTAAATAGATTAGCACCTGAAGTCTTTCCACAGTGGTGAGATAAGATATTCTACAACAAGTCCCACAAATTTAAGCAACTGAGCTACTTAAAAGTTTACACAGTTCCAAACTAGATCACCAATAGTTTCGACATCATCTCAAGCTCATGCAGAAGGATAAAAGCATAACCCAAAAATCAAATCAAGAGAAAATGAAAACCCAAACCAGACTTTCCACCATACAAGTGGAGTCAAAACAACATTCACAATACATAACACAAGAATCAAATGTAGAGATCCTATCATCTAAGAAAAAACCAATATATTCCCAAGAGCGAGTTCTTTTAATGAATCATTTAAGTAAAATCAAAACAACTTAATGGGTAGAGCCTATCATGCCTGATGAGCGCTTCTCCTTTACCGATTCACATAAGATATTCGAGAAAACTTAAATATATTCTTCTTCTCCATGAAATGTCAACCAAATTTCAACACTTCTCCCTTCTTATAGTTTTCATAGAGTCCAATAATAGCTCTATGCAATGCAAAAGTAATAGTCTTACAACAATCAAGAATCATTTGGAGGTTTGAATAACTGAACAACATCATGCAGAGCTCAAGCTCGAAAATGAACCAAAAGATCAAAACAACCAAAACCCCTCATGCATCTTCCTAGGTAGTTTTTTCCAAGTTCAAAAACATTAAATGCAAAGGACTGTCAGTTCCCTCCTTTTTCCACACCACCACCATCTCCATATTTGGCGAAGACTAAATTCAAAATTTACATGCAACCAAACTCGGTGGAGGTGCCAACTTAGCCTCCCCTAACTTTTCCAATGCCCATGCCAAAGTTGGCAGTAGGAAGAGATAATACTGCATTAAATCCCATTTAATATCTAGAAACCGATGCCATCGACCACCCAATTTCCATGTCATTCCATAGGACCCCTTTAGGTTAGCCATACTTTAAGTTAGGTTAAATTTAGTTTAGGAAATCAACATAGGTCCATAGGTAGGTCCATAGTATTAGTCTAGGTCCCTCCTAATTCTTTTTTTTTCCTTCCCAATTAGCATAAGACATAATAGCTTAGGTTAGGTTTAACCCCTAGGATAGAGTCATTAGTTTTAAAACATAGATATATTAGGTCCAAGGTCCTCCAATGACATCTCATCCTAAAAATAATAGAAAAGAAGAACCAGGTAATTCTTTGGATTAAATACGGCAGAGATCCATGAAGAGGGTCATTTACAGCCCTCACACACTCCAGATCCAGAACTCTTCCATCTATCCAAATTGGACTTCATGTCAACAAGACATGTAAATTAGAAGCATACATTGGATCAATGGAATTGATCCAAGGTAATGCTATTTGATTCCTCTTAAATTATGAAAACTGAAACTCAAATTCACAATCCGTGCAATGAATTTATCCTACATAATAGAGATGGATCACTTCATTTTTAATTAAGAAAAAATATGAAAGAATGTACCTGTTCAATAGATGAATTATTTCCTACTACAAACATGATTTCCAAAGTCACAAGAGTACACCGTCTTAAGACAAAATCACATGTCAACGTTTGTATCTTCTAAAGTAGAATTCATCTTAGGTACTTGTCATGCTAGAGGCATTACATACCTCCCTCCTAAAAAGCATCATCATCTTGATGATTAACTCAGTCAACAAATCAATCAAGAATATAACAAAATTATAATTCTTTCATTCCTAAGTTCATAACAAAACCAGATTTGAGAAATTCAAATTTTCATAATTATTTAGCATTAAGATAGCTATTTCAATACTAATGAATTTAGTATCTACCCAAAACTGGCAGGTTTATTGATATACTAAGAATAAAATCTTCAAGTTTTATCAATCAACGAGAATCATTTGCATTCAAATAAAAATGGAATTTTTTTTTCATATGTTCAAGGTTTTCCCAGGTTGCACTTTCTTCGTTAAACTGACCCATTGGACCTTACATTGACTTATTTCATGATTTCTTAAGTGCAACTAGAGAGTTTTCAGCACTCGGATGGGTTTAACCATGATTATTCCTGGGTCTTGGACCTATAAGGAATTCCAATTTAACACATGTGATAAATCTGAAACGTATTTCTTAAGTAAAGAAATATGGAAAACATCATGAATTTATGATAAAGCAGGAGGTAAAGCTAAACGATAAGCTATAGGGTTGATTATTTCAACAATTTCAAAGGGTCCCACATAATGAGGTGATAACTTGGTAGCCTTGCCAAAAGTTATAGAACTCTTTTCGGTTTAACCCGCAGAAAGATCTTCTCACCAAGTTCAAATTTCTTGTCAACCCTTTTAAGTTTGCATAACTTTTTTCCTATCTGCTACTTCCTTTAAATGTTCATGAATCATTTTAACTTGTTGTTCCATTTCAGTAAGGATCTCAGGTCCAATTACCTCTTTGTCCTCTATACTATCCCAAGTTACTGGAGTTCTGCATTTCCTTCTGTATAATGCTTCGAAAGGTTCCATTTTCAGAGAGGCATGATACATGTTGTTATAAGAAAATTCAACTAATGGGAGGCACTCTTCCCAATTATACTACTGATCAATGCAATACATTCTTAACATATCTTCCAAAACTTGGTTAACTCTTTTAGTCTGCCCATCCGTTTCTAGATGGTATGCTGAACTAAAATTTAGTTTAGTTCCTAAGGTTGTATTAAGTGTTTGCCAAAATCTAGATGTCATTCTTGGATATCTATCTGATATGATCAATTCAAGCAAACCATGTAATCTGAAAGTTTCATGCATAAATATTTTTGCTAAAATAGGTGAATCATCCTTAAGATTACCAACAATAAAATGTGCCACTTTTGTTAGTTTATCCACAACAACAAGAATAACATCATGCTTATTTCTTGACATAGGCATCCTTGAACAAAATCCATGCTAATTACTTTCCATTTATACTGAGGTATGCTATGAGGGTACAATAAACTAGCTGGATGCATATGTTCAACCTTAACACACTAACATTCTAAGCAGTGTGTCACAAAATCAATCACATATTTTTTCATCCCTTTCAAAAAATATTGTTGTTTTATATCAGCAAGCATTTTCATAATGCTAGGATGTCTGAAAAAGGTGAATTATGAAATTCAGTTAACAATTTCCTTCTTAATTCATTTACCAAAGGTATATATACTCTATTTTCAAATCTCAAGATTCCTTCATCATCAAAGTGAAAACCTCTATATCTCACATCATTTGGATCTGCAACAAGTGTTATTTTTACTTGCTTAAAATAAGAATCAGATTCCATAACACTTTTTACTTCATCCTTAAACTGAGTTCTCAACGTTATAAAGAACTATGTTTCCTACGACTTAGTGCATCTGTCACTCAGTTTTCCTTTCCTTTTATGTAACTTATGTCAAAATCATACTAAGATAGAAATTCTAACCATCTTCGCTGTCTTGCATTCAAATTTGGCTGAGTGAAAATATACTTTAGCCTAAGATGATCTAGTATTTAGTTCAAAAGGTCTATCAAGAAGATAATGCCTCCATACTTGAAGTGCATGAAAAATGGAAACAAGATCTAGGTCATGGGGAGCATAGTTTAGTTCATGTAACTTGAGTTTTCTACTTTCATATGCTATAACATGCTCATTTTGCAAAAAATACCTCCTAGCCCTTCCCGGAAGCATTTGTTACTACAATAAAGTCTCCATTTGGATCAGGTACAACCAAAATAGGTGCAGATGTTAATTGATCCTTTAGAGTCTTAAATGAAGATTCACATTTTTCATTCCACACAAATTTCTTATCTTTCTTCTACAATGAAGTTATTGGTGTAACGACCTTAGAAAAGTTTTTAACAAAATTTCTATAGTAACCAATAAGACCCGTGAAGCTTCTAACTTCATGTACATTATTAGGTGCAAGTCACTCAATTATTGTAACAATTTTTGAGGGATCTAAAACTATTCCATATTTACTTATGACATGTCCCAGATAGTACACTTCTATCTCATAGAAAGAACATTTGAACAACTTACCATACAACCTTCTATTTCTTAAGATTTCCAGAACTATCTTCAAATGCTCATGATGCTCATCAATGCTTTTAGAATATATGAGAATATCGTTCAAGAATACAAATTTTTTTGGCCAAGTATTCTCAAAAATATTATTCATTAAATTCATAAAATCTGTGCAGGTGCATTTGTCAAACAAAAAGGTAGAACTGTGAATTCATAATGTCCATACCTTGTCCTAAAATTGGTTTTATGGATATCTTCATCTTTGATTCTTAACTGATGGTATCCAAATCAAATATCTATCTTAGAATATACTGATGCTCCATGCATATGATCAAACAGATCATCAATTCTAGGAAGTGGATATCTGTTTTTGATTTTTTCTTTGTTTAACATCCTATAATCAATGCACAATCTAAGTGTTCCATATTTCTTTTCACAAAACTACCGGTGCTCCCAAGGCGAGGCACTTGGTTTTATCAAACCTTTAGACAACATTTCTTGCAAATGTGCCTTAAGCTCTACCAATTCAATGGTAGTCATTCGATATGGTGCCTTGGAAATAGGTTCGGTTCCCGACTTGATCTCAATCGTGAAATCAAACTCCCATTTGGGTGGAAGACCAGTAGTTCTTCCAGAAACACATCACTGAAATTTCATAACGGGTATATTTCCAAGAAGTCACTATCCCATTCAGTTGTTTTAGAAATTTTTATTGCATACCAAATGTAGCCTTTTTAAGTGCATTCTCGACAATTTCCTAACTGAAATCTCACATTTTACCCCCTGAATGTCTGCTATTTTCTGTAGGTCATCCAGAAAACTAATATGTTTTTCAAAACAATCAACCTTTGCCTTATGTTCAGCTAGCCAATTAACACCTATGATTACATCATAAGACCCCAAAGGAGCAACATAAAGATCAACTTTAGTGGAAAAACTAGGCAAGTCAAGAACTGCTCCAAAAAGACACATACTAAGCTTGTGTGGACAATGTTGTTTCCATAGTGTATAGCCCATGATTTATCCATTTTTCCAGCTTTTCTTTTTAATTTTGAAGCTAATTTAGTAGAAATAAAGCATTCAGTAGCTCTAGTATCAAAAAGTATAGTTACAGTGTATACCAAATAACTTACCTAGCACTTCTATAGGCGTAACTTGCTTTTTAGTTTGTTTGTTAGCTTTTTGCAAAGATGTATCTTATGATGTTGATTACGATCATCCTTCCTCAAAGGACATTGATTTTCATAATGATCCTTTCCACAATTGTAATAGCCTCCTACAGGTCCTTTCTTAGGCTCAAATTTATTTCTAGCCTTAAAGTTATCATTCTGTCCTCCATAGGACTTATGTCCATTATTATTATTCTTGACAAAGTTGTTTCGTACATTAGTAACAAGTTTATTTGCTGCAATTTTCTTGTTATTATCAGAAACAATTTTTTTTTCATGCCAAACTTTTTCCATGGTCCCTTTTTGGGTGCAAGGGACGAAGAAGAATTTGGAACTTTCTTTCTGATTTCTTCCTTATGGGAAGAGATTGCTTTCAATTTCTGCTCCTGCCTTATGGATTTTTCAACAACCCCTTCCATAGTGGTTGGGTTGTGAACATCCACTTCACCACCTATAATGGGATTTAATTCCATAATAAATTTCCATATTCTAAACTTCTCGTTAGTTTGATCTTCGAGTTACGTACTTAAGGATCTTAGTAAAATTCTCCCTAGTACTCCATTACAATTGACTTTCCTTGAGCTAAGTTCTGAAATTTAGTCATTTTTTGATCATAGTAAATTTGTGGCAGCCATTATTTCCTAAAATAATTTTTAAATTGATCCCAAGTGATGTTTTTTTCATCAATGTTTAACTCATCCTTATGGCTATCCCACAAAGAAGATACCTCATGGGAAATATTATAAGCTCCCCATATTGCTTTAGTTTCCTATGAGAAGTTCCTTATAGAAAATACTTCTCCATTTTGCTTGAGCCAGTTCTCAGCTCCATCTCCTAGTGTAGTGCCATCAAAATTGGGTGGACTTATCCTTTTTATATCATTAGTGAGTTCAGCTGCTAATCTTGCCTTTTTATTCTTAGGATGATTGGGTACATTCACATTAGAATTGGCTACATTATTGTTATCAATTCCTAAATTCCCCATATTGGCATTGTCTATAGGAGGTGGCTGATTGTTATTACCAACATCTTCTTCATGCTCCTCATTTCCCATTATTTGATGTTCTAATACAACCAGATGATCTCTTGTGTCCAATAGGGTAAAGCAAGGATCTCATAAAGTTTTTGGGAAATAGCTGCTTCTCCACCCGATGGTGGGTTGTTTACAACATTTCATCTTGTTCTAACCATTTTCTCGTTAATAAGAAAATTTAAGTTTTATCAGATTATAGACGTAATAGGTCTAAGAGTGTAAACCTTCAACTCGATACCAAGATGTAACATTCCCATTTTAAGACTTTAGAAACAAGGGAATTTTTTTTTACTAATGTTCTCTATTCTAAATTAACATAATTTAGAACACACATTCAAAGCCAATCAATCTCATAACAAAAAACCATATGCAAGCTGTAAATGACTTGGTGGAACACCGATCTCTCATTTCATGACTTGGTATCATACCGATCTCTCATGTTAACTTAATAATTTATATACTACGTATACTTGGTTCCTTTACCTTTTTTAGGGTATTAAGTGTTATGTTTAAGAGGCCTATATAAATATCTTACCGATATTCATCTGAAATCCCGCTTCTTAAACTAGGTGACATAGGACAACGCAACCAACAACTTGTGATACTTTGGCCAAATATTTTAAACATACTGTTCATGTTTATATTCCCAAATGACATACACGTCAAATGGAATAAGTCCTTCACCTCACTCAATCTGTTATCTAGAATGGTCCTTACTAACTACTGTCAGTCCACTCTTTCATAGTTTAACCATAGACAAGGTTAACAACATAGACTAGTGTGGAGGACTGCTCATGGTGACTAAGGGTACATAGACATACTCAATCGACCTAAGTCAATTGCGTGTGTCTAGTTATCCTAAGTCATCATGAGTTGACCCGACACTAGGTCATGCCCCTAACTCTACCTAGGGAAGAATTGTGATCAAGTCAGAATTTATGTAGATCTAGCTGATTAAACTCTGAAGGGTGTTGTAACATGTCAACTGTAATACAATATCCTTGTGAAGATCTAAGTCTTCATGAAGGTCTTTATCTTGAAGTTGGCGTGTGTTAACATCTGTCTCGAGTTCTCCTCATCTGGATGAACATACCTTAGAAAGAAGTTAATGACTTACTAATTTTCCTTATTAAGGGTTAATTGCAGTAACCCTACTGAACAACTAGGTTCATTAACCCTTAGGGTTCCAAGTTAAAATTACAATAAAGGTAGGTATGTAGAAACATCTGCTCCCTATCCATTCCATAAGTTATGTTTTTATACCAATAACATTCTGATTTATATTTTACATAACAGATCCAACATACATTTAAGTGATGTTTTCTTACTCCCTTACTCAAGCCCTAGCTTATATAAGTTCAAAGCAAGTTATTTTTATATTATACTTCAATGGAATTGAAGTCTAATCCCATTTAATTTCCTTTCTCTACATTCCTATTCTGTTTAAGTAATTCTTCAAGAGGAAGCACACCTTCCACTATCCAAAGTTAACATTCAGATTCATTCCCAAAAGGTCTTAAGACAAGTCTATGATTAATTACATGGTAGTTGTCTTCCCTCTTTCCTTATAGAGGGTTAATGTTCATTTAAAACCTCATAGTTCATTATAAATTAACACCAAGTTTTATATTCATTCAAACATTTGAATTAAACATAGTCATAGTGTTATAGTTGGATAACCATGCAAGAATGACAACTTAATAAGTTGCATTTTCACTAGAGAGGGTAACACATCTAGTACCCTGATCTCTATTTAATCTATTCCAACCCAAGAGGGTATGTTACTAATAGAAAAATTAGAGAAGAACATAACATTTCCATTCATAGAATACCCAAAAAGGATTACACATCAAGTACAAGAAAGTCCACAAATATTTCATTCATCAATATGATTCATACATTATAAGTCCAAACACTTCAAACATTTCTAATGTCAAATAACAATAACAAGATCAATTACAAGTACAACTTTTTTTTTTCATCAAATACATTTCAATAATGAACCATATTTCATCATAAAAGATCCATCCTCTTTGGTAAAAAAATTTAACTTCCTATAAATATTTTCTCCTTTCATCACTTACGAATTCCATCTGCAAAATTGCTAGCATGGGTCAGTTCATTAAACTGAGCATGATAAGCACTAAACATTAAAATGATGTGATTTTAGCTAACTGTTTCATAAAGAGAACTCGATGTTATGAAATAGTCCTGAGCAATTCAGAAAGACATACCAAAAGGAGTTACCATACACAAATAAGAGAGAGAGAGAAAAAGTGATAAACCATAACATAAGTAAGAATAGATCATGATATAAACAACTTCAACCTTCCATACCATTGTCTTTCATAAAAAGAATTAAAACAATAATTTAGATAAGTAATATTTCATCACAATCCCAATATGATTTTCATACCTTACTTTACATGTTTCACTTCTCAGTTTAACCTATTTATCATAAGAAGATAACTATCCTAACTATCTTTTAGGCATAGTTCATTAGTGGATAAAACAATAGTATTTCCATCTTGACATATCATTCACCTAAATTCATCCTAAAATCTGATATGCCAATAAATAAAAAAACATAAGAATAAGTTTAGGATGAACCAAATCACATAACTTAAATATGTTACTGATTTAAGTATCCTAATACTCAAATTAAGAATTAGAATCCAATTTAAGTTAAATTCCAACACTAAACAGATCTCATCAGAGGGTAAGATCAAATTAGCATGTAATTGGGACTAAACACACAATCCCCAAATAGATACAACATTACCAATGTTAATTCAAAAGAGTAGAATGGAAGAGGTTAACAATAAGCTTCAACTCAATCAACCATCCAATTAACCTCTACTTCAACTATACTTCCCTAGCACAACTTGAACTTAATTCTACAATATAGGTCCAAGAGATTGCATAACGAAGCAGACCAAATAGGACAACACCTTCTCCAAGTTTGAAATAGAAATAAAATTAAAGGAGGGAGGGAGAGATTACTTACTCATAGTTCTAAGCATGATTAGAAAGAGAACATGAGATAACCAAGAACATATATAGACAAGCTCAGTCTCTACTTCCCCACACCAAAATCCTAAACAGAGAACTAATCAGGGATCAAATTGAATGACAATAGTCCCGAAGAAGGGAAGAAATGACAAACCATAACATCCATTACCTTTCATCATTCAATGGGGACAATAAAGATAACACCTAAATCCATAAGACAACAAGTAACCATTTCCCAACAGACACAAAGTGGAGAAAGGAAGAGGATTATCGAAGGGTAAGTCTACATAGTCCTCCTAACTTAGATCCGTAAGGGGAAGGAAGTATATAATGTGATTAAACAAATAGTAGTCACCATTCCTTTTCATCAATACATTATTGTCAAAAATCTAAAAGAACTGAAACTGAGTTCAATGGCCCAAGGTCAAGAATCATGCAAACTAAACACATCAAACAATGTCCATAGAATTTTCCAGACATTCAAGTTGACAACAAAAACTATAAAATAGTATGCCAATACCCAAGATAATTTTTCCTTCTTAGCAACAACTGCCTAAATTTAAGAGGTTACCCAAATACTCAAAATAATAGAATAGAATAACACTTCCCATACGAAGCTTCCAAGTAAATTATACTTCTGTAAGCAATAATTCCTATTGGGCCCCTGAAATATTGACTAAGTATGAAGGCACGTGGGTGCACGGGACCCCAGTTATAAAAGGGCATGCAAGGAAAAAGTGCACAAGAGAAAAGGCTTAAGGAAGCAAATAGTGCACGTGGCACATGAAAGGAGGTTCGAGACTTAGCCGATTTAAGCAACAAAGGTAGAACATGTGAAAAGTGTGATCGGTTACATGTGGATAAGATGCTAGCTTGACAACAGGTGGCCTAGGAAAGAGCATGCCAGCGAAGGAATCTTCTAGAAGACCATCATGAGATGGAGTGGAGAGCTCAGGCCTGAGGAAACATGCTTGCTAAAGGACCACATTTGACACTTGGTGATGGATCTGAGGGCATGAAAAGGTGAGTTGGCAAAGGTGGGAAGGTGATAAATACAAGTGCCTCTGCAGACCAGGAAAAGAGAGATGGGAATATAGACATAAGAGGAGAAGATAGGAGAGATACATAGAAAGAAAGATAACATGGGTGAAGCTCTATAGGATTACTGTGAGTGGAGCTTGATGCAGAAAGGAATGTACTAAGCTTAGCATTGTAATTTCTTTTTCTTTTTGGCATAATTATACAAGCCTAGTGATGTGCATGATTGCGGTTTGCCCTCTATGGCTCTTTGTAATGAAATGATGAATACAATGAGGTTACCTATTGTAATTAGATATGAATATCAGTGGGTTTTATGTATAATTTGTTCATAAGAGTTCTCTTTCCTTTCATACTATGAATGAATGATTGTATCTTTCCTTCTGTTACAATATATGTTATGGAGTATATTAAAACACTTGGTCTGAAGAAACTACAAGGATCTGGAGGCCATTCTGAGCCCTATGATTCTTGTATGTCTAAACTTCTTTCCTGAATACTCTTATACTAATCATAGATGAATGCTTCCCACTAAAACTCACATAAAAGAGACTCGGCACCCGTGCGTGCCTCGGGTGAGCGCTTAGCTTCTACTGGGTGATAGGCCGACGTGCATGGGATTCCTTCCTTTTATAGTGGGAGTAAAATTGACTACATCTTGGTTCCGTTGCCGGGACCTCTTTTGAAGTTGTTTTGGGATATAACATGCATCATGATCTATGTAAAGAGTAATGATGGATCGATTAACATTGGAAAATGTTGAATCGTGGTTCAAGAGCACGGAAGATGAATTTTCCTAGAGATTCAACACTGGACCTAAGTTTGATACACGTAGATGGGTAGAGGAGAATCTCTACCATGATCTATATGAGAATTTTTTTTCGCTTCTTTCCAAAGAGAGTTATTTGGATGGCTTTCAGCCTATGCATCTAGATCAAGTTGGCGTTATGGGTTGAGAATATGGACCGAAGAAGACTACCAAAGGTTGCAAGATGCGAGATCGACGTGGACTGTGTTGTAGATCACTAGTGGGGAGGAGTAATAGCTAGCTATACTCTGGAATACTCCATTTCCATGTATTCTTGCCCAAAGATTACTGAGTTTGAGTTTCTACGAGAACCTAGAGGATTATTTCTACATGCTATTCCTCTAGCTATGAAGATATTGATGGTTACCATGAGTTTAGAGGCACTCCCAATGGCTGGCTAAACCATTCTGAGCACTGGGTAAGGAAGTTCGGGTGGAGAAAGATTGCAGATGATATGAAAGAAAAAGAGAGAGAAGAAAGATGGCTCAAGTATGGTGAAGCGTGTGAAAGGGAGATTACTAGATGACGTGAAGCTACTAGTGTGATGGATCTATGGAGACAAACGTTGCGGGAAGGAGTTGAGGTTCACAGAAGATGTGGAACCTGAGCATTCTGTGCTACCCCATCTTGGAAAGTGTGTGAGGGAGACCCCTTCAGCTTCTGGTGAGAGTGTGTCGCATGGAGAAAGGAGAGTTGTTAGCACATATCTGAACCCACCTAGTTACCGAGCCCTGGTGCTTGGTTTTCCTGATCCAGGAGGAAGTATTAATCCAATTGAAACTAGTGGAAGAGATAGATCCACACCTAGGAGGTATAATTTTTAGTTCCTTCTTCTATGGATGCACATATTCCAGTATTTGGAGGAGTTTTTGGACAAGGGGCAAGTGTACACGCTTTTGGTCTCGCATCAGGGAGTGATAAGGGACATAGTAGTGGTAGTGGGGCACTATCACGGTACTATTGGCACACAGTTCAAGCGGGACCGTGGGGCACTTGGCATAGCTCCTACAGGCCCTATTGGACCTAGTGGTTTTGGTGGATCTGGTGGCTCTCGAGAGGTACAGGACTTGGTGGACAAGGTGGATCATGTAGTGGAGGAAACACTAGAGGGAATCAAGGCTCGGTTCAGAAAATGACACCACCACCACCTCAAGTATTCTTTGAGATGTCTCTAAATTTTCTAGATTACAGGGGCATTGAGGAAACCTGCAAAACATGTTCACAAGTTTGAATCTGCTATGGCGTGTGAAAGGTATCACAACCCCAGAACGAAAGGCTAGTCAATTTGTAACCATGTTGCAAGGGTGCGCACATAGCTGGTATATAAAGTATGATCCTCATCAAATGGTGGTGGATTACACTGCCTTAAAGAATGCATTCCTGGTAGTGTTCCACATTCCTGAGTTTGAGCAAAAAAGCATTAACTCTTTGAAGGAGATACAACAAGGAATGACAGAGAGTGTACGAGAGTATGATGAGTGATTTAAAACTATCTTGTCTAAGTTTTCATATGATATACATCCTTCTCAGCATGCACAATGGTTTGTTGGAGGATTGATCACCCCTTTTAGAAGGGCCTTGTCTCATAAAATTTTTATAGATCCATGTGAAGCATTGGAGGCTGCCTTGCATGCTGAAGCCATTGGTAGTATTGATACTAGCATTAGCCCATTCTTGGAGGCTTAGATTGCTGCTATGGCTAAGTAGTTGGAAAAGCTATCTGTGAACTCAGTCCATGAGACTCGCAGTGGTTTGTGGTGCATGATTATGAGATAGAGGGGCACGTTAAGGAAAATTTCCCTTGGAGGACGGTACGCGCTATGACATTAGATTGTGAAATCTATCATGGGGACCATGATGCCAAGTAGATTTCCCTTGCTACAACACATGATCAGGAAGAATGTATCATGTTATTGCAAGATTTTCACCTCCACAACCCATGATACCAAAGACTGTAGGCTCATTGATCAGATACATGAGGCCATTGATCATGGGGTGCGCCAAACCAACATTTCTAGTGGTTCTAAAAATGATGATCACTATTATGAGGAGTGCATAGATGGAGGCACACATGGAAGAGGTTTTCAAGGAGGATTCCATGGATGAGGTAACCATGGAGGAAGGAGTGAATTTATATGAGGGATGTGTTTTAGCTGTGGATCTATAGAACATTACAAGCGTGAGTGCCTGGACTTGTTGCAGTGCTCATGGTGTAGAAAGAAGCATAAGTATGAGGAATGCCCATAATTATTTGAGCATATGAATTAGTAGCACTAGAAGGACAAAGGCGTTGTGATGGTCAACATCAAGAAGGCAGACATATAGTGGATACCTCGGGTAACATGGGATGAAGGTTTGGAGCATGTCTTGGTAACAACAAGGGAAGAAGCTGCACACACAAGGAGATACCAAGATAGAGGAACCTGGTTTCAAGAGAAGAGGTCGTTCATGGAAAGTACCCAGACCCTATGCACCAGAAGGAGATATATCAGACACCATGGATGTTATTCAAAGCTTGTAAGGGGAGATCTAGTGTCTCAAAGAGAAATCCAGGAGGGAGGAATAAGGAAGGAGGATCGAGGCATAGAAAGATGACCTAGATGAGGTCAAGGAGGTGTGCAAAATGATAAGGAAGGAGAACATCATCCCTTTGCTAGGATCCTGGTTGAGAGAGAAGATACCATGTGCCAGAGAAGAGCGCGAGAGATAGGTCTTGCACATGAGCCTTCCCCCTCACAGCCTTGACTATGACAAAGAGATTACATTAAATGCAATTGTGGATGGATGGCTCCTCAACAATATACTCATTGACACTAGTGCAAAGGTTAATGTTTTGACTTTGGATGCATGGCATTAGATGGGGAGACTTGTATTACAACTATCTTCAAATGTGTTGTATATGGAAAACAAGACTAAGGAAATGCCCATCGGTGTCTTGAAGGATGTAACTATTACTATTCAGGGAGCCAAGTTCATTGGGGACTTCGAAGTCTTGGTGCTCACTGAGGTGGAAAATTTCCCAGCATTACTTGGGTGCCCTTGGTGTTACAAGAACAATGTGGACCTTTGGTTCAACAAAGGGTACATTAGTTTCAAGAACAAAGAGGAGCGGGTCATTATACCCCTGGTTGATGGGAAGTCAACACCCTACATTGAACCATTGGGAGAAGAAGTTCTGGATAAGATTTATGTGTGCTCAATCAGAGACCCTGAGATGGTACACCCTATTAATGGGGTTATCCAGTTTGAATATGCTCAGTCAAAGTGAGTGATACCACTAGTCCGGCATGTGATAATTGTTTGCATGGGACTTATGAATTAATGGGATGATAGTTGAGAGGATTGGTGACCAAGGTAATAAAGGCATGCATAGTTCGGTGCCTTAGAGGAAAAGAACTACCCAAGTACTCCGGAGGAGCCTTCCCTGAGATCTTTCTGTAGGAGATAGAAGCTCAGTGGAAAAATGAAAAGGAATGAAGGGAGATGCTAAGTTACATCTTGCTTGGCACGAAGCTCATTGGTGGGCCACACATTAGGAGATCCTTTTAGAGTGGTGTGAGGTAAGAATTGCTCTCTCTGTCATATTTTCTAGAAGTAATATACCCACCATCATCAAGGAGTACCATGGGAAGGAGCCCACCTCTTTCCATATCCAAGAGTGTGAATGGGTCTAGAGAGAAGGTGCAAAGGCCTTGCCACCATCCCTATGGGTGCACAAGTTATACTCTACATTACAGGGTTGTGCATGCGCATGGTACATTCATTCAAAGACATGCCACTAGACAAGGAATTGGAAAGAGCTCATGGCTGATCTTATTCAAACCTTTGAGTACTAGAGTACTAAGCCATTGATTGATAAGGTGTTGCAGGTTATCAAGTGCCTTACCATGGGGGATAGTGCCAGAATGGAAGATAGGCTATTGGAATTACTAGGTGAACTAGGATTGGAGGTGCGCTTTGAAGAGATTGAAGAAATAGAAGAGTTACAGCTTGAGCGCGTGTGTTTGGAAAAGGAGAAGGGAAAGTTAGTATATGTGATTGATGGAGAGGAATCAGAAAGTTTAGATGTTAGCCATTCTATGGGGATGCATGAAGTAGTGGATAGTGCAGATGCTCACGCGTGTGCCTACCATGAGCCTTTAAAGACAAAGAAAGTTAACATTGGTTCAAAAGAAGAACCTAAGGAAGCTATTATTGGGGATTATTGGACAGAGAAGGAAGTATCAAAGATCATTGATCTGCTGTGCGAATTTGAGGATTTATTCCCACGTGGGTACCATGAATTCAAAGGTGTTCACCATTCCTTAGGGAAGATGAGAATAAAGTGAAGGAAGGTACGTGCTTGGTTAGAAAAAGACCCTACTTGGATGAATCCCAATTTATGCGTGAAGGTTAAAGAGGAGATAGACAAGATGATAACTTCTAGGATCATTAAGGCAGTAGAAGAATCAGAGTGGATAAGTCTGATGGTAATTAGCATCAAGAAGGATGGGCGGATTAGGATTTGTGTGGATTATAGGAATTGAATGTAGTTTGTGTCATTGATCCATTTCGACCCCCTTCATCGAAGAAATTTTGGAAGGAGGTGCAAAATCTATTCCTATGGAGACGACCAAGTCCGGATTGCAAAGGAGGACTAGGAGAAGACAAATTTCACCACCGAGTGGGGAAGCTTTGCATATACGATCATGCCCTTTGGGTTGAAAAATGTGCCTACTATCTTTTCATGCATAGTGGTGCAAGAATTCTAGACTTCATTCATAAGTTTCTTCAGGTTTACTTGGATGATTGGACAATATATGGTCTGGTTAAGGACCATTGTGACAACTTGAGATTAATGTTTGAAAGGTTTAGGTAGTTGAGGATATCCCTCAACATTAAGAAATGTGTGTTTGCAACTACCTTTGGGACATTATTTGGGGCATATCATATGTAAGGAGGGCTTACTAGTAGATCCCACTAAGGTTGCAATTATTGTGGGGTTAAGGGAACCTACTAGCCAGAGTGCAGTGTGTAGATTCCTTGGGCATACGGGCTATTACAAGAAATTCATTAAGGGATATGCCAAGATCACCATGCCCTTAGAAGAGCTACTTAGACACAAAAGTACCTTCCATTGGGGAAAGCGCAACAGAGGGCATTTGATACATTAAAAGATAGGCTTATTACCATGCCTATTTTATGATTTCCCTCTTGGGACAAGCCCTTCCATGTCTATGTAGATGCCTTAGGAACCACCATTGGAGCAGTACTTACACAACCAGGTGAGGGGATTGTTGATCATCCTCTCTGTTTTCGTGAGTAGGAAGTTAACACTAGTAGAGTAGAATTATACCACAACCAAGCATGAGGCATTTTCAATGATCTATGTGCTTTTCAAATTTAGACAGTATCTACTGGTGACACCCTTTGTATTCTACACTAACCACATGGCATTAAAGTATTTAGTGAACAAGCCCATTCTTCAAGGGCGCATATGTCGATGGGTGTTGTTGTTTCAAGAGTTTGAGTTCACCGTTGTAGTGAAGCCCAGAAAAAGTAATTGTGGACCTGATCATCTGTCAAGAATTGATTCAGGAGAGGATGTACAAAGTATTGAGGAAGCAATGCCAGATGCGTAACTATTTAGATTATGGCACACACCCTTAGATTTGGAAGAGATTGCTGTATTTTTAAAAGAAGGTGTGGCACCAGATGGGATGAAGGCATTGGAAAAGAAGTAGTTGGCCATACATGCCGTGCCCTACATGTTGATTAGTGGAGACTTATACAAATTGGGATGTGATGAAGTTTTGCACGAGATGTGTGTTGGAGCATGAGCACTTGGCCATCATGGAGGAAGCACACGGAGGAAGTGCGGGTGGGAATTACATAGGTGATGCCACCGCGTGTAATATTTTAATGGTAGGTTTATGGTGGGAAACCTTATACAGGATTGTAGGGATTATTATAAAGCATGTGACCACTGTCAGTGCATTGGCAAACTAGGAAGGAGAGATGAAATGCCTTTACATCCTATTCCTAGCGTGGAGCCTTTTGAAAAGTGGGTGATAGACTTTGTAGGACCTATTGCACTGGTAGCGCATAGGACTAGGTCACGTTATGTCATCACTTACATGGATTATCTCACAAGGTGGGTGGAAGCAGCCTTGACTAAAGATTACACGGTAGTAATAGCGGTAAGGTTCCTATGGGAGAACATTATCACAAGGTATGGATGCCCTTTGAGTTTGACCAGTGATAGGGGTATGCATTTTCTAAATGAGACCATGAGGATCCTACTATTTGAGTTCATGGTGGCTCATCATAAGACTACGCCTATCACCCACAAGAAAATGGAACTACGGAAGCATTCAATAAAATACTGAGTCATACCTTGACCAAAATTTGTGATGTTGGAAGACAGGATTGGGATGACAAGGTATTAGTAGTTTTATGGGCTTACAGGACTACGTATAAAAGACTAAATAAAGCCACACCTTTCCAATTGGTGTTTGGCATGAAAGCTATTTTTCTAGTTGAATTTATGTTACCTTCTCTGTGAATAACGTGTGCAGGAGGATTAGTCGATGAACAAGCATTGGAAGAAATAATTGATGAACTAATGAAACTGGATGAGAGACGATCACTTGCCCATTGGAGCCAAACAATGGAAAAGAAAAGCAAAAGGCTTGGCATGATTGCCATATTAGGAACAAGAAGTTTGAGGTTGGGTAGATGGTGTTACTATATGATTCTAAGTTTTTGCGCCATCCTGGGAAGTTGAAAGTCCATTGGTTAGGTCCCTACACAATCTCATACATCCTTGATTCAGTGCATGCCAGTTACAAGCATTGGATGGGACAAAGTTTCTTGGACACTTCAATGGTAGTAGGCTAAAGCCCTACTATAAATAAGTCTTCTTGGTGTTTGTAAATAAGGTAGTTTTTCTAGTTAGTTTAGAATTTTCCTTTATGCATTTCCTTTCCTTGTGTTTCCCTTTCACGTTGTTGTTTTGTTTTGTGCCTTGGGTGCCGGTAACCTTATTGCTATTTTTGGAGAATTTATGAGTGCATAGAGGACCGTGCATCATTTAAGTGTGGGGTGGAGAAAAGTGAAGAAGTGCATGATTAAAAGTACTGAGGAAGTTGTGTTGAAGAGCCTTGTTGAGTAGCTCGGTTAGAAGAGAGATGAAGGAAAAAAAAAGATAGAATGGTTGGTGCTAGGGTAAAGCTACTTGTAGATCCCACATACAAAGGAAAAAGAAGCACATTTAAAGCAACATGAGGTAGGTAAAAGCAAGAATCTAGATAGAAGAAGTGCCTTCGGCATGGGTTGAGTGCACGTAAGAGTCTCTTGTCAGGTTGGTTTGGTTGCGCGCCAGAAGGTTGGAGGAGTTTTCACGCAGGAAGGGTGCGTGAGTGAAGGCACTAAAGACAGGATTTGTTTTAAAAATCTGCATTAAATGAACAAAGTATGGGGTAGGTAAAGTAGCATTTAATGACCAGAAAAAGGAAAAACTATAAATAGAGGGTCGGGGCACTCTCATTTTACTTTGTGAAAACGAAGAGTTAGAGATATAAGTGAAAGATATAAGCTAGGGATTTTTCAGATTTGATCAAGGAGAAGATCTATGTGATTAAAAATGTAAAGAGCCAGTTTGAGATTGTGAACAGAAGGAAGGAATTACATGGGTATGGAACGAAGTGAATAGACATTATCTTGTGAAGAATTTATCAAAGTTAGGGTTAAGTAAACTAGGGCATGGGTTTAGGATAATTATATCGTGGATCTGAAATCGAATGTTGGGAGAAGGAAAATAGAGTAACAAGGAGAGGATTGGAGTGACACAATTACTTTGACCATGGCACCAAAGAAAGGAAAGAGCAAGGAGAAGGATAAAAACTAGCCCGAGGTAGATACAAATGAAGAATGGTATGCATAAATGTAGTACCTTGATGGAGTGATGATGGGGAAGGATTTGGAATACCATTTGAGAATCATAAAATCAAAGCTGACTATAATCACCACACCAACACTATAGGAAAAGAAATGGCATTAGAATTGGTGCACTCAACCAACAAGTGAACACCTGAAGGGTTGCCTATCTACAATGATGACGTGAAGGTCAAGCTGGCGAAGGTAGGGTTGTTGTAACTCTACAAGTTGCCTTATTTTGGGAAGCCGATATCTTGTACCAATGGTTGATGTCTTAGGTGCATGAGGACTACTTCCACTTTGTTGGGCGTAAGATGTTTGTAACTCCCGATTAATTACATAGTTTACATGCCTCATATGCGAGGGAGATAGCCTAGAAAATGACCTTGGTGACAAGAAGGCTATTCAGGAGACTATTACAGAGTATGCCTATAAGAAAGGGTCGTGGTATTATGACATCTCAGACATCAAGGACCTAGTTATGAATATGGCTATGCGCACGGTAATGAAGCTAAATGGCCAAGAAAGGTGGACACAAGTCAACAAGCCATGGCTACATGTCTGCAGGAAGATTACAAAGGGGACTATTTATAACTTATCCACATACATTGTCGAGGAAATTGTAAAGTGCGCAAAGGAAGGGGACAGGATCCTCTTTGGCAATGTCCTGCTCACCATAGTATTTATAGAAATTAGAGTGCTAGATGCACCCAAAAAGTTTGTGTGGGAGTACCCAGCCTAAGACCCTTAACCGCGAAGAGGTTTGAAAAATATGCATGTGATACAATGATGGATCCCCACAAAGTGTGGCTTGAAAAATGGTATACACACTTGAGAAATGCATTCGGGGCAGAGTGGAGGATCCCTGAACAACTCCCAGCAACCACACAAGGAGAAGTTGAGTTTGTGGTGTACCAACACTACTACTTGGGTAGGTTCAAACTTGTTGACAAATCATGGAGCCCTTGGTGCAAGCTCCCTTTCACGTTCACTACCCAATACTTCCAAGCGGGAGTGAACAGATTTAAAGAATAAAAAAATATAAGGCTGGAGCTAGGAAAGTTAGACTCGGGAGCATAGGGATATGAGGAAGAAACTAAACTATCCCGGAGGTAAGCACACGTACATGGAGAAGTACATGTCGCACGAGATCCACATGACTAGACCAATAACACTTCCTATCGTTAGAGGATCCGCGACACACGTATACATGCGCATAAGGCCAAAGTTTGAGAATGGTGCATACTTGGTGGATGAGATCTCAATACCTAAAGACCCCTTGGGAAAGAAGAAGCCAATGTCTAAGAAGAGGGGTAGAGGAGAGGAAGGAGCACCAAGTGTACCAACTGCTCAGACAGTGAGCATGCCTTCTATGAGCACAAAGCCAAGCACCTATGTTCGGAGGAAGAAGTCTCCAGTAAAGGAGAAGATGCCACAAGTAGAGGCATCGAAAAACCTACCACCTTGAAGGAGTCATAAGAGGAAGAAGAGAAGGCATAATCTCCTAACTGAAGCAACCTCTTAGGAAGAAGTAGAGGGTGGATGAAGAAGCTGACTCGGAGGTGACCGAAAGCTTGGAGAGATATCTGGGAGAAGGAGAGGATGAGAGTGAAGGAGGTGGCGATGAGGAGGAAGAGCCAGAGAAAGACAAGGAACCTTTGGAACCTCACATATTTAGTGTCTATGACTCAGAGGAGGAGAGTGGAGAAGAAAATCAAGAGTTTGTATTCGTGCAATGAAAAGGTGCACAAGGTGATGAAGGCACTGAAGATACAAAGGTAGATGAGAAGGATGCCGAGGAGCAGGAGCCACTAGTTTTACCAAGGAGTAGATAACCAAAGTGGTAGAGTGAGAAGTGAAGAAGATGCTTGAGATCCTTGTAGACCAAGAGTTAGAGCGGAGTGCAGACATAGTGCTAAAGGAAGGGAAGGAGGAGAGCAGTGAAAAAGGACATGACAGCCTAGGAGGCCCCACTCGACCTCCTGGATGTAGAACAAAGGTAGATAATGGGCTATGTGGATGATTCAAGGAAGGTGCTACGTACATGATTCTAGAGCACGATACCCACCGAAAGACTTATAGCCATGGGATCATTCGAGAAGGAGGCGCGTACCCTAGGACAAAGAAGATGATTTCTTGGGCATTTGAGTCCCACATTGACGAGCTAAACTTTGAAGTCTGCCAAAAGGTGCTTATCATGTTTCTAGAGTCTAAGGGAGACAACCCCTTAGTGAATGCCTAGGAGCTCTCAGACGAGCAAGTGTGTAATGCTCTAAACAAGGTCACGGTGGAAATAGAGGTGAGGCTATTCATTGCAAAATGATAAAGCATAAGGGCCCTAGAGGGAAAGTTGGCCAAGAAGGAGGAAGAGTTGGCTAAGGTGGCCAAAAGCTTAAAACAGGAGGAATTAATTAGTGCACAGCTAAAGTGTGAGCTCAAGGAGGAGAAGGAAAAGGTGTAGGAGGTCTATAAGAAAGTAGACTCAATAAAAAGTGCCATCATTTTGAAACACCCAGATCTAACGCCTATCCCCCAGAGGTATGCATTGACGCTAGAATGCCTAGAAGACTTAACACACATCCTCACCATGGAGAGGTGACCCTTGGCATTGGAATCTATAGAGGAAGTAGCTGCACACCTAAAGGAGGAGGACCGATTAAAGGTGATAGCACTTGTTTTCGAGTATAACAAGGTGCTCATAGATGTAAAGATTGCTTCCCAATCTACTGAGGCCGCATATGACACATGTACAGATAGAGATAAGGTGGCAAGCTCCTTGGTCACCACACTTGAAGTAGAGATGAAAGAGTTCTAGGAGAAGAATAAAGGAAATAGGGCAGAGCGGGATAAAGTCTTAGCGGAAGTAGAAAGAAGATCCGAGGAGATTGAGGCACTAAGGGGCTCAACCAAAACACAATTGAAGGAACTATATCCTCAAATTACCAAAATAATGGACAAGCTCATAGACCTGGGTAAGGATATGGAACAAATTATGGACACTTTGGGTGCCTAGGGAGTTGGCCTAAGTTTTGATGAGGTAAACCTCCTGGTTGGTGACCTCTGTTAGAAGGCACAAAATGAGGTCGATACATGGAGTAAGTTGGAGGAAGACTTATGGAAGGACTTCCCCAACCTTTTGATTTAATGTTCCCCCCATTCTTCATTCTTTCCCCTATTCTTTCATTCCTTATTCATTTTTGTAATATTTGTCTACATCTTGGTTCCATTGAACCAGCTTGCACCTTGGTCAAGTAAGGTGTTTTGAGGGTGGAGAACAAGCGTAGTGTGGGGTGATGTTGGGCCCCTAAAATATTGACTAAGTATGAAGGTGCGTGGGTGTTTGGGACCCCAGTTATAAAAGGGTGCGCAAGGAAAAAGTGCACAAGAGAAAAGGATTAAGGAAGTAAATAGTGCGCGTAAACGTGCGAAAGGAGGTTTGAGACTAGTCGATTTAAGAAACAAAGGTAGAACACGTGAAAAGCATGATCGGTTGTGCGTAGATAAGGTGCCACTGACAACATGTGGCCCAAGAAAGAGCATGCCAATGAAGAAATCTTCTAGAAGACCTTTATGAGATGGAGTGGAGAGCTCAGGCCTGAGGAAACATGCTCACTAAAGCACCACATTCGACACTTGACGACATATCTGAGGGCGCGGAAAGGCGAGTTGGAAGTGTGGGAAGGTGATAAATACAAGTTCCTATGGACCAAGAAAAGAGAGATGGAAATATAGACATAAGAGGAGAAGATAAGAGAGATACACGTAAAGAAAGATAACATGGGTGAAGCTCTGCAGGATTACTACAAGTGGAGCTCGATGCGAAAAGAATGTACTAAGCTTAGCATTGTAATTTCTTTTTCTTTTTGGCATAATTATACAAGCCTAGTGATGTGCATGACTGTGGTCTGCTCTTTATGGCTCTTTGTAATGAAACGATGAATACAATGAGGTTACCTATTACAATTAGATATGAATATCAGTGGTTTTATGTATAATTCATTCATAGAAGTTCTCTTTCCTTTCATACTATGAATGAATGATTGTATCTTTCCTTCTATTACAATATATGTTATGGAGTATATTAAAACACTCATCTGAAGAAACTACAAGGATCTAGAGGCCATTCTAAGCCCTATGATTCTTGTATGTCTAAACTTCTTTCTTGAATACTCTTATACTAATCATAGATGAATGCTTCCCACTAAAAATCACATAAAAGAGAGACTTGGCACCGTGCGTGCCTCGGGTGAGCACTCAACTTCTGCTGGGTGATAGGCCGGTGCGCATGGGATTCCTTCCTTTTATAGTGGGAGTAAAATTGAATACAATTACTTTCAAGGAGATAACAAAATTATACTTACTAGACCCTCAATTAAAGAATGAAAAAGTTCTAACAAGCCCAGACAGATGAAAAATCCATTCATGTGAAAACCCTAAACAATTTATCTTTCCACAAAAATCACAGGGACATACGACTACAACAGGGAGGGTAAAAATGAGAACCCAACATCACAATCGCAAAAGTGATAAGGAATCAAACACGATCACAAATTTTTGAGCCTTTTATCAAAACTCAGAATAATATGCTAAAACCAGAGTCCCAAAATTTTATCCTTCACACAGATTCATGCAAGGTCAAACAATCAATCAAGATATTTAAATAGATAAGAACTTGAAGTCTTTCCACAGTGGTGAGATAAGATATTCTACAAGTCCCACAAATTTAATCAATTGAGCTACTTAAAAGTTTACACAATTCCAAACTAGATCACCAAAAATTTCTACATCATCTCAAGCTCGTATAGAAGGATAAAAGCATAACCTAGCAAATAAAATTTAGAGAAAATGAAAACCCCAAACTAGACTTTCCACCATACAAGTGGAGTTGAAACAACATTCACAATACACATCACAAGAATCAAATGTAGAGATCCTATCATCAAATAAAAACCAATATATTCCCAAGAGTAGAGTTCTTTTAATGAATCATTTAAGTAAAAGCAAAACAACTTAATGGGTTAAGCCTACCATGCTTGATAGTGCTTTTCCTTTACTAATTCACGAAGATCTCTGAGAAAACTTCAATATCTTCTTCATCTCCATGAAATGTCAACCAAATTTCAACACTTCTCCCTTCTTATAGTTTTCACAGAGTCCAATAACAAATCTATGCAATGTAAAAAAATAATGTTCATGCAAGAATCGAACTAGAGGTTCAAAGAACTGAACAACATCATGCAGAGCTCAAGCTTGAAAATGAACCAAAATATCAAAACAACCAAAACCCCTCATGCATCTTCCTAGGCAGTTTTTTCCAAGTTCAAAAAAATTAAATGCAAAGGATGTCATTTCCCTCCTTTTTCCATGCCACTGCCATCTCCATATTTTGCGAAGACTAAATTCAAATTTTGCATGCAACCAAACTCGCCGGAGGTGCCAACTCAGCCTCCCCTAAATTTTCCAATGCCCATGCCAAAGTTGGCAGTAGGAAGAGATAAGACTACATTAAATCCCATTTAATATCTAAAACCGATGCAATCAACCACCAAATTTCCATGTCGTTCCATAGGCCCCCTTTAGGTTATCCATACTTTAAGTTAGGTTAGCTTTAGTTTAGGAAATCAACATAGGTCCATAGGTAGGTCCATAGTATTAGTCTAGGCCCCTCCTAATTGTTTTACTTCCCAACTAGCATAAGACATAATATCTTAGGTTAGGTTTAACTCCTAGGATAGAGTCATTAGTTTTAAAACATAAATATATTAGATCCAAGGTCCTCTAATGAAATCTCATCCTAAAAATAATAGAAAAGAAGAACCATAATTGTTACTAGATTAAATACGAAAGAGATATCCCTTAAGAGGGTCATTTATAGCCCTCACACACTCTAGATACGAAGTATTCCATCTATCCAAATTGGAATTCATGTCAATAAGACATGTAAATTAGAAGCATACCTAGGATCAATAGAATTGATCTAAGCTAACGTCTGTTTAATTCCTCTTAAATTATGAAAATTGAAACTCAAATTAAAAATCCCGGTAAAGTGAATTTTTCCTGCATAACAAAGATGGATCACCTCATTTTTAATTAAGTAAAAATACAATAGAATGCACCTATTCAATAGATGAATTATTTCCTACTACAAACATTATTTCAAGTCACAAGATTACACCGTCTTAAGACAAAATCACTGTCAACGTTTGTATCTTCTAAAGTAGAAGTCATCTTAGATACTGTCATGCTAGAGGAATTACAAGGAGGGCATGCCTTTTCATGGATTGACATGCATGCAATCTAACCAAAACTTGGATATCTTCCATGGTGGACTCTAAAGACATAAGCCACTCCTTTGTTGTGCTCGTGTGATGATCTCGAGGATGGACCTTCATTGTTTAGTTCCTATGTTTGGGAAGAAAAAATGAACTTTGTTTCTAGCATGGAAGAGGCATAATAGGTCTTCAAGATGTGCCAATGGTAGTCATGAACACATGGGAAGTGGTGAGATTAGTGATTCCTCGGCGACTTTGTACTTAAATGGAACTCTTGGAAGACCAGATTAAAGTGCAGGGTTTAGAAATCAAGGAAGGAAGGACACATCTCATCTAAACGATTCAAGAAGGACAACACTAGGGCTTCTTGATGAGGGTAATCTTGGGGACTGGATCTAATATTTGGCACACTAAAAACTTGACAAATTAGGGACTCATTCGGCCCTAAAATTCAAAAACATTAGTCTATGTGGGCCAATTCCTATCTGAAGGACTTGTACTTAAGGGAGACGAGGCCATTGCTAAGAATATTAAAATGGAAGGGGACAACAAGAAGAGAATAAAATTTCATAGAGGACTCTAAAAAAGATAGGTGACAAAATGGAAGGGATGGTAAACCATTTAAATATGCATGGAATCTGGTGCTGATGTAGCAAGGCACATCATTTCACTATTAATTCCTTTTCCAATTCCGATTTATAGGTACATGTGAGGTTTAAATAAATATAAATTATTTATGAGGAACGTGTCGCTGGAAAAGGATTAAATGCCCACATATTTCAAGAATGTCTTATCACATTAATATTTCTGGCCACATTATGATTATGAACATGTGGAAATTATAATTATTAAATGTGACATGACCTAGAAAATATTTTTCTTTGTGTCATAATGACGTATGAAAGACACGGTGGCAGTTGGAAAAATTGGCGTCCATTTGTGAGTAATCATTTGTATTTTTTGGTGGCTTGAAGAATTTGGTGGTAGTGAAAGTTTGTTTGAGTATTTGAGGAATATACTCTAAAACCCTAAGAAGATAAGGTGATATATAAGAAGTAAGAGGGGTTTTAGAGGGTGGTGGTGGCTCTTAGGAGGGGGTTATTCGCAAGGGCAAAAAAAAGGGTGGGAAGCTCTTAGGGGAAAATATTTTGGTGGGAATTTACAGAGGCACTGCTAACCAGAAGGAAGGACTATGTTGTGATGAAGGTTTTTTTCTTTGTGTGACCCAATTATCAGGAATTTATGTTAAGATGATTGCATATGTACAGTCATTAACAGGATTTGAGAGCATTAATATATGTTTCCCTTGTCTTTTCCTAAGTTTAATGGTTTTCACTTGACGAATTCATCAAGATTCATGACATCTCTTTGTTTTATTGTGAAATGATGTTAAGGTTGAGGTGATATGTGTCTTTTGTTATAATTTTATGTGAATCATGGTTGTAACTCAATTTCAAACATATCCTACACTTGCTTAGATCTCATCTAGGAAGGGTGTGAGTATTTGATGTTTTCTAGGGGCACCTGAAAACTTCACTTCTGAAGCCTATAAAAATATCCCCGGAATAAGTGGGATTTAGGGTATGACTTGTAATTTCTTGGGGGTCCCTTGATCCATAATATTTAGCATGATTTTACATGAGATGATCCTACCTTAGGTGTACTAAGTTGGATTATCAGGAATTTAGATCTTGGTCTACTTGGAGCTTTCCCTGTAGACCAACTTCCTATAAGAGGCTCTTTCATTTTATTCACTAGTATTCATGTAGTAATAAGGACATACGGTGACTGGAATTTTACTCGGAGTTCCCCAATTCCCTTTAAATATTTCCCCTTTTTCCTCCATTCTATTGAAATCCCTCTTATTCCCATTAAAAATCTAAATAAATTTTGTCATAAATTCTAACTCATTGTGCGGGTCCCAAATTGCCTTTTTATATTCCACTGACCCACTTGGGAGAACACATTATCAACTCATATATCTTGTGTGTTCTCACCCCGATCTGAGGTCCCTCATCATCAACTCACATATAACTTGTGAAAAAAACTTTGGGATGAAATTGTGGGTTGGACCAACACTACCCCTAGCGGTCTATATCGAGTCCTCGGGTGTTATAGCATTTAGTGACCACTCTTTCGAGTGAACGTTATATTTGGTGGTTGTGCACCGATTCTAATATGTTCCTCTCAAAGTCTTTGGAACATCTCCCTAAATATGTGCCCCAACATCCATGTTCCCTTGATTGCATTCTAGGGTCCTCACACCCGCCTTAGGTAGAGTCAAAAGTAGCAGGATAACAACCACACCCTTTGTTCGGGTACCTCCCCATCACTCCCTTGAGAAGGGTGGATGGGTGACTAGAGGAGATCCTCCCCGACTAAAGGAAGACATCTTGTGAGGGTCCCCTCCATCACTCGACATCCCCGCACGTCCACATTGCCCTTCCCCTTCCCCGGGGTGTAAATCTTGGAGCAAACACCTTTTCTTGCACCATTTTTGGGGATTAAAATTTTGATACTCATCCCGGGTTTTTTTATTTGAACTTATTTTGTTGATCTCTACGATGTTTTAAAACATATTTTGATCTGTGACTTGTTCTCGTGATGTCATATGATTTATTTTTCTAGAGTTATCACTCTAGTGGCGACTCTGTTATCCTTTTGGTTGTAGTAGAACAACAATTTTTCATTTTGATAAGGTTCAACTAAATTTTTGTGTCTTGTTTCAACTTTGTGTTTGATGTTTACCATTGTGTCATATGGAATTTATATGGTGAAGATTTATTTGTAAGAATCAATTTTTTGTGAAGTGTTCCATGGGTATCTATGATAGTGGTGAGGTTTTTCCTTCTAAATTTCCTTTTAAGCCAAGTTCGTTAAAACCCTTGGACTTTAAGAAAATATGTGGATACCCCCATTAGATCCCCACTAGAATCATACTCAAATTGCCTATGTTTTGAGGATATGTTAATACTTTTTTGGAAAATCATCTTTCCATGTTTGAGGAAGTGATGCATGAATACTAGGTGAGTTATGAAGATATTTTTATGAGGCTATTTATGCAAACACTACAAGGAGATGCTAGAGACTGGTTTAATTCTTTACCTCAGAGCTCTGTTTATTCATGGATGGAAATGGTAACTTTATTTGGAAAACAATTCAATGATGACTTGTTTCTTTCTTTTATGAATATGATGAATATGCCTTGTACTCAATTGAAGGAAGAAGGTTCACATGTTTCAGGAATGAGGAAAATTAAACTACATGATACATGTAAGAGGTTAAGACACCGATTGTGTTAAGAAGAATGATTATATTGGATATGTTTATGTCTCGTGTGACAATTTTTTTATGCCCATCCCCATGTATTTTGGAAAATATTCCCAAAGTGTTGACAAAGTGAAATTGGGCACTGAAGAAAGAGGTGTAGTACATGGTTCCACAAACCAAAATGGTGGGGTATCTTCTCTTGACCTCTTGCATGCCCGAACCAACCGATGAGTTCTAGGATATTATCTCTAGGGTATGTCAGGATTTGACCAAAGGTTTTGATGCAGTGGTTTCAGACATAGGTTGTACTTCATTTGATCATATTTTTCTTAAATAAAGGATTCTATTATTGCTAAATATAACATAATTTTCCCCTCGATCGAGAGATATATGTTACCTTCTTGATGCAATTGCAGAACAAGAAAAATATATTAAACAATGGTGTAAGTTAGAATAAATGAATGATGATGAATTGATATCCTCATATGTCCCTGAAAATGGTGTCATGACCTTGGATAAAAGGAGGATCACTTTGGTAATAATACTGAGAACACTTGTATCAATAAATGAAAAGTATAAGGATGGTGATTTGGCTTTATTCACAGAAGATGTTGGTATTGAATTACCTGTAAGACAGGGGGTATATGATCTTGATCCCCTATTTTCTAATCAAATGATGGAGCAAGCCCTTTTCCCCAAAATTTTAGAAAAACAATAGGCCATTTCACCTAAGGATTGTGATTTTCAAATACAAGACAATTCCTTCCCTTCAAACAATGAGACTAATGTGTGTATAGATTTTGGTGTCGATTTTCTCCGATAAGAAAAATGCAATAGGAATAGATGGTATATTTTTCAGGAGCAGTATGTTGAATTGAAGTAAAGGTGAGTATGTTGACCATTGTCTTGATGCCTATGTTGATTTTAAAAGAATTGGATAAATGGAGATTTATCTACTTTGGAAAGAGAGAAATTTATCAAAATATTGAGAAACACATGCAAGTCCTTAGATTGATGTATAATGTGGTGTGTTGTGGAAAATAAATTATATATGAATGGGTATGCCTAGAGGAAAAAAAAAAAAAAATCTATGGGTATGAATGGAGACATGATTTTTCTTCTACAAGATGAAGGGTTTCTAGGTGATAGCAATAAGTTGATAATATGTGTTTTAGTTGAAATGATTGTGATCATTATCTTTGGGAGATGACATGGTAACTTGTGTCTCTGGATGGGATGAAGGCATATCATATGGGATCCCAATGGATTATAATGAAATTTTTGGGTCCTTAGACCCGATGGTTTACTTGTATAATGTATAGTGGCATGCTTTGTCTTTTTGGGTTTGTTGGTTTTTGGTTGTTGATTTTTTCTCTCATGGTGGTGACTTTCGTTTTGAATCATCTTTTGAATCTATTTCCCAATGGATAGGTGAATGATCTTATTCTTCTAGTATTGTTTCTGGTGTTCTTTGGACACCTACCTGGGGGAGCTCATCCCTAAGTTAGAGCCGTGTTGGTACCCATTTATGTTTGTCCTATTTTCATTGCTTTTTGTCCCTTGATCCATTTTTGGGGAAGATAGATCGATGAGAGATCGATTTTGAGGATTATTTCTCCTTCCTGTTATGTAAGCTATGGCTAGGTGGATGAGTATACAATTTTTCTTATGGCTGCTATGAAGGTTCTTAAAAGTTCCACATACTTAAGGTACAACACATATTGTATGATTGGTGCAAAGTCGGGATTTTGGACATGCTTGGCCAAATGCAAGTATGGTGAGTGCAATTTGTCCCCGAAGCCCAAAGGCTAGGTATCTCTAGAGTGGTATGGCCTAACTACAAAGTAAAATTTAAAGTTCCCTCAGAACCCCGATTTGGGTTATATATTCCATCGTAAAAATAGATGGGTGTTATCTATTTTTGAGCCTCACTTTAAAATAATCAATGGGAAATTTATCCTTGGCATCGGAGAAGAGGTCTTTATTTGGTATTTTAAAGTAAATTATATTTTGGGTTATGGGGCCAAATTTACTTTGTTTGGATTTGATGTAACTAATGAGTTTTGTTTAGAACTTGGCTGGCTGATTAAAGGCGGGAAGAAATAAGGAAATGTAGTTTTACCCAATGTTGGGGTGGGGACCAAAGTGACAAAGACCCAATTCTTTCTCCTATGTTTTTATGTAGTTAAGTGTGACATATGAAGATGTAGAGGCAAATTCGAATGTTTGTTTTGAGGGTGTTCATATTTGTGATAAAATAAAATGAGGAATTGCAAAGATATGCTTTAATGTTTTAAATAAATAATAGTTGCACATGATATAAAGAAAAACAACTCATAACAACATTTATAGTAGCAAAATTGGGGTTATATTTAAGGGGTGTCAACCCCTCTTTGTATAATTATATGAGAAAAATAAGAAAAACAAGATACATTTTGATACATATAATATAGTGGCATGTATATCAAACTTCCATTACTTCAGCCACATTTGGGGCACCTTTCAGAACTGGTCACGATGCCGAATGAAGTCCTCATGGGCCATGATGTGAAGAGGAATTATATTTCTCTGCTAGGACCCTAGAAATCCTTTCTCACATAACTTAGGGATACTCATTCTCGGCCCATTCAGAATGTCAACCAACTCCTTCCTCCATGTAGGTGAGTTCACCCATTCATGCAGACTAAGTCCTCCCCTTTTATATGCTTTGGTGTTCGGCCTCTAGTTGGATGAGCCTTTGGAACTAGGGTCACATCATAAATTTGGGCATAAGGGAGAGGATACCTTTTCTTGGATTGAAATGCATGCGATCTGACCACAACTTGGATATCTTCCATGACAGACTCTAAAGCTGCTAGCCATTCCTCATTTCGCTCATGTAATTATCTCGAGGATGGACCTTCATTGTGAAAGCACCCTAAAGTTTCATAATCAAATTACAAAGATAAATAAGGAAGGATAAAACCATTGCCACCTAATAGCTAAGGTTCTAAGTCTAGGAATGTAACATTAAGATAAAAGCTTAAAAGAATGCTTAACTAGTATGAAAACAATACAAAATCTAACTAAACATGCCTACTAATATGCTTGAATTACCTAACATGGGCCTAAATAGACCTAAGAGGGAAATCAAATGGTTATGGTTGCTACTCCAAAAAAGGTGAAATGGCCTCTCAAATGAATACTTGGTCATTTTGGATATCCATCTACTAACCCCATTGAAGACTTTAAGCAAGGATTGAACTTGGCCATATATCATATTTATTATATGAGATACAAATCAAAGCACGGTGTAAATTATAAAGGAATGAGGTGCACCCTTTTTATAGTTTTCATTTTGGGATAAACTTGTATTTTAGTGCATGTGGGACTAAAATCCCCAAATTAGATTAGAATCACTAATCATGATTAGGCCTTGCTAATCACAATTAGTGAATTACCAAGTGATTAAGAGGTGTGAAGCCTTAATCAACCACTTAGGGTCAACTAGGAGGCTAGAATAAGATTTTGAAGCTTGTTGAGATGTTGTGGAGCTGAATGGAGTAATTTTGAGTGGTTGGAAGAGGGGTTTGAGTCAATACTAGGGTATATTGACCAAAATAAGGGAAAAATAGGCTTAATTAGCTAATAAACACTAATTATCTGTTTTGAAGAGGATTTTGACTTATGATTCACAGTAAAGTGGCATCCTGAATGTGAAAGAGGTTTGGTGATCAAAATTTCTTGTTAAGCGACAAAAGTGGTGAGAAAAATTAGTTAATTAGCAAAGATAACTAGTTATAATGGAATTGGGAAGAATAAGAGTGATTTGCGTGTGTTTTGGCAATAAGATTGTAAAAGAAAAATTTAGGTGTCTACACATTGTTTAGTTCTTATGGTTGGGACGAATAACAAATCTCTATTTCTAACGAGGAAGGAACATAATAGGCCTTCAACATGTGCTAATGTTCTTCTTGAACATGTGGGAAGTGACAAGACCAGTGATTCCTCAACGAATCTGGACTTAAATAGAACTCTAGGTGGACCGAGTTAAAGTACGGGGGTTTGGAAAACATGGAAGGGAGGACACATCTTAGGAAAATGATTCAAGAAGGAAAACACTAGGGTGCCTGATGAGGGAAATCTTTGGGATTGGATCTAATATTTGACACACTAAAAACCCGACAAATGAGGGCCTCATTTGGCCTGAAAAATTGGTCTATGTGGGCCCATTCCTCTCTGAAGGTCTTACACAAAGGAGATGAGGGCCTGAAATGGAAGGGGACAATAGGAAGGGAAATGGTTCTAAAATTTTGTAGAAGATTGAAAAGGATAGGTGACGAAATGGAAGGAATGGTAAATTGTTTAAATATGCATAGTAGTGGTGCTAATGTGGCAAGGAAGATAATTTCCCATATCCTCGATTTACGGGTACATGTGAGGTTTAAATAAAAATCAATTATTTATGACAATCTAGAAAAGGACATTAATATTTTTACCACTTTATGCTTATGCACATGTGGAAATACTAAATATTAAAACATGAACTGGAAAATATTTGGCTATGTCATAATGATGTATGAAAGACATGGTGGCGGTTGGTAAAATTGGTGGCCATGAGTAATCATTTGAAGAAGTTGGTGATAGTGAGTTTGTTTGAGTATTTGAGTTATATACTCTAAAACCCTAAGAAGATAAGGTGATTTGTAGAAGGTTTTAGAGGGATTTGGAAGAAATTTTGGAGAAAAGGTGAGAAGCTCTTGAGGGGAAGGAAGGATAGGTGACGAAATGGAAGGAATGGTATTTTTTTCTTTGTGTGACCCATTTATCGGAATTTTTGTTAAGATGATTGTATATATACAATCATTAATGGGATTTGAGATCATTAATATATGTTTCCCTTGTCTTTTCCTAAGTTTAATGGTTTTCTCTAATGAATTCATTAGGACTCAGATCTCTTTGTTTTGTTTGAACTAATGTTAATGACATGTGTCTTTTTGTTAGGAATTTTTAGAATTATGGTTTTCAATTTCAAACATATCCTACACTTTCTTTCTCCTAGGAAGGGTGTGAGTATTTGACATTTTTTGGGGGTACCTGAAAACTTCACTTCTGAAGCCTATAAAAATCTCCCTACGGACTATGTGGGATTTGGGGGCTCATTCATTTTCTTCACCAATATTCATGAGATGATTCTAATAAGTGTACTAATTTGGATTGTTAGGAATTTGACTTTTCCCAAAAATTTTGAGACTAACTTCCTACAAGAGGCTCATTCATTTTCTTCACCAATATTCATGTAGTAATAAGGACATATGATGACTAAAATTTTTTAAGGATTTTAAGGATTTTCCCCTTTTTCATCCATTTTTTTGAAATATCTCTTATTCCCATAAAAATCTAAATAACTTTCAATAGAAATTATAAGTCATTGCATGGGTCCCAAATTACCTTTCTTATATTCCATTGACCCACCTAACATAACACATTATCAACTCTTATATCTTATGTGTTATCACCCCCGATCTGAGGTCCCTCATCATCAACTCACATATAACTTCTCGCAATTGTTTTTTTGATTAAATTGTGGGTGGGGACCAACACTACCCATAGTGTTCTCGTATCGATTCCTTGGGTGTTACAACATTTGGTAACCAATCTTTCAAGTGAATGTTATATTTGGTGGCTATACTTAGTTTCGATCTATTCCTCTTGAAGTCTCCGAAACATCACCCCATCTTCATGCCTCAACATCCATGTTCCCATGATCGAATTATTAGGCCTTCTCACCATGACTTAGGAAGATTCAAAATTAACAGGGATAACAGCCACACCCTTTGTTTAGGTACCTCCCCACCACTCCCTTGGGAAGGGTGAATGGGAAAATGGAGGGAGATCCTCCCCTCATCTTTAAGATGACATCTTATGAGGGTCCCCCTCCATCCCCTGACCTCCCCTACACATCTGTATTCCCCTTCCCTTTTCCTCGGGGTGTAAATCGGGAGCCAACACAACCATTCCAAAGGAGATGGACATTTCTAATTTTATTGCTAAGTTCAGAGTTCATGTGCTCAAAGTGAAGATCCCAACTATGCCACTCTCAAATGTTCTTTCCTTTAGTACTTAGTTTGTTATTTCTAATTGTGATATTTTTAAGTTAGCTTTATCATTTTGAAAATAAAAAATTGTAAATAAAGCTAGCTTATGTAATTGATTAATTAAGTGTTAGCACTTAATTAAATAGAAATTAGTTAGAAAGTTGGTTACAACCACCCCTCAACCTATATAAGGCTTATTTATCATTGTAAAGTGGTTGGATTTTGGTGTTTTGGAATGTAATGATACATAACTTTTGAGATCAATACAAAAGAAGATTTATCTCCCTCTTATCTGTGTTCTTTCTATTTTTCTTTCCTGAAATTGTGAATGTGAGTTATAGTATATTTGAATATGGAACTGTGTGTTCAATCCATTGATTATAGTGTGAGGAAATTTGTGTCTGTTGCATTTATATTTCATGGATTTTCAGATATATTAATTCATATGTTCTTGAAGTCTCATATATGCAGCAATAGGATATAACTTTGTAGTCTCTATATTTGATGTGTTGTCTTCTTCACTTATTTTCATTATAATAGTGAGTAATCTTGTATAACCAAGGAGAATACTTGTGTTCTTGACTGGTGGATTAGACTGAACTTTGTGTCCCTGTTTCACCCATCTTACTCATATAAGATATTATTTCCTCCTCTAAAACCCTTCTCCCTTTTCATCTTCTGTATTGAGAATATTAGAATATGAAGTCATTATTTACACCAAAATCCTCATTCAAAATGTTAGTTTGTATATTTGTAAATAATTAGATTTCCAAGTTTTTTGTGAATAAGGGAACCTCCCCATAAAGAGGAGGGACTATTGTCCCCTGAACTATTGCTTGTGTCTAAAGACAAAATTTCCAACCAACAGGTGGATAGGCTCATTGCAAATTGTGTGATAAGTTGGTATAGGTGGAAGCACCCCCAGGTGGTGGGATTCAAGTTTGGATATGTGGTCAAGGAGGTATTAGTGGATAAATTTGGGGTGTGAATGAACACAAGAGTGAATATAAGCCATGGAGAATGACTAGGTAGAATGGGTGGGTGGAGAACATGTAGGGAAAGATCAGAGCACACAAGGGGGTGGAGCATGCAAGGAGTGAATTGGAGTGTGCAAGGGGGAAAATGCAAGAGTGAACCAAAATGCCCAAGTGCAATGAAGAGAGTACACAAGGACAATCTTGTGGTTTGCACGAGGATTATGGTGAGAATGTGGAAGGTAAAGGGGCACATCCACAATCGGAAATTTTATTTGGGGTTGTTTTTAATTTTTATTAGTTTTTTTATGGGGTGGGAAACCCGGTGGCAAAGAGTGCGAAAGTGACAGAGGAAAAAAATGTGATGGGGGTGTAACCAATGTGACAGAGGCGTAACTAATGTGACGAAAGTGCAATTAATGCGACAGAGGCACACATAATGTGATAGAGGAGTAGCTAATGCAAAGGAGGTGGAAATAATGCAATGGAGGCACACCAAAGGTGACAAAGGTACACCCAATATAACATAGACACACCCAATGTGATAGAGGCATGCCCAATGGAACAAAGGCACACCCAATACGACGAAGGTGCACCCAATGTGACATAGGTGCATCTAATGCGATAGTTCACTTACAAGATGTGTTAGTTGATATAGAAATATTAAAATTAGTGCTACTAAATAGATGGGCCTACGTTTTCATTGTGAAGATAATTACAATTATGGGTTCTTTCAATGAATAAAGTGGGTAAAATCTTCCGATTTGGATCTATAACATGCACATAAACACACTTGAAAAATTTTTAGTTATTGTTTTTGGTTAGGGCACTGCCTCGATTAGATCCCTAACTTTTAAGGAGATAAAAGACATTTTATTGACTAAAAATGACCAAACTATGCATGAAAATGAATGGAATACTTGAATTAATTGCATGCTAATTGTAACTACGATTCACTAAAAATCATATGGGGATTGTAAGCCGATTTGCAGCTACAACCGACACCTTTGTTGAAATATTACTAAAATAATGATGGAAAAAGTTTCACTAGTCCTTTGTGATCTACCTTCACTTCTCCAAAACCTACAATACCAAAATGTGCAGCCAAAGAAGCAACAAATAAAGTATGGGCTCAAGTGCATAAAGAGTCAAGTGGTTAGAATTATGGGGGTGAGTGGTGTTTTATAGTTTTTAGAGTGCATAGAAGAATGTGATAGATATGGGTGTAATGTGTATAGATGAGTGAGATGATAAGGGTCCATAGTGCATTGAGTATGTAAATGGGTAGGTGGGATGGAAAAAATTAAATGTGAGTGGGTGAAGGTTAGTAAATGAGTGATGAGGTGTATTTTATCACCATTTTATGGGGTTTTATATTTTTAGTTACTTTTGTGGGATTATTTGATTTTTGGGATTATTGTGTTTTATGATGTTTTTGGTATTTTTGAATAGGAGACCTTATGCATAAGGTACATTTTCTAGTGTCTACATTTTCCCCCTTTTGGCCGTGTGTGTGTTGCAAAACAGGATGCACCATAAAAACTAAAGATGAGATGGGGGGTCGTATAGCCCTATGATAATGATTTCTAGAGTCACGAGATTAGATTATTGACTAGATAGGTAGGAACCTAGAAATGCAATTGATGGGCCACTTCAGTCAGAGTCTATGAAGGGATTAATAGGTTGATTTTGCAAGATGAAGACTATTGAGTCAATTAAATAAGATGTTTGATGATTGGATGTCATAATATTATCAAGAATGATTTTATATGATACCCTCCCTTAAGTGATAGTTTTTTAGATGCCCCAAGATGTCCCATTTGGATAAAAAGGTGAAAATTGAAGACATGAAAGTGGTAATCAAGAATGGGAGGAAAATGGAGAATAAGATTAAAACTAAGATGGGTTTGATGATATAGGAATGGGGTGGAGTAGAAATGGGATAACACGCTTGTAAAAGTAGAGTGGAGCATGCAAATGTGGAGCACATGTAGAGGTGGATCATAGCATGCAAAAGGGTAGATAGGAGTGTGCATAAGGGTGGACCAGAGCACGGGTGAGGGGCAGATCAAGTGTACACGGGGGTGAAGTGGAGTGCACATAAAGATTAACTAGAGTGCTTGCAAGGATGAACCGAGTGTGCGTAAGGGCAGATTGGAGTGCACACAGTGTGAAGTGAAGCACATGTGGGGCTTGAGGGTCAAATCTCAAAGATGAATGGGTAATCCCTCTTATCTATGCTAGCGAGTGAGAAATAATTTCTAGGGTATTTTTGTTTTAGATTATTTTTAGGATTTTGAAATGAGGAAAAAGTGAAGGGGGTGAGGGAAATGTTGGACCGATCGTGGGCGCAACCTACCGAAAGGTTTGGTCGTGAATAGTAGGTCTACTTTTTGTGTGTGTTTTATTTTGTTTTTAAATGGTCTAAGGGGATGGTGATCTCGGTGGATGACCCAACTCACATTGAGTGGAAAGTGGGAAAGTTTGAGATGGAAAGAGGGAAGGGTTGAGTCATGATGACGAGAATAACATGGGGAGTGTAGGTCACGAGGGAGATAGAAGGCCAAAGTAGGGTAGGGAAAAGGAAGTCACAAGTGCGATTGAGGGCCAATGTGGGTGGGGAAGGGATTAAAAAGGTAGGGGTATGAGTAGAGGGAGTCGTAAGTGTGATTGATGGCTGGGAGGTGGGGAAAAGGGAAAAGTGATGAGATGGGTGTCAAGTAACTTGTGGAGAATAGAAGAAAGTAACACGATCAAATGAGTGAATTTGTGAGGGGTTGAATGAATCTATCAGCCCTAGGGGAACACAATTAATGTGAATATGTGGGTGTAGAAGGTGATGAGAGGTGAGGAGGATCCAATTAGATGACATCATGAACATGGGAATGTGATGATGTAGCAAGAGGGGAGAAACTGAAACATGTGGAAAGGAAGGAGGATGACCAAGATGGATATCCTCAAGGCATTGTGCCATATGCATGGCCTTGTAAAATGTGCATAGTGGATGAATTTGTAAGTGGTGTGAGATGTGGGGGATGCAAATTTTGGAAAAGAGGTCAATGAGTTCAGATTGTGGGATTAGAAATGAGGGATGGTGAATAAGTACACACCAACATGTCACAAAGTCAAAAATTGAATCGTTATGGGTTTGTCAAAGTGTGTGAAGGTCAATTAGTGTTACTTTGAGTGAAATATGGATGAAGAAGTGGGAGAAGAATGTGTCAAAAAATTGTGCAAATGTGTAAATGATATGTTGTGGGAGGCGTGAATACCAGTCAAGTGCTTGGCTAGTGAGTGAAAGTGGGAAGGTGTGTAGGAGTGTGTTTTCATGTTGAATGAAGTGGCATGCATAATGAAAGAGATGTAAATGGTCCTAGAGGTCCACCGTGGTTGCCAAAATGTATGTATATATTTGGATAACTTTGTAATATGTGTTAGTTGATATGGATATCTCTAAATCAATGGTACTAAATAAATGGGCTTACACTAGCATTGAGAAGAGAAGGAAAATTATGGGTTCTTTCAATTAATAAAGTGGGTAAAAACTTCTTGATCTGAATTTATAACCTACACAAAAACATAATTGAATGAATTTTAGTTATTTTTGGTGGTTAGGGGACTTGGCTCGGTCAAATAACTAACCATTTATGAAGATAAAAGACATTTTATTGATGAAAAATGTCAAAACTATGCATGAAAATGAATAGTATACCTTACTCAATTGTAGGCCACTCATAACTATGATTCACCAAAAATATCACGGTGGTTACAAGCCAATTGCAGGCATTACTAGAACCTATGTTAAAGTTTTTCCAAAACAATGATCTTACAAGTAACACCAGTCCTTCTTGTTTCCCCTTCACCTCTCTCAAATTTGCAATAACAAAATATGCGAGTAAAGAAGAAAAAAATCAAGTATGGGCTCAAGTGCATAAAGAGTCAAGGGAAGATCAAGAACATGAAATGATGGGGTGGGTGGTGTTTTATAGTTTTTGAGTTCATAGAATAGTGTGACACATATGGGTGCAATGTGTATAGATGGGTGAAATGATAAGTGTCCATAATGAATTGAGCATGAAAATGGATAAAATTAAATGTGAGTGGGTGAAGGCTATTAAATGAGTGATGAGGTGTATTTAATCACCATTTTGTGGGGTTTTACATTTTTAGTTGATTTTATGGGATTATTTAAGTTTTTGGGGATTATTATGTTTTATGATGTTTTTGGTATTTTTGAATAGGAGACTTTATACACAAGGTGTGTTTTCTAGTGTCTATAATAGTGTGGTGATTAGGTACTAATATCATTTGGGTATTGAAAGTGATGAGGATTGGAGCATGATCGTGGACAAAAAGATACATATATTGACAAGCATTGTGCCCCGGATGTCTTCCTAAGAGGAGGGATCTTGGAGAGACTAGATCACATTGCGAGGAACATGCTCACTTATTTGATCATGTGGTGGTGGTGGGAACCACATGCAATGCTTTATAGTCGAGTGAGATGAGGAAAGGATGGAGATAGTAGAAGAAAGAGAGGAAGTTGGAGGAGATGGCCTAACATAGAGTATGTTTGAGAGATACATGGAGCTCCGGGGATGATATGTCGATGTAGTGGTTGAGGCAATGTTGGTACTTACTTAGATAGAGGTGAAATGGTCTTGAGCACAGAGGTAGAGATTTAGTGGCGAGGATTCAAGTTCTAGATCTCCTATAGTGACCTCCAATAGTAGTGAGGAGGATGTATGATATGTGTGATATTGGGAATTGTCCCATGATGTTGTATCATGAAACTTTCAAGAGATGTATATATACTATGAGATCATTTTTGATATGATGATGTGTACTTGTGTTGTTATATGAGTTATTGATTAGTTGAGTTGATTTGATTTGATTTTTTGAATACGTGATGATATAGTGGTACACATTTGTGTGCAAGTGTTGTTTTTAAACTAATGTTAATGTAAACAAAGACTAACACCTAAATAGTCTTAATTAACAAGAATTAAACAACATTATAAACACCATCATGATAAGAATTAATCAAGGCTTAGATGCTAACAATTATCAATACAAAACTATGAAATCAACTATGTTAAGCACATAAATATCCTCTATTCTCTAACAACATATAAATGAAGGAACCTAGGTAGGTACCATGGCTATCAAAAACAATTGTCCTTAATGTTCCAATAACCTAGGAATGGGGGCTAATCAAAGTTGGGCTACAAGACCCTTTTGACACCTCCCATATGACCCAAGCACTTTAAGAAAGAGGATTAACTCTTCAAGATGATGAAATATCAATAAAACAAGGTGCAAGCTCTTGGTCTCTTTGCTATATGCTTTGCATTTTCTCTCTAAAGAATTTAGGTGTAAGTAAAAAGGTAGGTGGAGGGATCTTTATATAGCCCAAAGGATAAAGGATTCAACACATTCTCATGAATGTGGGATACAAGTAAAACATGATTATGAATGGATAATGTTGCTTTATTAAAGGTAACCTTACTTTAGAAGGGTTTAATACATGTTTAGCAAGTCATGGGAGTTGGGGGTATTTTAATTAATCAAAGGTGATTAATTAATAGGTAGGTGTAAGCTTATAGAAGCCAATTAGAAGAATATTAGTGCGATTTAGGCTATTAGAAGGGATTAAATCGATTAAATATTGATTTATTGGTTAAATGGAAGGAAAGATAATTAATTAATAATAATTAATTAGTCTAGGTAGAAGGGTGATTTATTAATGGAAGGTCATTAATTAGGTATTTGTTGGATATGAAACTTAATTAATTAGGTTAGTGTAATTAATTAATGATGATATGAGAGAAAATGAGTGCTTTTGACAATATGTCGTCGATTTGTGAGAAAGACGATAATTAACGCAATTTAAGTATTTAAATTGCTTGGGCATAATTATGGGTGTCTACAACATTGGGATGATGTTATAGAGTAGACTATACGTGGTGATAATGTAGATAAAATTGTGATGATAGATATTATAATGATGATAGGCATGGATAGAATATGATCGTCAAATTGAACTTATAATAGTAATGATAAAGAGGATGAAGATAACTAGGAAAGAATAAGTAGCACAATATATAATGGCATACAATTATAGAATAAACATGAAATCATGTAGCACTAAGGAACAAAATAACATCTAACGTGAAAGATGATGACAAATACATACAAGTGGCTCAAGTGATGTAATATCATGAGCATATGTGTCGAATGATAAGCCTGAAGTGATCACAACAACACTAGAATCATGTAATGGAAAGTGGTGTTCCTTCGGGACCCATGTGGGTTGGGGTTGAATAAGAAGTGGGGCACATGCCTCATGCATAGTCAAAATAGATGGAGGAGGGAAAAATGACATTTTGAGGATGCGAGGTAGTTAAAGTAATAAATGGTGATGTGCAACATCACGACATGAAGAATGTGATCTATCAAAGCATGACTTGTGTTGGTCATCAATTATACACCCCCTAGTGGCCTGAAAACATTATTTAGGAAGGGGGATGCTTGGAATGGTGGAATATTAGGTGGTATATTGTTTTATAGTTGAGGAGGTGTCTAACACTTTCCTTGAGATCAAGCCTTGAGGTGATTGAGGGACACACACAAAGGAGATGGCCTATTCTGCTACTTTTGGTACTACCTTGAACCAGGGTGAGAGGACCCGTAGTGTAACCTGAATGCAGAGGAGGGAGATGAATTATTTGTTCCTCTTGACTTGTTAAATGATGGATCAATCTGGGATAAGCATGGCCATGAATACAACACTCACTCTCACAATTTTCACAAAATATGTTGTATATGTTTACTATATAAGATAGAGGTTACTATAGACAACAAAGTGCTTGTTGGGCTGGAAAAAAATGGCCTAAGTTTTGTAAAATCACTTAAGGGGTGGGCACACGAACACGGGGCATGTGGAGTGCACACAAAATTATTGTAAGGTATGGAGCCCATGATCGAACTTATTCATTTTTTTGTTAAGGCTATTTTTGGACATGGAGTATAGAGCACACAAAGATACAAATAATTGCAATTCACACAAGGCTATTTTGGGAGTTGCAATAGTTTGAGTGCCATGTAGAGTCTTAGTCTAATAATAGGATCTATTCTTAGAGTTAACTAATAGAAGATCTATTATTAGCAGTTGCATGCTTTTATACATTGATGTAAGGGCGCATGGCTATTGTTAGCATGTAGCCTATTTTTGGAAGGTGCATAGGTGGTGAAGGGAAAGTCCCCATCCATATATATATGTATTGTTTTGCATGGTTTGAACAATCTTGTTTATTGTAGAGTTATGCTATAGATTTGTTAGCACACATGACTATGGAGATTGAATCTTGATGTATGAAGCTTCTATGTTTTGTAGTATTAATACAATGGATCATATTGGATGGAAATTGGTGTTAGATATGACTAAATATGGTTATTACATGGTAAATATAATTATAATCATTGTTTAGTCAATATTTCATATTGTTTAGACCTAGATCTGGTTTATGCATTGTGGATTATTTACTATCTATTATGAGACCGAATATATACATGCACACTCATGCTAACATTTTGGAGAAACAACTCTAAAGAGGGACTTGGTACCCTTGTGTGCTTCGGGTGAGTGCTCAATTCAGGTTGAGTGATGTGCCACCATGCCTTGGGTTATTTGTAGCAAATTCTAGGATATATCGTTGGTTCCGTTGCCAGGACCTCTTTCTCAGCTATTTTTCAGGATGTTGCGTGATGAAGACATATCGGTTAACCTTGGATAGTATTGAGGAGTGGTTAGTAGATCTAGAAGAAGAGTATGCTCATAGATTCAACACCGGACCTGATTTTAACGCACACACATGGGTTGAGCAAAATATATATGACACATTGTATGAGATATTATTTGCTATATTTCCCATAGAGTTGTACAAGTGGCTAGTTTTTTATGCATCTAAGAGGAATTAGAGGTTTCACATGCTTGTTTGGACATAGGAAGAATTCCAGGCCTTGTATGATGTAGATCTAATTTAGATGCGCTCTGTGGATGTTTGGTTTGTGGTGTTTTGAACAAATATATTCTTGAGTATGTAGTTTTGAATCACTCTAGCTTAGAGGTTTGAGTTTTAGTTTTTGTGGGAGCCCAAAGGATCATATTTTCATGATATACCACTGGCAATCAAGATCCTGAATGTAACCCTAGATTTGGAAAATAATATGATGGCCAACTAAACCTCACCACACATGGGGGTAGGAGTAGGTTTGTTAAGGATGGCAGACCTAGTGACAGAAAGATAGAGGGAAGAAAGGTGACTTAAGTTCAATGAGGTGTGTAAGAGGGATTTATAAAAGAAGCGTGAAGTTGCAGAACGGATCACGATGTGGAGAGAGATGGCTCATGAACGATTCAAAACTCACATAGAAGACATGGAGCCAAAGCATCTATATCTCCCCCATTTGGGAAAGCATGGTAGGGAACCCTCTTAAACCTAAGACAAGAGTGTGTCGGTAGAGATGACATGGGCCGTGGGCATGCATCTAAATCTACCTAGTGACCTAGCCATTATGCTTGGTTTTCCAGTTTCTATGACAATCAGTAATCAACAAGCTAGTGTGAGTGAAAAGTTACTGAAGAGAAAGAGTTAATTTAGAGTCAAGTTTATGAGTTAATCGGGAAGGTTAGTTAATTATGGAATAATAATCATCTACTTTATTTGGAGGACTAGTTAGAGGTATATTTTTGGTGCATCGTCAAAATAGAACGTAGGCATGCAGAACCTTGGCATCACATCTAGAAGTAGTGTAACTTCATAGAATGTGGGTATTTAGTTTAGCACAACCATTGGAACACATGACAATGTATCCTTTGGTCCATTACATGATACAAGAGGAGGATCAGGAGGATCAAGTGGCTTGGGCATTGGAGGATCTGGTGGATTTGGAGGTAGTGGAAATACATATGGAAACATAGGAGGTTCTAGATTTGGTGGGAAAGGTTCACACCAACCTCAAAATTTACATGGAGATGTCTCTCCATCTCGCCAGAGAGTATAGAGGTATTAAAGATGTAGCTGAGCATGTGCATATGTGTGAGATTCTATGGCATGCAAAGGGGATTACAGCTCCAGAGTGTAAGGAAAGCTAGTTTTTCAACTATGTTATAGGGACGCGTACACATATGGTATATAAATTTTGATCCCGATTAGAATTATGTACTATACGGTGCTATGAGATGTTTTCTTGAAGTAATTTTATATCCTTGAGTTCAAATAGACAAGAATAAGTGTGCTCAAGGACATTAAGTAGGGAATTAGTGAAATTGTTCGGGAATATGATCCATGGTTCAAGACTCTCATGTCTAAGTTATATCATGACATCCATGCAAGCTAGCATGCACAATGGTTCATTGGTAGACTAATCACACCTTTTAGGAGGGACCTTTCCCATAAGACTTATACGAGATCCATGTGAGTCACTTGAAGAAGCTCTATGTGCAAAGGTAGTAGGAAGTGTGGACACATGGGTAAGCCCATTCTTGGAAGCTCAGATAATAGAAATGGCAAAACAGTTGGAGAAATTATCTGCTAATTTAGCACATGAGATACGCAAAGTGGAATTTGGTGTACAAATTGTGAAGTAGAGGGGCATACTAAGGATAGTTGCCCTTGAAAATCGGTGCACTCCTTATTATTGGATTGTGAGATATGTCACTTGGACCACAGTTCAAGCCGATGCCCATTATTGCAGTGTGTGATAAGAAAGAATGTGTCTAGTTATTGTAAGATTTGCAGGTCCTTGACTCATGATACTAAATATTGTAGATTAATTGATCAGATCCATGATGCCATTGATATTGGTGTATGATAGACTAGTGTTGCAAATAATTCCACAAAAAGGGTGAGCATCATGACTATGATCATAGTGAGGGGGTTATGATGACGGCCGTGGTAGAGGTTAGGGTTACGAGAGGTGGATTAAGAGGTCGGTAGAAGGAGTGATTTCCCTCACGGGACTTGTTATACATGTGGATTTCCTGATCACTATAGGCATGAATTTCCACATAATATTGAGTGTTCTTTTTATGTAAAGAATCATAGTTATGAAGAATGCCTGAAATTATATGAAAACTTAAACAAGAAACATAAACAAGAAAATAAGGGCATGGGAATGGTTAGAGTACAACACGTTATGGAAGACTAATGGATTCCAAAGTTAGTGCCGGATCTTGAGTTGGTGTCTGTGAAGATTACTACATGTGCTTTGGTGCATGTGCCAGGGAATCTCTGCAACAGAAGCCTACTATTACTAAGGAGGAAGTCCTATATGCCAAGTATCTAGACCCTATGCATTAAAAGGAGGTTTATCAAGAAACCATGGAGGTAATTTAGAATTTACAAGGTGTGAGATACAATGTTTGAAGGAACAGTCATGAAAGTTGGAACAAAAGAAAGTAGTTGATCTCCATCAAACATATGTTGATGATTTGAAAGAGGTTTGTAAGATGTTGTGCCAAGAGAACATTATTCCTTTGTTGGGGAGTTGGTTGAAGGGAAACAATCTGCATACTGGGACTGATCATGAGAGATAAATTCTGCATGTTAATATTCCCCCAATAGTTTGGATTATGATAAGGAGATTACTCTAAATGATGTTATTGATGGTTTAATTTTGAGTAACATCTTGATTGACATAGGCATGGAAGTAAATGTGCTCACTTTGGATGCGTGGGTTCAGATGGGAAGACCTCCATTACAACCATCTTCTAATGTTCTGTTCATGGAAAACCAAACTAAGGCAACACCCATTGGAGTTTTAAAATATGCATCCATTACTATACAGGGGCCAAGTTCACTAGGGACTTTGAGGTCTTAGTGCTTGCAGAAGAAGACAATTTTCTATCCTTACTTGGGTGCCCTTGGTGCTATGCAAACAATATTGACTGTGTTTTAATAAGGGGTACATTAGTTTTTAGAATAAGGAAGACACGTCATTATCCCTTTGACATTTGGGAAATATGCACCTTATGTAGAGCCATTAAGTGAAGAACACTTGAAATTTTTTTATGTATGCACCATTCGAGATCCAGAAGTTCTTGAGCCATCAAAAGAAGGGGTTCTCCAGTGGGATGATGCACAATCTATGAACGATACTAAAAGTTTTGTATGTGACAATTGGGTGCACAACACTTATGAAATGGTTGGGAACGAAGTATAAAGTACAATGCGTGCATCAAGTAAGCCACGTAGTATCGTGCATTTGGATATTATCTAGGTGCCAAATTACACGGTGAATATAATCCGAACTATTCCTACTTTATACGGAGGTTCAATGGGAAAATCAGGTGGTAAGAAGGAACATGTTAGTATATACTATGCGTGGGATGACAACGTCTTTGGTGGATGGTTTAGAGGGGTAATTTTTGAGTGGAGGGAAGTAAAGATTGCTTCATCTCGCTCGAGTTTCTAAGAAGGAATGCATCTACTCGAGATCTATTCCTTTTATGGTAATGATCCTATTCAACACCATGTTCAACAAAGTGTGAGAGACTTTGGACAGTGAGGTAGGAAGATTTACCACCTTCATTGTGGGTGCACAAGTTTTATTTCACCTTTCGAGGCTACGCATACACATGGTATGTCTACACAGAGTTGAATAGGGTGACTAGAAATTGGAAGGAACTTATTAAAGGTATGACTTAGACCTTTGATTACTTTTCTTCTAAACCCTCGGTGAATGAGGTGTTGTAGGTTATGAAGCACTTAACTATGGGAGACAGTGCAAAGGATGAAGAGTTACTTTAGGAGTTGTTAGGAGAATCAGACCTGGTGGCGCACTTTGAAGAGGAAGAAACATATGTTGAGTAGCTTGGGCGTGCCTTCCTAGAAAGAGAAAAGGGTAAGATGATTTACATGGTTAATGATGAAGAGGTAGAGAACCTAGATATTGAGCACACAGAGGGTATGTGCAAAGTCTTGGACAATGTAGATGAGAAGGCACATGCCTACCATGAGCCTATGAAGACCAAGAAAGTGAACATTGGAACAGATGGTGAACCTAAGGAAGCTATTATTGGAGATTACTGGTTTGATTTTGAAGTTGCTAAAATCATTGAGCTGCTACACGACTTTCAGGATTTTTTCCTAGAGGCTATTATGAATTGAAAGGAATACATGAATCATTGGGAGAGATGATAATAAAGTTGAAAGAAGGTGTGTGCCTAGTTTGGAAGAGACCTTACATGCTTGAATCGAACTTGCGCATCAAGGTAAAGGAAGAAATTGACAAAATGTTAATTTCTAGAATTATTGTGCCAATTGAGGAGTTATAATGGGTGAGCCCTATGGTGATCAACATCAAGAAAGATGGCAGAATCAATATTTGTGTGGATTACAAGGATTTAAATGATGCATGTGTGATTGATCCCTTTCCCACACCATTTACTAAGGAAATCTTGGAAGGCATTGTAGGGTGCAAAATATACTCCTTCACTAATGAATTTTTGGGATATCATTAGGTAAGGATAATCAAGAAGATCGGGAGAAGACAACTTTCACAATCGAGTGGGGAAATCTTGCATACATGATTATGCACTTTGGGTTAAAGAATGTGCCTATAGTGTTCTCACGTATAGTGGTATAATCATTCTAGGATTTTATTAACAAGTTCTTGTAGGTGTATCTGGATGATTAGAAAGTATATGGGCTCGTAAAAGATCATTGTGATAATTTAATGCTGATGTTTGAGAGATTTAGGAAGTTGAGCATCTCCTTGAACATTAAGAAGTGTATATTTTCCATACCCTTTGGAATTTTTCTAGGACATATCACCGTAAAGAATGCTAGCTAGTGGATCCTGCTAAGGTAGTTGTCATCTTGGACTTAAAAGATCCTACTAGCCAAAGCAAGGTGTGTGGATTCTTGGGGCACACAAGTTATTAAAGAAAATTTATTAAGGGATATGCCAAGATCACCACACCCTTATAATAATTACTCGGGGAAAATTGGGGTGAGGCACAACAACGCATACTTGACACATGAAGGAATGACTTACTACGTGTTTGTTTTGTGTTTTTCTTCATGGTGCAAGACTTTTCATGTTCATGTATATGCCTCTGGCATGGCCACTAGTGCCATATTAGCTCAGCCTAGAGAAGGGATTGTCGATCATCCTATTTACTTTGCTAGCAAGAAGTTGACTCCAGCAGAATGAAATTATATAATGACAAAGTGCAAGGCCTTATCTATGATCTACGTGCTCCATAAGTTTTGACAGTATTTTTTGGCTACACCTTTCATCTTTTATACAGACCACATGACATTGAAGTACTTGGTGAATAAGCCCATTTTGCAGGGGCACATATGCCATTGGGTATTGTTGTTTTAGGAGTTCAATTTTATGGTGGTGGTTAAGCCCGATAAGAGCAATTTGGTCCAGACCATTTATCAAGGATTCAATTAGGAGAGGACGTACAAAGCATCAAGGACACACCTTTGCCATATGCATAACTATTCAGTTGAACCGAAAAATCTCGGATTTGGAGGATATTGTTGTTTTCTTACGCACATGTGTGGTGCATGAGGACATGAAGGCCTTAGAAAAGAAAAAATTTCTATCCACGCCATGCCTTACATGTTGATTAGTGGAGACTTATATAATTTAGGTTGTGATGAAGTTTTACACCGGTGTGTGCTTGAGCATGAGCGTGAAGTAATTATGGTAGAGGATCATGATGGTATTACAAGTGGACACTATGCAGGGGATGCCATCGCATAAAAATTCTACTAACTAGTCTATGGTGGGAAACATTGTACAAGGATTGCAAAGCATATTGTAAGGTATGTGACCATTGTCAATGCCTTTGAAATCCTAGAAAACAAGATGAAATGCCTCGAGGCCTATTACTAGTTCATAACCTTTTGAGAAGTGGGTAATTGACATTATGGGCCTTATTTCCCTAGTCAAGTGTAGGATAGGATCACGTTATATTATATCTTATACATATTACCTTACAAGGTGGACATAAGTGGCACCTACAAAGGATTACACAACAGCTACAACAACAAGGTTTCTGTTGTAAAATATTATTAGTAGGTATGGCTGCCCGTTAAGTTTAACAAGTGATAGGGGTACTCATTTCCTTAATGAGACTATCAAGATATTATTGGATGAATTTATGGTTGTACACTATTGAAAACCCCTTATCACCCTCGGAAAATGGAATTGTTGAGGCCTTTAATAAGATATTGAGCCATACCTTGACCAAAATTTGTGATGTTGGAAGGTGAGATTGGGATGACAAGGTTTTTGTGGTACTTTGGGCATATAAGACAACCTACAAGAGGTTGAATAAAGAAACACCCTTTCAACTAGTGTTTGGTACAGAGGTAGTTCTCCCCATGGAATTCATGTTACCTTATTTACGTATTGTGCACATAGGAAATCTAGTGATGAGCAAGAATTATAAGAACGTATTGAAAAATTGATGCAACTGGTTGAAAGGTGTGCCATAGTAAGGTGGAGTCAAAAGCAAGAAAAATATAGCAGCGAAGGCATGACATGACATGTGTAACATCCTCATTTTAGACAATAGAACAAGTCAATTTTTTTTTTTGATAATTGCATCCTGGTTCTAAATACATAATTTAGAACTCACAATTCAAATAACCATTCATATAAAGAGATAACCATATAGGTGCATTGGTTAGAATGACTCTGAGTACCTCCGATCTATTCATTCCATGACTCGGTAATCTACCGATGTATTCATGAGAAATAAGAGTTGGCGTTTTTATTTAACACATCACTCTTGCGGTTCTCTTCCCTATTCTCGGGATGGGAGAATGCTCTATCCAAGGAACCTAACTCGAATAATCATACCATTATTCATCGACATCTCATCCCTTAGACTAGGTGAATTAGGACAACGCAATGAATCATGACTTGCGATACTTTGGCCAAAGATTTGAAACATATTGCTTATGTCTCGTATTTCTTAACGGCATACTCGTCAATCTGGAATACATCCTTCACCCCATTCCCATGTTATGTAGAATGTCTTATACCGATGGACAGTCCCTTTTAGTTAATCACTTAAAGCGGATTAGTAAGGTAACCACGTTATATGGATGCTCCCGAAGACTAGGGATAAGATGACATACTGGGTCAATCCTAATTAAACCAGTGTGTCAAGATACTCCGAGTCTCCTAGGCAGCCATATAATGTGACCACATACCTAATCGGTCCAAAAGTAACTTGTACGAGATCAAGTGTAAATCTTAGCGATCAATGCAAAGGGTGTCGTCATAAGTCACCTGCATTGTTGTAACTTCGAGAAGATCCTAATCTTCTCGGAGGTACAACCCTGCAGTTGACTTGTGCCGTCAACCTTTAAATCCACCTCGAAAAGATCTACTTAATACAATGCGTTACGCACGTTGAGTTTAAATTACAATAAAGACGTTCCCTTAAGGTTAGCCTTTCCCAAACCCGGGATTCCTCATCAAAGTATGATCTTTCTCAATTAAACCCACTACACAGATGAGTTATTAAGACCAAGGTCTCATCACGGAGCTCTTAGAATATATATGATTCTAAAACAACGGAATTGGTCGATATCTCATAAATTTCTCATGAGATAGCCATCTGAACCCCATTAGATTTATATCAGTTCTCATAACTGAATTTATATCATACTTATTAGCATCAAATATAAATGATTCAGAATCCAATTAAATGTTGTCCTGTCATAATCAGGACTAGGGATTAATAATTTAATTCAGTTTGTTTAGCGTTCTGTTTAGGTATATTTTAATCCTATCTTCCAAAGACAGTTACCTAAATTTCAATTTAGCTTATGATAGAACATACCAGAACTGCTAAACAATCATAAGAATTCAGTCTTATATTCTTGCAAAGCTTACATTGATAATCACAAAAGTCTCCAAATTATATAATAATAACAATGCTCTTTAGATCATTTGAACCGAAGAAGGTCAAACTATCAAGATAAGAATATAGACACATAAGTAACAATATCAATTTCCATTCCTTCAGAACTAATCAAATACATTGTATGCATTCCGCATACTTGATACATTACTCAACTGAAAAAGGAACATCTTTCCTTATATGGTACATTTAGAAAATCAAGATGTAATTCACTTATAAATCAAATTTAATCAATCTGATTATCCTATCAGATCTGCATGCTTTTACCACTTACGGCAACCATCTGCAAAAATAGTCAACATGAGTCAGTTCGATGAACTGAGCATGATAAGCACTAACTCTTAAAACAATTGCAATCCATCAATTGTTTTCATTAAACACCCTGTTTAAATGAGATCAATTCACCAAACAAGTAAACATATTCAGACTATGCCTTTGTAATACAAAAATGACTACAAATGTGTAACTTTATCATCGTTACAGAATAGTCCTAAACACTTCTCAAATATTTCATCAACATATTAGAAATCAAGAAGAACAAAAGTGTCCTAAGCAATTATTCATTGTAAATCCCAAGATGCACAAACATCAGGCAGTCATTATATTCAACTTAAAAAGAGGAATATCATATCAATCCTGAAACCGTCATTATGTAAAAACGATTACAGATGTTAGTTAAACAATTATATCAACTTATAATTTACAACAGAAGAGAAATAAACAATTGTACATATTTCCCTCTGAACTAGCTCATGACTGTACCATCTTTCCAAAAGCAAGGCATTCACTTAATACACATGCAAATAAATCAGTCGAGTCCATCATCAGCACCACTGTTTTAAAACTTACAACAATGCAACTACAGTACAGTAGCTCCCATGCCAAACAACGGTGTCTATCTACCAAGCAGACTCAGAACGACCTCACGCAAGAAGCGACAGGCAAGAAGACAACTACTGCCGATACCTGTTTAGGTACAGTTAACTCCTAAATTCATTCATACTCAAAAATGGATATCAAAGCAAGGAAGGCGTAACACGCCTACAATCCCAATAACAATCTACAGCCCCTTCAATCCTTTTCAACACTGTAAGGCTTTTATACCCAAGGTCGAATTCAAAGGAACTCAATTGTTGCCACAGCCAACAAGAAACTCGAACTCCTTTGAGCAATGACATCTCCCTACGACTTAAGCAGAGAGAATTTTAAACGAAAACCACGCATCACGCACAGCCACATCAACTGGCATGTAATCTTAAAGAAAACACAACATAGAATATCGTAGTTACTTCTGAATGAAATCAGAGTAGAAAGTATGGTATCCATGACCTACTTCATAAAAGCCATTATACAAGATGTCAAGCTATTCACAGAAATCCAACAAGGCCAAATAAACATCACATGTTCAATCTCAGGCTTATACAGAAACAGTGACACAGATTACCACTCAAGGACTTTAAACTAAATCCGCAAACAGTATTCGCAGTATAGCTTATACAGAAGCCAAAAAAAACAAGATATCATCCCATATTCAAGGAATCCACAGGGTCAAATAATAGAGTAAACCCAACAGTCATAATTGAAGCAGTTACACTGTTTATCTGTCAAGAATTCAACTGAGTCCCAACAACAGTATAAGATAAAAATAGTTAATGATTCTATCTATGCCAACTATAGTAAGCATTCAAAATCAGGTGTAAGCAAATCAAATACCGATTTCATAACAAGGAATTCAACTGAACCTCGTCAAAATTCTCGAACAAGCTTACACATAAGGAAACGTAAATGCATACCCAGGGGGTCTGTACCAAAATTTATTACAAATAACAGAGGTCGTATGACCTGTTACTTCTACAAGACTCCCACGGAATTCAATTTATCAATATTCAAGATGTATCTAATTCCTCAACAACGGATCATAATATACGATTCTTTCAGAGGACTGCAAAGAGTCGTTTCAATACAATAATCATATGTATTTATATATCAATACTATCAATGGGTTGAATCCCCATAACCTCCACGCAAGGGGAAAAACAACTCCAGCAAGGTCGTAAATGAATACTGTAACACAGTGAGTTACCTTTCACAATAACTATAAAATTTTATAACGAAACCAAACCAGAATCATTATCACCACTAGATAACAACCACGACAGAGCTTATAAAAGAAAAAGGTCAATTAACTGAACAATCAAACAATGTCCAACAGTATCTCTTCCGACAGTTTCCACAACAAGCATTGACGACAAAAATCGACAAGCATAACAGTGGCCTGTACCCCTCACAAGAACAATTTATGGGCTCTCGCCGAGCAGGCCGAGCATACATTCTTTTCATATATTTCACATATTTAAACCAGAATGCAAACACAAAGAAATAAAGCCACAGTTCGAATTTAATAAACACCCATCAAAGGATAAATGAAAAAATCGAACCATCATGAAGATACAGTGCCAAAATCACACAATGACATCCATAGAAAATCATCTATTTCCATAAATCATTTGAACAGAGTTGTTCTAATGAAATCACTTGAAAGACAACAAGATTTTTAAAGGTTAGGGCCTAACATGCCTGGATATTTGCTCAAAATTCCGAAGCAGACCACTGAAAGAGCTCGGACTTCCTTTTCCTTTTCCAAGTTAGAGCGACCAACAAAATTTTTCTTTCCCCATGACATATATATTTTCCTTGCCAGAGAAAAGAGTTAGATAAGCTCATACTTGCCATGCAACACAAAGAAGACTGGTGCGAAGAACCAGTGAACAGGCAGAAGAAAAACTGAAATTCACGATAAGCCAAACAAAACAACAACTTTCCACATTGCATGCCTTCTCGCGAATTCCGAGCTCGACTACCAAGCTCATTAATTGCATTTACTCCAAGTTTCCCGCTCAAACTCAACTGCCACCGACCGCCAAAGTTGGCGATAGACATATAAAATCTCAAGACCATTTTCAGTTTTGGCGACCTGCCACGTCGGCTTAGGTTAGCCGTTTCTAAAACCTCCGCCAATACCTGTCCTTCATACTTATCCATTGTATTTAATGACATAGAAAATGCCGCCCATGGTTCGCACCCCTCCATAGGTCCCCAAAATCCTTGTTCAATAGTTAGGTTAGTAACTTAGGTTAGAATTTAGGATAATACTTAGTCTAACCACTTTACACATAGATACTAACTTAGAACATTAGCTCTTAGCCTAGGTCTAGGTTAGATTAACACTAATCTAACCCCTAGATTAAGTTTAGTTTTAGGTTACTAACATTAATAATTCCAGTCAGGTCTAGATTCCGCACGCTCAGAAAAAGACTTACAACATGCATTCTTGAACAGGGTTAGCTCCTGTTCTGCCTTAGGATACAGAATCTTATGTAACTGAATTATTACCTGGCCCACGATCGAGACCTTCCAGATATACTTCGATATCGGGTACCAATCCATTTCACATGATCAACCTGAGTTATACTCCGGACTAGTTTATTCAACGAATTCAGACCTTACAACCTGTGAAAGGTTTATAATTTTCTTTTAATTCATCACGAATAACTTAAAGCAATACTTGGATCAATTCCACTGATCCAAGGCTAGATCTTATAGATGGATAACTCTATAATTCATTCCGAGATCAGATTAAACTCAGATGCAAAATGAAATAAATAAAAGAGTCTAATCATATTCAGACTCAGTCAAAGATCTGCAATCTGCAAAGAAGATACAGTACATATCAAGCATGACTTCTCAACCAAAGGAACACATCCTTTTTACAAAAGAAATCACATATCAACACTTGTATGCATAGGAGGAAGTAACACATGATTCAAGGTGTTACATGCAAATCAAGGATACAAAGTTTGAGGTTGGGATAATGGTATTTCTATATGATTCAAAGTTTTTGCACCACCCCGGAAATATTAAGGTGCAAATGTTAGGACCATATGTAATCACTCATATACTTGATTCAAAGTGCTTTCCAGTTTGAGGTGTTGGATGACACACAGCTTGCTGGTTACTTCAATGGGAGTAGGTTAAAGCCCTACTATAAATAAGTCTTCTTAGTGTTTATAATAAGGCAGGATTGCCACACAGAATAGGTTTCCCTTAATGCATTTCCCTTATATGTGTTTCCTTCATTGTTGCTCGCTTTTGCTAATTTAATTCATTGTTTTGTGTAATAAGCGCACTTGTGGACTAGAAGTTGATTACTATCTAAAGTGTTTTATGCGCAGAGGACCATGCATACCCTTTGTATGGGTTGATTAGAGAAGGATTGAATATTGGTGACTGTATGATGAATTATGGTGTATAATAAAGATAAACTCACAAGTGATTTAAAAAAGGAAAAATTAGAAAAATTAAATAAGGAAAGTTGCTTGAATTTCAGACCATGCGTATGATATGGACACTCGGTAGATAACAAAAGGAGGTCAGAGCATTTGAATACTACTTGGGAAGAGTCACTTTGGATTGGTACTTTGGCACGAGGAAAGAATGGGAAGAGGAGATATGTGACAAAGTAGTAGTTGGTGCACTAGAAGGTTATGACCGAGGCGTAAAAAAATAGGTGCGGGAGAAGGAACATGAAATGTGGGAAGCGTAGATGTGAAATTAATGCGCGCAATACGATGGTAGTTGTGAGTAATTAATGTGAAGGATTTTTGAACTTTGTTATATGATTGACATTTACAACATCATTGTTACCTTGCATTATTAAAATGAATGATTGTAAAGTGTGAAGAAGTTCGAGGATGAAAAACAACCTGTGAATTGATGAGCCTAGTAGGAATCGAGAGGAAGCATTCAAGTGTAGAATGAGATTCGGGTGGTAGTGTGTGTGCGTTGTGAAGGGTTCATATGGTGGGGATAGAAGAAGGTAGCTAAGGTTTGGTTTTCACTTGTGAAAAGTAGGGTCCCAAGGCAAAAATTAGGAAGTTAATAGGTGAGGAAGTAGAGATGGCACCATGAATGGCTCCAATCATTGAGAAAGAGGCTAACGAAGTGGTCAAAGACTAGTTTGGTTGAGATGCTATATCCGGAAGGAGAAATTGAGGGGTGACCATGGAAAACTAAGATAACAAAGTGTAGAATTTCTAACATTAATCATAGAATTGATAAATGTTTGAAAGACATTATAGCAAAGGTTTTTTGAAAGACTAACTAAACAATGAGAGAATGAGACTATGGTTTTGGATGCCTTTGTTAAAAACCGCTGAAAGCATAGGGTCATGCGCAGATCCTCGAGTTACCATACTTTTGGAATCCCGAGCATTGTATCAGGTGGATTATGTCATGAGTGCATGAGGATTTCTTCTACTTTGTGGGAAAAAGGATGTAGATTACAACCAAATTGATTGGGAAGGTAACATGGTTGCGAAACTCGGGGAAAAGATTGCTGGTGATTTTGCAGATGATGAGGGGATTGATGTAATGAATACAACATACAAGTACAAAAAGGGGGACCAAGCATTTAAAGTGAGTAATATTGAGGACATGGCCTATAGGGTTGTAGTAGAGATGACTGGAAAAAAAGGGGGCCAAGCATTTAAAGTGACTAATATTGAGGACATGACCTATAGGGTGCCACCGAGTGATAGAATGAAGTCAATTAGCACTGGTTTCACATAGTGCACAAGATGGCCAATAAAACATACTATAACATTGTTGGGTTTATTACGGAGAGCTTAGTGATAGAGGCACATGTCCAAGTGGATAAGGGTGAGAAAATAACTTGGGGTGCCATTATTTTATTGATTGTATTTAACAAGATTGGTGTACTTGATGGGCCAAGGGAGAATCTCTAGGAATTATCCTTGGAGAATAAATCCCTAACAAATTTTTTTCAAATTATACCTTGAGCGGAACTATTACCAATACATACAAGGAGTGCCTAGAAAAGTGGTTTAGGCCGTTACACCATTTTTATGGGGAATACCACATCCCACATGAACTTCACATAGTCTTTGGATGGAAAAGTAGAGTTTTTAGTTTACCAACACTCTAGCTTGGGGCGTTTCCACATGAAGACATGCAAGAAAATCCCTTGGTGTAAGTTACCTTTTGCTTTCACTTTATAGTCATTTTTATACCCTTAAAGCAAGCTGTCTAATCCCATGCACACGACCCATCACCGGTGGACGTTGGACGCTCACCGAGGCACGCGCAAGTGCCGAGCCCTTCCTTTATGTGAGTTGTGTAAGAATACATCATCTCGTGATTTTCTTAAGTGTAAAATAATGGAAAAGAACCATGCATTCATTTAGAAGATTAAAGTAAAAATTAAACAAAATACATATCGATCCATAATAACAAGGAAATGTACTAGGATTTATGATCATAAAACACATATTCTTTAGAATAGAACCTTATATTCATGTTAACATGTTCAAGAACCACATTCCATTCACTTAAGGCCATAAGAGACCAATATAATAATGCAAAGCAATGTCATGCATTAGAAACTAAACTACCTCCTTCATATTACAAGGATAAAAACACATCCCTCCCTATAATTATGCCATCACTCCTATATTTCCTCTAATCCCAACCCATAGAATCCTCCATTATATTTCTGCAGAGCTTCACCTCTCTTCCAATCTCACACCCGCACTCTCTTATACTACCCGCACATATCTATATATAGATTTTTTCCTTCATTGCCATGCCTTCGAGGTAATAGATCGGTTGCCAAGTGTCCAAGTGGTCCTCCCATGGAGCATGCCTCCTTTGATCCGAGCTCTCCACTCTTTGTAATGATGTCTTTCTGGATCCTTCCATCACATGCATGGAATATTCCATTCTTGATCCTACAGCTACCAGGCTGGCACCTTATCCACTCCACATGCTAGACAGTCACACTTTCCTTGTATGCTATCTGGAACTCCGAATATGGCTAAGTCCCAACACCCGTATTGTCTTATGTGCATGCGCTATGTGTTTCGCTTAACCCTACTAGAACCCTTCCCTAGGTGCCTTCACCTTGTGTGCTATTCTTCATATAGGTCCCACGTGCCCATGCGCCTTCTTGTACTTAGCCAATATTTTGGGGCCCAACACATTTCAAGGTACTTTAAGGATTGATATATATGTTCCACAACACGTGTAAACTTCAGTTTAACGTAGATAAAGTAAAGAAAAATGTCCATATTTTGTACAAGACTTATGTATGACCAAACCGAGAGGCATATATAGAGACACTTGAGTCGAGATAACATTGACATCACCCCAGAGACTATGGTAGTAGGGAATATTGAGCGCTGCACATTTATGTCTAATTGAGGCTGCACTTCAAAGATGGAAAAGTTCTCAAAGGAGAGGAAATAGCTTTGCCGAGTCCACCAAAGTAGAAGCCGATAATGGACACTTCAAGGCTAGTTAAAAATGTGCCCCCACTCGGGAAGAAATAATGGCTAAGGTCTTAGAGAATGTTTTGGAGTAGGAGGAACAAGAAGAAAACACCAAACTAGATCATATGAGAAGAATTTTACATGAAGGCACACATCTAGGGATATGGACATTGGGAATTTGTAGCTAGGAAGGATATCACCATGAATCACTCTAGTGAATAATGTTGATGAGTAATAGAAGAAGCGCCGAGGAAGTATGTTTCGATAAGAGATAATGAGGATGAGAAGTCATCTCTCCAGCGCGCAACATGAGGTGGCTTCCCAAGTATGGAGATGCGGGATGATGAAGACATAGTTAAAAGGGTTGTTTATGAGGAGGTTGGCCCAAGCGTAATATTACAAGATCTAGGTGAAGATGAAGGCAATGCTTGTGGGGATACGAAGATAATTATATGACATGCATGAGGAGATAAAGAGACGAAGAATGAGAGGAAGTTGAATAGAGCATAGGTGCAAAGCCACATCACGATGTAGGCCCATTGCGTACAAGATGATGTTAAAGAACATGCTAGTGGGCAAAAAAGAAGATAAAGTGGTGATGACCCAACTAAAAGTATTCATTCCGCTTTGAGTACTTTACGTAGTGATCAGTTGTATGGCTATGATTGGATGGACCTAGAAATGGCAACAATGCACACTCACAAATAGTTGTCATGGAGTATGCAGACTCACGTGGATGCTTGAAGTTGATGTATGCTAGGAGTGTGTGTATCTCGAAGGATGATAATGGTGCCTCATACCCTCCATGTAACCATCAAACCCACACAATTATTAGATGAATAAGAAAGAAATGTGCTTGTCAAGATATCAATAAGTCGCACGCCGTAACATCGATGATGACTATAAAAGTAATTATAGATGATAGGAGGGAAAAGGAGACTAGGATCAAGTGGTGACGTGAGGAGTGGGATAAGGTTGTGGTAGAATCATAGAATATTCACAATATGGCCTAGTAGATAGTAGATGATATTATGGAGAAGAGGCCTATGTTTCGGAAAAGGTGCCGATAATTTTCCAAGTTCCCTTCATTATTTACGCACCACGGTCGAGAATAATTTTGGAATAAGGTCTAGTGCATCTGCCATGACCTAAATATGCTGCGAAGAAGCCACAAGGGCCAAAGCTACAATTGCAAGGAAGATCTCTAGCTATGAGTTTATTCTGAAGGCCTTGAGAGATGAATTGAAGAAAGTAGATTCAACATTAGTTAGATGTGTAACACCCAACGAGATGATATAGGTAAGAATGAAGGAAAAATAAAATGAAGTCCTTCAAGCAGCAAAGAATGAGACACTTGGGTGCACATAAAGGATTATGCTAGTTGATACTAAGCGCAATGCACTTAAAGCTATCAAAAAAATGAATGAGGACAAAATAAAGGTCATAGAGAAGCACATTTCTAAAAATATGGATATAATGGAAGGGATGGTCTCCAGTATGGCCAATATTCATAGGATTCTTCAGAATGAAGGTGGTGGGATGAATCTTGATGAGTTAGAAGGTGTGGTTGTAGAAATCCCGAGATAATACAAATAAGGTGCTAAGTGACTGGTACACTTTCGAAGCGAAGTTTAGGGTGAGTATATGGAATTAATTCCGTCATAAGAAAAGAAGGATACCACACAAAGCTAATTCTTTTTAGCACGGTTAGCTCATTCTTTTATTTTACACACATTTATCTATCCTATTATTCATTTTTTTAGAGAGATAAGTTGGTTACCCATTGTCGAGGGTGGAAATCCAGTTTAGTGTGGGGTAATGTTGGGCTAGAAAAAATGGCCTAAGTTTTGTAAAAGCACATAAGGGGTGGGTGCATGAATATAGGGCACGTGGAGTGCACGTGGAATTATAGTAAGGTATGGAGCGCCGAGGATCAGAACTTAGCCATTTTACTGTTAAGGCTATTTTTAGACATGGAGTATGGAGCACACAAAGATATGAAGACTTGCAATTCACGTAAGGCTATTTTGGGAGTTGCAGTAGTTTGAGCGCCATGCGAGTCTTAGTCTAATAATAGGATGTATTCTTAGATTTAACTAATAGACAATCTATTATTAGCAATTTCGATCTATCTCTATCAATGCAGCTTATCATATGTGGCTTCGTAACTTCGCGTAGTGGATTTTATCTCTAAAAGGAGTTTAGTATATCGAGAAACAATCTCGAAAACCTTCATCTTCTCTTCCTTTTCTTTGTGCACCAGCACTTCTTCTGTAGACTCTAAGGAAAGTGGCTACCTTTCCATCATGAGGATGTGGTTCAAATCCTCTAGACACTGCAAGGTTTATTCATATTTTTTCTTGGGAAGGACTAGGTTAGGATGCTTTAAAAAATGCCACCCATAATCATTTATATATTTTTGTGTAGCTCGCGCACCCTTGATTTCTCATCTTTCAGTTCACGCCTTAACTACGCACTGATAAGCTCTTCTTACTTCAAGTCCTTGCTCTTCTCAAGTGAGCTCCTTCTTTTCCTTCTAATTCCTCCTCCAAGAATCTCACTCTATCATTCCTTCCAAACAGTCTGGCCTCAATCTCAACTAAAACTTTGTTGAGCGCGTTATAGACCTACTCATCTGATAATTGTTGAGCATTCACCAAGGGATTAACTCCTTTTTTTTCTGGCACCTTCATCAGCACTCCCTAACTTACTTCAAACTTAGGTTCATCCATGTGGGACTTGAATGCCCAAGATAGCATCTTTCTAGTTCAGGGATATGCACCTTCTTCATCAAATGAAGACATAGCCAGGAGTTGTTCCATTGGTATGGTGCTTTGGAAGCATGCGTGTAGCACCTTGCTTGGATCATTGATGTATCCCATTCCTTGCCCTTGTGCTACCACTACGCCCTTCCCACATATTTACATAGCTTTTGGGAAGCTTACCGCAAATTGGGATTCCCACCCATGCTGCCATATTCTTTCCCAATGCTCTCTTCTTCTATTTCCTTCAAAATTTCATCTGCGCTCCGCTCTAACTCCTGTTCCACCAAATCCTTAATGATTCCTACCACTTCTCTCTCTATGGATTTCTCCACTTTTTCCTTGGTGAGGCTTGGGGTTCCTTGATTTTTGGTGCTTACCTCTTCACTCACCCCCATGCCTTGATCCTCTGCTTCCTCCTCCTCATTTTTCTCCTCTTCACCTTCATCCTCCTCAGAGTTATGTACATTATACACCAGATGGTATTAACCTCCTTCAAGCTCATCATCATCCTTGTCACCAATGTAGGCCTCTAAGCTTTCTATCTCCTCTGAGTCTGCCTCTTTTGCCACCTTCTACTTCTTCCTAACTGGTGATTCCAGTATAGGAGATTCTTCCTTCTCCTTCTCCTTAATAGGTAACGTCTTCCTCGATTATTCCTCATGTGTGAGTGGCTCTTCAATATTTGGTGCTTATTATTTTGGGTCTTCACCTTGACCGAGAACCTCTTTCTACGTGTGTGTATGTGCTAGGTTTTGCGACTGCTTTCGACGTGCCCACCGATTGTGCGGTTTACAAGCTTAGTGCCTTTTTCTCATGCACATATTCTCTTTCCCTCTTCTTCGGTGCATAAATTTTCTAACCTATGGGGTCTTCTGGAATGGAGACATCACTTTCCAGATAGGCACCTTTCTCTAACTTAGGCCTTATGCGTAGATATACCCTAGCTACAGCCATTCCGATGATTGACAACATTATCATCATCATCATTTGTACTTGTGGGAGACATAATTCTCCATGTAAGTGTGCTTCTTTGGGTATATGAGATTTCAGTGCAACTCATGGTGGTCTTGGTCCACCTTAATAAGGTCAAACCTTATCCTTTTGGCCTCCTTGAACTGGTTGACCCCTGCTTAGAAGTATTGCGCGGTGAAGGAGAAGGGTAGCTTGCACCATGGGCTCTTAGTCTCATTTATCAAAGTAAACCTACCAATGCAGAAATTATGATAAACTACAAACTCTACCTCTCCATCCACGAGCGCAGGTAACTACTCTAGGATCCTCCAATCTTCCTTAAATGTGTCACACATTCGTTTGTACCACTTCTCTAGGCACACCTTGTGAGCGAACATCATGGTTTCACAAGTATACTTCTCGAAACTTTTACGGGTGAGGGGTTCTCTTCTAGATACTCCCAAATGAAATTCTCTAGCCCATCTAGTACTCCAATATCTAAGAAGACGATGATGAGGAGTATAATTCCAAATAAGATATTTTCTCCTTTTGTGCGTTGTTTATGATTTCATCCGCAATAAAGGCGGATAAGTTATAGATGGTCCCTTATGATATTTTCCTAGGCATACATTCAACCATGCCTTGTTCACTTGCATCCATATTTCTTGATCATTAAGCTTGGTGACCAAGCACATGGCCATCCTCATAACAGGGTCTAGAATTTCTATGATGTCAAAGTACTACGAACCCTTTTTGTAGTCATAAGCTACTACTATTTCCTTGATGGCCTCCTTATCACTCAAATCATCATCTATGGATTCTCCTTCACAATTTAGGCTAGTGAACTTAGATATCAACTATGGTGTTATGCACATCTTGCAGCCTACAAAGTAGAAATGGTCTTCATGCATGCATGACATCAACCATTGATATAGCTACTCGGGCTTGCCAAAGTAAGGCAACTCATACAGTTGCAATAGCCCTACCTTTTCTAGCTTTACCTTCACCTCGTCACTATATATTGGCATTCCATCTGGTGTCCTTTTATTAGTTGGATGAACCAACTCCAATGCCATTTATTTCTCTATAGTGCTCATGTGATGGTTGTAATCACTCACAACCATTTGTCTCAAGTGCGATACCCACTCGTTTCCCAAAGCAATACTCCATTTGGGTACTACATTTTTATGTACCATTCCTCATTGGAGCTAGCAATGGTAGTATTTTGTTTTCCTTTTCCCTTGCCCTTTTGTTTCTTTGGTGAAATAGTCACCTTCTTTGGTGTCATTCTTCTTGTCAGGTTAAAATTTAAAACTCCTTGCTTTACTCTACTACTCTACTACATCTCAAAATTCAACTCCCTGGAAGAAATCCTTCTATCTTTGTGCCCTAGCTACTAAACCTTGACTAGGAAAACCTTCTACAAGATGGAACACTACAAACTAATTCTCCCTACACCCATGTAATCCTTCTACTCTGGTTTTGCAGATCTACTATGGTCACATAATTATATTTCTAGGGTCCTTCTTTCTTCACACAAATTTCTCTAGGTGCCCTAGTTTACAAGAGTGCTTCAACTTTGTAAAAGCAAGGTAAAATAATGACTTTCCGACCTCATATTTATAGTTTTTTCTCCTCTCCAGTAATAAATACTATACCACCTACCAACATACTTAACATTAAATGTGACTTTTTCCACTAGGCCGACTTTAAGCGCCCTTACCCACTCACCCAATCCTACGTGAAAAACCTTCTACAACCTTAGTGAGGCGCAAAATCCAATCGATCGAAGACTCTTACACACACGCATCTACAACACCAAAGGCACTTCTTCTTTCCTTTATCTGATTTTTTCCCTTGCCCACCTCATGTTGTTCCTGTGCTCTTCATCCATTATATGTGGTCTTTGTTATAGCCTTCTTGACACCATAATTCATTTTCCACAGTTTCCCAACGCGCTTTCTAAATCTTACGCACTTCCTTCTACTAGGCCACTCAAATTTTACTACTAGCTTGAGGGAAATATACCTTTTTCTTAATCTAAAATTGGCTAGATAAACATAAAAAGAGACCACCTCAATGCTTTGACACATTATCGTGTCTATCGTTTTTTTGTATTACGATTCGCATTATTTTCACATTAGATCATCATTTATTTTATTATTTACTTTACATTACTCAACCCCACACTAAATAAAATGCATCATCCTCTGCGCATACACAACTATAGAAAATAATGTAGTTACATTGGTGCACAAGGCACAAAACAGAACAAAAATTAAAAAAAAAGAAAGGACAAAGCAATAAAGGGAAATTCTAAGATAACTGGCAATACTACCTTATTTATAAACACCAAGAAGACTTATTTATAGTAGGGCTTCAGCCTACTCCCATTGAAATGACCTGGTAATATCATCCCATCTAGCATTTGTAACTGGAAAGCACCTAAATCAAGGATGTACAAGATGATGTAAGGTCCTAACCAATGGAATTTTAACTTCCTAGGATGGCACAAAAACTTGGAATCATATAACAACACCATCTACCCAACCTCAAACTACTTGTTTTTGATATGATGATCATGCCATGCCTTTTTGTCTTCTAAATCCATCTAGCAAGTGATCTCCTTTCGTCTAACTGCATCAACTTATCAATCCTCTCTTCTAGCGCTTGTTCATCATCTAACTCTCCTACATGCGTTATATACAATGATGGTAACATGAATTCAACCGATAAAAAAATTCCACACCAAACACCATTTGAAATGGCATGGCCTTGTTCAACCTCTTTTAGGTTGTCTTGTATGCCCATAGAATGACTGATACTTTGTCATCCAAATGTTATCTTCCAACATCACAGATCTTGGTCAACGTGTGACTTAGTATTTTGTTAAATGCTTCCATAGTTCCATTTTCCTATAGATGATAGGGGGTAGTTTTGTGATGGGCCACCATAAATTTTGCTAGCAGTAATCCTGGACTGTTTCATTGAGAAAATGTGCACCCCTATCACTTGTTAATCTTAAAGGATAACCATACATGTTGATTATGTTCTCCCATAAAAATCTAGCAGTGTCACTACAGTGCAATCCTTCGTAGGTGCTTCCTCTACCCATCATGTCAAGTAATCAATCCAAGTAATGATATACCGTAAACTAGTCCTTCGTGTGGTTACTGAAATTGGCCCTACAAAGTCAATTTACCATTTTTCAAATGGTTCAAAGATTGGTTATTGGCCGCAAGGGCATTTCATGCCTCTTCCTGTTTTCATGTTGATTTTTTCAAGGCTTGGTAATGGTCACAGTCTTGCAAAACTCAATACAATCCTCGTAGATGGTTTTCCACCAAATCCCCTGCAAGTAGAATCTTCCACATGGTAGAATTTCCTACATAGTGTCCTCTTGCAATCCCACCATTTTATTCCTCCAAAATTGACATGCACTCATGTTCCAATATGCATCAACGTAAAACCTCATCACGTCCTAACTTATACAGATCTCCACTAATCAACATGTAGGGTGTGACATGTATTGCTAATTGCTTCCTCTCTAGAGCCTTCATCTTGTCTGGCGCCACACTAGTTTTCAAGAATACTGTGATATATTCCAAGTCTGAGGGTGCGTGCCACAACCTAAATAGTTACACATTTGACATGGTATCCTCAATGCTTTGCATGTCCTCCCCTGAGTTAATCCTTGATAAGTGGTTAGGTCCTGAATTGCTCTTTCCTAGTTTTACAACCATCGTGAACTCAAACTCTTGGAATAATAGGACCCAACAACATATGCACCCTTACAAAATGGGATTGTTCACCAAGTATTTCAATGTCATGTGGTTTGTATAGAATATAAAGGGTGTTACTAATAGATACTACCTAAAATTATGTAGTGTGTAGATCATAGACAATGCCTCGCACTTAGTAGTTGTGTAATTATGTTCTTCTGGTGTAAAATTTCTATTGGAAAAACACAAGGGGTGATCAACAATCCCCTCACTAGGTTGTGCTAGTATTGCTTCCATGGTTGTTCTGAGGCATCAACATGCACATGGAAAGGCTTATCCCAAGAAGGAAAGCATAGTATGGGTGTAGTGACAAGCCTATCCTTCAAAGTTTCGGATGCCTTATGCTGCGCCTCTCCTAGTGAAAGGTACTCTTATGTTTTAGCAATTCCTCCAAGGGCACATAAATCTTGGTGTACCCCTTGATGTATTTCGTAGTACCCCATATGTCCAAGGAATCCACGTCGCACTTTTATTAGTAGGCTCCCTAATCCCACAATAATCGCAACTTTTGTGTGATCCACTAGTAATCCTTCTTTACATATAATATGTAATAACAAGGTTCCAAATGAAGTAAAAATACACATTTCTTAATGTTGAGGATATCCTCAATTATCGACATCTCTCAAATATCATCCTCAAATTGACACAATGATATTTTACTAACCCCCATATACTGATCTAGTCATCTAGGTAAACTTGAAGAAATTTATGGATGAAGTCCTGAAATGCTTGTACCATAATGCTCAAGAACACAACATGCACATTCTTCAATCTAAAAGGGATAACCGTGTAGGAAAAACTTCCCCATTAAGTGGCAAAATTTGTCTTTCTCTAGTCTTCCTTTGCAATCCTGACTTCATGATACCCTAAGAATCCATCTGTGAAAGAGTAGACCTCGCGCTTGGCCACTCCCTCCAAAATTTCTTCAGTAAAGGGGGTTGGGAAAGGATCGATCACACATACGCATTCGAGATCCCTCGTAGTCAACACAGATCCTCATTATTCCATCCTTCTTGATATTGATGACCATTGGGATTATCCATTCTGATTCTTCCACTACCTCAACGATACTAGATGCTATCATATTGTCTATTTATTCCTTGACCCGTACGTGAAAATTTGGATTCATCCAATAAGGCCTCTCGGATTGGGTGCACACATTCCTTCAACTTGATATTAATATCCCCCAAGGAATGGTGAATGCCTTTGAGTTCATGGTACCCATGAGGGAACAAATCCTGGAACTCACGCAACAAATCAATGACCTTCAAAACTTCCTTATCCAACCAATAATACCCAATGATAGCTTCTTTAGGTTATGTCTTGTCAAGTTTAACCTTCTTTGTTTTCAATGGCTCATGGTAGGTGTGTTCTCTCTCATCAATGCTATCTATGAATTTTCACATACCTTCAAAATGGTTAACATCTAAACTTTCCATCTCTTCACCATCTACTACATAGACCATTTTTCCTTTTTCTTTTTCAATGCATGCGCGCTCAAGTCAGTATTTCCTTTGATTCTTCTTTATTGAGGTGCATATCCAAATAAGGCTCACCTAGAAAATCTAGTAGCCTATATTCGCCATAACATTATATCCCATTATAAGGTTCTTGATTAATTATAACACCTTATCCACCGATGGATTTGTACTCCTATACTCGAAAGATTGAATGAGATTAGCCACCGAATCTCCGCCAATTATTTTTGAAGACACATCTCCAAATGAATATACCATGTGTGCACAACATTGTATGGTGGAATACAAATTATGCACCCATAATGAAGGTGGTAATGCTTATGCACTTCCCATCTAGGCCTTCTCACATGCTTGGACATGAAATGAGGTGGTCTCTTTACCATGGTAATCTTGTATAATAGTGGGAGTGCGTTGCTCTGGAGAACCTTACAGAGAATACAACTCTTACCTCATGCCATTGTATGATGCTCTCTCTTGATATATATCCCACCAAAGATGACATGCTTTCGATTACGAGTAGGTTGTAATTGAGCATTCCCCTTCTCTCGTCCTCATTCTTCCATTGAGCCTCCATTTCTCGCAAGAAAATTTTAGGGTATGCTCCTCTAGAGTAACTTGGAAACTTCTTCCCTCCTAGGTGCTTGACCGAGTGCACCTTCATTACCCTTGCTATGATCCCATCAAATGTCACCCTATTAACTCATAAGTCCCATGCACCTAGTTGTCACATGCCATGCTAGTGGAATCACTCAAGGATTGAGCATCTTCAAATTGGATAACTCCCTCTATGGGATGAATTATCTCAGGATCTCTGATGGAGGACATATATATTTTGTTAAGGAATTCCTCTCCTAAGGGCTCAGTATAGGGGTATGAATTCCCATCTGTTAAAGGGATAATCACCCTTTCTTTCTTGTTATCGAAGCTGATATACCCCTTGTTAAACCATAGGTCAGTATTGTTCTTGTAACACCAAGGGTGACCAAGAAACGCTGGAAAGTTATCTACCTCAGTAAGAACCAAGAATTTGAAATCTCCAGTGAATTTGGCCCCTTGAATAGTGATAACTACATCCTTCAAGACTCCAATGGGAATTGTCTTTGTTTTATTTGACATATATAAACACATTTGAAGATGGCTATAATGCGGGCCTTCCCATTTGATGTCATGCATCTAAGGTGAGAACATTGACCTCCACTCTCGTGTTGATGAGGATATTACTCAGAAGCCATCCATCAACAACTACATTCAAAGTAATCTCCTTATCATAGTAAAGGTTGTGAGGAGGAAGGTTTGCATGCAAAACCTACCTTTCACACTTTGCTTGTAAGCATGTGGTACCTTCTCCCTCAACCATTCTCCTAGCAAGGGAATAATATTCTCTTGCCTTAACATCCTACATACTTCCTTGACCTCATCCAGGTCCTCCTTTAGAGCCTCAACATTCTTCCTTTGCTCTAACTACTTTGACTGCTCCTTTAGACATTGGATCTCCCCTTGCAAACTCTGAATCACATCCATAGTCTCTTGATACACTTCCTTCTTATGAGAAATGTATGAATACTTTCCATGTACCACTTTCTCTCATGAAACTAGTTTCCTTTGTCTTGGAATCTCCTTGGCATGCATGGCCTCTTCTTGCATCATCAATATGAAGTTCTAGTCCGAGACTCACACACCACCCTTAGCATCCATTATGAATTAGCCTTCTTGATGCTTACCACCCCAACACATTTTTCCTTTTGGTGCTGCTGGTTCATATGCTCATAAAGCTCTAGACACTCTTTATACTTATGTTTCTTCCCACACCACAAGAATTACAATAGATCAGGACACTGATGCATATAATGCTCTATAGATCCATAGTTATAATAGGTTCCTCATGGGAATTCACTTTGTCCTCCACCGTGGTTACTGTGACCATGAAATCCTCTATGAAAACCTCTTCCATGCACTCCTCCATCCATGTGCCCTTAATAAAAAAGATCATCATCCTTGGAACTACTTGCAAGATTAGTCTTGCACACACCAAGATCAATAAAATCAGAATCAGTCAATTAGTCTGTGATCCTTGGAATCATGGGTCATAGAAGTACAAATATTTCAATAGTAAGAAACATTCTTGTGGATTACATGCTATAGTAGAGGACACCTATTTACATCATGATCCCCATGGAAAATCTCATAGTCTACCGCTATGGCACATACCGACTTTCGAGGGAAACTATCCTTTGTATGCCCTTCCAATTCACATTTCGTATACTATATACCACTATGAACCTCATGCATTGAGTTTGTAGATAGCTTCTCCAAATGCTTGGCCATTGCAGTAATTTGACCCTCCAGAAAAGGGCTAACATTAGTATCAATGCTTCCAAAAGCCTCAGAGCATAGGGAAACTTCCAATGCCTCGTGTGGGTTTGTGAAAGTCTTGTATAATAGAGCCCTCCTAAATGGTGTTATCAATCATATTACAAACCATTGGAAATGTTGAGAGGTAAATGCCATAAGAAATTTTTGACAAGAGAGTTTTTAACCACTCATCGTACTCCTACACACTCTCTACCATTCCTTGCTAGATATCCTTGAGCTACTGATGCTCTTTTGTTAAAATTTAGGATATGGAATTCTACTAGGAAGGAATTCTTCAATGGAGTGTAGTATACCACCATTTGATGGGGGTCATACTTCTGATACCAACTATGAACTTTCCTTGCAACGTTGTTAAAAATTTACTTGCCTTTCACTCTAGGGTAGTGATCCCTTTCATGCACCATAGTAATTCACACTTGTGCACATGCTCTGTAGCATTCTCAATACCCCGTAGTCGCTGTGTTCTCTTGATCCTAAGCCTTGGTTTCCTTTGGTGTTTCCTCCTCCACTAGATCCACTGGATCCACTAGGTCTTGTTCCTCCTGACCCACTAGATCCTTGGATCCACTAGGTCTACTGGTCCTCTAGCTCCTACACCACCATACCCACCTCTAGTAGCTAGAAAATGGCACGAAGTGGTCGCACCTAGTGTTCCCAACGTCCCACTGAACTACGTGCCGATGGTTTGTGATATTTTCCCATTTCCGATTACATGTTCCACACCACTTTCAGATGCAATACCAAAAAATTACATATTTTCACCATGTCTAAAAATTCCTCCAACTATGGGAATGGTTTACACAGCCATGGATGTCCCAAATGAGAAATTATATCTCCTGGGCATGATTGATTACTCCCACCGATACCAACTAGGTTAACAATACTTCTCCCTTGATCTAGAAAACCAAGCGTTAGGGGTTGGTTTCTAGGTGGGTTCGAGATGCTTGTGACGAAAATATCCTTTCTCCATGTGATGGAATCTCATAAGAAATTGAAGGGGCTTATCTCTCGCACTTGCCAAGATGGGGTAGCATAGACTTCTTAGGTTCCACACCCTCTGCATGAACCTCAACTCCTTCCCACAATGTCTGCCTCCATAGATCCATCACACTTATAACCTCTCATTGTCTAGTCATCTCCATTTTATGAGCTTCCTATACTTGAGTTATCTCTCCTCCCTTTCCTTTTCAGCCACAATGTATAATGTCCGCCATCTTCCTCCACCATAGCTTCCTCACCTAACACTTATAGAAGCTTAGAAAGCCATAGGAAATGCCTCTAAACTTAAAGTAATGATCAAGATCTTCATAGCCAAAGGAATAACATGTAAAAATGATCCTCTGGGCTCCTCCGAAACTCAAACTCAATAAATTTCGAGAAAGATTATATATAAATGGGGTATTCTAGAGTATAAATGGTCAACAATCCTTTCCCAGAGTGATAAAAACACACATCTAAGTCAAATCTACATCATGTGGCCTTTGGTAATCATCTTAGGTCTATACGCGTGATCTATAGTACCAGTTGATTTGGATGCATATGTTGAAAGCCATTCATATAGTTCTATTAGAAAACAACAAAATAATGTCTCGTATAACTCATGGTATAGGTTCTCTTCTACCCATCTACGTGCATTGAACTTAGGTCTAGTGTTGAATCTTTGAGAAAACTCATCCTCCGTGCTCTTGAACCATGCTTCAACACTTTCCAAGGTCAGACGTTCGGTCATCACGCATCACAGGGACCAAGATGTATGCCATTTCTCACAACAACTTCAAAAAGAGGTCCCGGTAATGGAACCAAGATGTAGTCATTTTTATACCCTTAGAACAATAGTCTAATCCCATGCATGCCGGCCTATCACCCAGTGGGTGTTGGGTGCTCACATGAGGCACACGTAGGCACCGAGCCCCTCTTTTATGTGAGTTGTTTAAGAATACATCATCTATGATAGATACTTAAGTGCAAAATAATTGAAAAGAACTATGCATTCATTCAAAAGATAAAAGGCAAACATTAAAAAGAATACAGATATGATCCATAATACCAAAGAAATGTACTAGGATTTATGCTAATGAACACATATATTATTTAGAATGGAACCTTATATTCATGTTAACATGTTCAATAACAACATTCCATTAACTTAAGGCCATAACAAACCAATATAATAATGCAGAGCAAGGTCATGCATCAAAAACTAAACTATGTCCTTCATATTACAAGGATAAACACAGACCCATCCCTCTAAATATGCCATCACTCCTATATTTCCTCTAATCCCAACCCATAGAATCCTCCATTATTATATGTATACCTTCGCCTCTCTTCCACTCTCACCGCTGCACCTCTTCTACTACCTATGCATATATATATATATATATATAGCTTTTTTCCTTCATTGCCATGCCTTATGAGGTAATAGATCGGTTGCCAAGTGTCTGGTGGTCCTCTTGTTATCCAAATTTCACCCCCTAGAGTTAATTTGATAACATGCATCAAAGTTTTTAGTTCCAAGCAAGTAGATTGATTCAGGGAAAATCGTAAAATTGGCTAAGTCCTGCTCAAGGCCACCTTTGGGACAGTTGGAACAATTATATGGGAAGGCATGGATCAGCCGAAAAGCCTCCAGGCGGCCTTGGAAGAAAAGGGACATCTGGGACAAATGGACATGAAATGCCCGGATCGGCCAAAAGAAAGAAAATTTGTCCAAGTCCTTTACTGGGAGCAAGCGGGACAAGAGTGCGCGGAGGACGCGAACCGGCCGAATCGGGAAAACTGGAAGAATTTGTCCTGCGGCACTAGGACATTTGGGGAAAAAGGACACGGTGGATGTGAAAATCTGGCAGGCCCGTGGACAAATCACAGCATAACACGTGTCGCCAAGGAAAAAGGTCCAAAAGGTCAAAGGGGTGAGTTTTCGAGCATTGATCCGAACCAATGAAATAGTGCCACGTGTCCAAGTTTAAGGGACCCATAAGAAAAGCCCACAAAAAGGTGGAGAGAGAAAATTTCTCAGCAAACCAGAGCCTGCCATGTGTCATCTAGATGGCAGAGTGCGGGAAAAGAAATTTAAAAATCCGTTTTCACCTGTTTTGTGCCCTAAATCTTCAGACCTTCGTATCTTTCGATCCAGAGCTCGAGATTTGCACGTTCTTTATATCAACGGAAAGCTGTTGAAATTATCTACATGATTCTGGGATCAATATCACATTTTGGTGTAGTTTGGAGGGATAAAATTAAGAAAATGTCTCTGACGTGTGGTGATAGACAGAAGTAATGCTTCAACAACCAACTTTAATGTAGACATGACTCGCCGCTCTGTTAGACTCTCGCCGCTATTTTTTTCTAGGATCTGTCACTTCTATCATAATGAGATGATTTTAAATGCTACCAAGAAGTGGTTGGGGCAGATTCTGGATTTCCTCTCTCTTCCCTCTCTCATTTCTTGATATATATTAAAAGAAGAGCTCCTTTAAGGGGTTGGACATTCTTGTTTTGCATCCTCCCTTCTTCCCTCGCTTGCAAGAGAAATTGTGGAGCTTTCAAACCTCCCATATGGGTTGTAATGCTAGTATTTTTTGCCTCTTGGCCACTGCAATGTACTATATCGACTCTTGAGCAATAATATATGTGTTGTGATTGACTCTCAACCCTCTCATGTATTCATTGCTGTCATTTTGATCTCTTATTGCAGTTTGGTTACCTGTGCATGGTTTTTGTATTGCATCTATGTGGTCTATGTTAAATTTGCAAAATGAGTGTCTAACATTCCTTGGTGCATCACCTTTGTAGTTTAGGTTTTATTCTATGCATTTTCTTACCCTGTCTCCTTGGCAAGTTAGATTAGGTTTTAGCAAACCCTCTGCATTTTTTGTGTGCATCTGAACAGAGGAATAGGAACCAGCCTTCTCTGGAGAATCTTTTCTCATCTTTACAAGTCCCACGCTTGGAGAAAGGATTCCATGTTGTGCAATCACACTGGATGCCTGAACATCAACCTAGAAGCCTGATTTGCATCCAGGGGTGCTGTGAGTCTGCAACAACAGTTTTGGCACACCGGTGGGACCTAGAGGTCTCATTTTTATTGCAGAAAAGTTGATATGCATCTGCTGCAGTTTTCTTGCTTATAAGAGCTATTATTTGCATATCTGGCGACTCCACGGGGAAGAATCAACTGGTTTCAGCAGTGCAGGCCTGAAAACTCATGAGAAGAATCACCACAAGGTCAAGAGTTGGAGAAGAAGAAGCGCTGTTTGAATACCTGCAGTTATCTCCAAGAAGAAGGCAAAGAGGAAGAAGGATTCAAAGGTCTCCATCTCCACCAAACAAAACTCTCTCAACTCCTCCACCTGACAGGCCTTTCATTTAGTATACAAGGGTTTTAAGACCGATTAGAATGGCTCAGAACAATCCCTACGTCAACTTCATAGGTAGCAGCCCACTTGCTCTCAATGCACAACATCCAGTTCCTATTGCAGCCTTGAAGAACATTCCCTACTTCACTGGAGAAAATCAGACTACTCCAGGTGATCATGTTAAAGATATTGCTAACCTTTGTGTAATCCATGAAATCAATGAAATGCAAGTGGCTGTCAAATTACTGGCATCTTCATTCAAGGGTAAAGCATTGCAATGGTTTAGGAGCCTTGGAGTTGGTTCTATCACAAACTAGAATCAGCTGTGTATTACACTTCATGAGCAATTTGGAGAGAAGGGAGACAACTTGTCTCTTTTGGAGCAGCTGACAACTATCAAGAGAGCTCCCAATGAGCAGCTGGCTGATTTCAACTTCAGATTTCAAAGGTCTTGGGATAGGATTCCAGTGGCAGTCAAGCCAACAACAGAAGGTGCTTTTCTATATTACCTCAAAGCTTTGAATTCTGATATTTCTATGTTAATTCAGTCCATTGGAGGCACAACAATCCCTATGGCTTATAGCATTGCCATTAGAGCCGAAAACTGTCTTATTCAAGCTGGTAAACTAGCTCCTAGGCCTCCCATGCCCTTATATCCAAACTTAGAAAATCCAAGCACTAGTCAAGCACCCACTTTGGCTCCTGTTCCCACCCCTAGAAACCAAAGTTCAAGTGAAACTTCTACTTCATCCTCTAGTGCTTCAAATGAACTCAGGAGGTCATGAAACAATTGCAAAACCTAGGCAATGAGCTGGTTACTCTCAAGAGGCAACAAGCCCAAGGTTTCAGACCTTCTTATCAACCCCAAGCTCAGCCTAATAGGCAGCCATACCAACCACAAAGACCACCTAATCCAGCTGCAAATATGAATCAAACAAGGCCTCCTGCCAATAGACCATTCCAACCCTATAATCCAAATGCCATATCTGCCTCTAAGGCATTAGTGCCAACACAAAACAACATTGCTCAGGAATATGATTGGTGCTTTCCATGCAATGAGCCTCATAACCAATCCATGTGTTTCAATGGTGCTCTCAATCAAGCACTAATGGTGACAACTACTGGTGTGGAGGGTGAGGGCAGTCAAGGAAACAACCAACAACCAGAAACATTCCAACAGCAATCAGCCCCAAATGACACCACATTGGTGAACTGGCAAGCGGAAGATTTCTGTGGCATGAATCAGGTAGTCTCTCAAGGTGTTGCAGCCAACACAAGGTCAAAGAGGAGAAATTTGGGTGAAGAACAGCCATTAGCCCCAGCCAATCCACAACCTTCCACGGCTCCACAAATGATTGGCAAGCAAAGTCCAGTTTCAAGTGCACAAGGACAGCCAAGAACAACCCCTAGGCCAACTCAAATGCCAGTTGTTGCTGCCCATGTGCAAGGGGTGAATGTGCAAACCAAGGGACAACAAAAGGATACTTCATCCCCATTCAGTATCATTGAACAGATGAAGAAGACTAACGTCAATATATCAATGTGGGAATCCCTATCCATCCCAGGCCAAAGAGATCTGCTGCAAGCTGCCATGAAGGACTGGTCAACTTCGAATCAGCGGGTTCAGATGCAAGACAAAGTGCTTACAAATGCTGCCCAGCCTGAAGGAAGTCATGGAGCACAACAAGGTAAAATGTTGAAGCCCCCTCCTTTCTATGTTTCATTAATCATTGGGGATAAACTAGTACACAATTGCATGATTGATTCTAGGCAAGTAGCTCAGTAATGCCCAAGCAAATAGCTGATCAACTAGGGCTCCAAAGATGAAACAACATCCAAAGGGTAGTGCAACTAGATGGGACAACAATAGCAATAGTTGGAGTGATTAGAAATTTGAGTCTTACCTTGCATGCATGTCCAAATGTTGTTGTTTTACAAGATGTATTAGTCATATATTTTCCACCACTCTTTGCCCTTTGTTTATCAAGGATTTCACACCAAAATTGGAGGCTACTTATCTACCGATTGGTCACACATGTTGTTGTTAACTAGATATGGCACTAAGGTCATAATCAGATCTCGAGCCAATTGCAAACTTTCATATTGAGCCTCATACTCCAAGCCAAATCAATGCCAACTGTTCAGCATTTGATCAAGAAGATTATCCAAACACAGATGAGGCTGACACTAAGGTTGGAAGCATCCCGGACCTAACTCTTGATGAATGGGCAAACAAGATACATGCTTTTGATCCCTATCAAGAAGTAGAAGAATCTGAGCTGGGAGTCTATTGTATACACGAAGAAAATCAACCTATTCCTAGCGTCACTAAGCCAAGTCATAAAGACAAGAATGAAGTATGGAAATTATTCTTTGATGGGTCAAGGAGTAGACAAGGTGCAGGAGGAGGAGCTATGCTCATTTCACCGCAAGGTATAAAGTATTACTCAGCCTTCCGTTTTCAGTTTTCTTGCTCAAACAACACAGCTGAGTATGAAGCCTTAATTCATGGACTGCACTGGGCAATGAAGAAAGGCATCAATAACTTGCAGGTGTTCGGGGATAGCGAGCTAATCATCAACCAGGTTAGAGGACAACATGCTATGAAGAATGACTTGCTGAGGAGCTACAAGAATAGGGTATGGGACCTCATTGAGGATTTCGAAGCTTTCAACATTGTGTCCATACCTGGAAGAAAAATGAAGCCGCAGATAGGCTCGCAGCAGTTGGAGCAACATTTGATGTGGTTGACAACATCAAAAGGGAAAAAACACAGCCACATATCCATGTGATTGTGAGGCCAGCAGTTCTAGATAATAACACCAGCTGGCAGGTGTTTGAAAATGATCAACAGATCGTCAATTTCTTACAAGAAGAAGCTGAATTCTCAGCTAGGAATCAGGACAGACTAGAGCAGTAGTATGGGGATCAAGTAGTGTAGCTGCAGACAAACAAGCTTCCCAAGGGTTTGGTAATGTTGGAGTCTATCTTCAACCCTAATGACCAGTTCCGTAAGGAAAAGGCTAACATACAGGTCAAGAGAGAAGATTCAGAGCCAATTCCGGTTGGGGAAGGCAAAACACTTCAAATTGGTAAAGTGGCCACTGAGCAGGAGAAATCAGATTTCATACAACTTTGCCAAGAATTTTCAGATGTCTTCACTTGGAGCTATGAAGACTTGAGAGGATTCAACCTGAATTTGGCACAACATACCATAGAATTGGATCCAGATGCTAAGCCCATCAAGTCAGAAGCAGAGACCTATTAACCCTCACATTGAGCCTCTAATGAAGAAAGAGCTAAATAAGCTAATAGAGGCAAGCATTATATTCCCGATCAAGCACTCAAGCTGGGTTGCTAACTTGGTTTTGGTCAGGAAGAAGAGTGGAGAAATCAGGTTGTGTGTGGACTTCCGAGACCTCAATAGGGCATCTCTCAAAGATCATTACCCACTTCCTTCAATGGAACAAATATTGTAAGTAGTATCTCGGTTTAGAGAGATTCTCTCTCCTAGATGGCTGCTCGAGGGTATAATCGAGGTGATGGTGAAAGAAGAAGACCAATTCAAGAAAACCTTCACAACTAAATGGGGCACATATGCTTATAAGAAGATGCCATTTGGGCTATCCAATGCTGGTACTACCTTTCAATGGGTAATGGACATGGCATTCAAAGGCTTGAACATTTTTTAGAACAAGTGAATTTTTTTATTTTTTTTTTTGATAATTGCATCCTGGTTCTAAATACATAATTTAGAACTCACAAATCAAATAACCATTCATATAACAGACAACCATATGCAGCTGTAATGACTCGGATTACTTCCGATCTATTCATTCCATGACTCGGTAATCTACCGATCTATTCATGAGTAAAAAGAGTTGGTGTTTTTAGATAACACTTTACTCTTGCGGTTCTCTTCCCTACTCTGGGATTCAGAATGCTCTGTCCAAGGAACCTAACTGAATAATCGTTACTATTATTCATCGGCATCTCATCCCTTAGACTAGGTGAATTAGGACAACGCAATCAGCAGCTTGCGATACTTTGGCCAAAGATTTGAAACATACTGTTTATGTCTCGTATTCCTTAACGGCATACTCGTCAATCTGGAATACGTCCTTCACCCCATTCATATGTTATATAGAATGTCCTACACTGACTACTGTCAGTCCTTCCTTTCACAACTGAATCACTCGGAGGCAGATTAACAAGGTGATAATGTTATATGGATGCCCACGAGGATTAGGGATATGGTGACATACTGGTTCAACCTTGCAGTTCAACCAGTGTGTCATGATACCCCGAATCTCCTAGGCAGCCTTATAACATGACCACGTTCTTAATCGGACCCTGGGTAACTCATGCGAAATCAAGTGTAAATCTTAGCGATCAATGCAAAGGGTGTCGCCATAAGTCATCTGCATTGTTGTAACTTCGAGAAGATCCTAATCTTCTCGGAGGTACAACCCTGCAGTTGACTTGTGTCGTCAACCTTTAAATCCGCCTCGAAAAGATCTACTTAATAACATGCGTTACGCACTTGAGTTTAAATTACTTTAAAGACTTTTCCCTAAGGTTAGCCTTTCCGATCCCTGGATTCTTCATCTTAAGACGACCCTCCTCTATAAAACCCATTACATGGTAGAGGTATTAAGGTCAAGTTCTCATCAAGGAGTCATTAGAATACACCTGATTCTAAAACAACAGAATTGGACAATATCTCATAACCTTTGCTTGAGATTGCCATCTGAACTCCATTTGATTGTATATCAGTTCTCTTAACTGAATTTATATCATACTTATTAGTATAAAGATATAAATGATTAAGAATCCAATTTAATATTGTCCTGTCATACTTAGGACTAGGGATTAGTAATTTAATCCAGCTTGTTTAGCGTTCCGCTTAGGTTCATTTTTAACCTATCTTCTAGAAAGACAATTATTTAAATTCAATATTGCTTTTGCTAGAACAAATTAGAACTACTAAACACTCATAAGAATTCAATCTCATTTCCTTATAAGCTTTCATTGTCAATCACAAAAGCATCCATATTACACAAAGATAACATTACTCTCACGGTATATAAACCGAAGAAGGTCAACTATCAGAAATAGAATACAACACATAAGTATCAAACACTTATTTCCATTCCTTTCAAAACTATACAATTACATTTTATGCAAACAACATGCTTGATACAATGCTCAACGGAAAAGAAACATCTTTTCACATATAGTACATTTATAAAATCAAGTTGTAATTCATTATAAATCAATTAAACAATCTGATCAGCCTGTCAGATCTGCATTGCTTTTACCTCTTACGGCAACCATCTGCAAAAATAGTCAACATGAGTCAGTTCAATGAACTGAGCATGATAAGCACTAACTTTTAAAACAATTGCAATCCATCAATTGTTTTCATTAAACACCCTGTTTAAATGAGATCAGATATCCACATAAGTAAACATATTCAGACTATGCCTTTGTAATACAAAATGATTACAAATATGTAACTCTATCATTGTTACAAAATAGTCTTAATCACTTTCTAATATTTCATCAAATATTAAGAATCAAGGAACGAATGTACACAAACAATCATTGAATCCAAAATCACAACATTGGACAGATCGTTTCATTCATCCAAAAAGGGAAATATCATAACAATTCGGGATTCCACCAATATGTTACAAAACAATTCCCACTGTTAGACAGATATCATCAAATAAGCAAAAGAAGAGAAAGAACCAAATCATTCACACTTCCTTTCACATAAGTTCATTACTGTAATGTCTTCACATATGAATTGTATTCATCCAGTATGTATACGATTAAGTCCGTCAAACTATAAGAAGAATTACTGTCATAATAAAAATCGAACAAAACAAGGCTTTTCAACCCAAGTTCGAAATCAAAGAACCTCTAGAATTGCGGTCAACAATGGACAACATTGCATTAGGCAATTGAATGTTTCCCTAAGATTATGCCAAGATAATCACTCAAAACTTCCGAACATGCTCAGTCACAATCAGACAGGAGTAAACGGAGAGGAATATAACCAATCTATTCTTACCTTGGCACATGCAAGTCTAAAGTGTGGTATTCGCGACTCACCCCAACAGGGACAGAACACGAAATAATTAACCATACTCAAGGAACTCAAACAGTGACAAACGACAGTGTCCAAGTAGCAGGTTCATTAAGAGACAGAAATACAAGTTACCTTCCAAGAACTCAAATGATTCCAACAGTAGTAACAAGTCAAACAATTACATATGATTCCATCTGAGCTCATCAACGGAGCATAATAAAAATCAGGCAAACAAATTTAATTACTGATTTCAAACAAAGAATCCAACTGAACTCTTGCCAATGCGACACAATGGTATTCTTACGAATAACAGAGATCAAAATACAAATTATTCCCTTAAGTCGCTGGAACAACGATTTCCAAAATTCATCTATATTCAATCATGAACAGTGACTTAAACATATAAATCATTCAATCGACTCCACTGAGTCATTCAAATAAAAATGAATATAATTCTGTATTTATATTGCATACTGATACGGGTTAATATCCATGACCTAACTCATAAGGCCGATATACAAGATGTCAAACTATTCAGAGAAATCCGTCAAGGCCAAATAGACATCACGAGTTCAATCTCAGGCTTATACAGAAGCCAAAAGAAACAAGATACCCTCTACAGGGTCAAACAACAGATTAAACCCAACAGTCCCAAATTTGAAGCGATCACACTGGTTGTTTATCAAGAATCAAACCAAGTCTATACAATGGTATTCAAGATAATAAAGAAGAATAATTAATGATTCATCTACTCCAGTAATGATAAACATAAAAAAACAGGCTTCAATAATTACTGTTTTCGTAAAGAAAATACCAACTGAACCTTCTTCAACATTTTGAACAAGTTACACAGAAGGAAATGAAACAGTACAACCGGGGAATCTATACCCAAAAATTACTGTAGTTAACAGAGGTCGAAAGACCTGTTACTTCTCAAGATTTCAAACAAATCCTTGTCCAATATTCAAATATATATATAATCGTATAACTTCCACAGTAATCCATTTATACAAGTCATTCAATGGACTCTTACAGAGTCGTTCCAATATATAATATACATACATCCATAATGCATACTGTAACGGTTAAATCTCGTTACCCCTATGAAAAGGAAAACAAATCCAAAGAGTTGCAAAAAGATACTATCACATCGAAAGATGTTATTCACAAACAACCTTCAAGACAAATGAAACCCAACAGTATCAATAACTGCCATCAACAAAACCCACGACAGAGCTTACAAAATTTCCAAAACACTGAACAATCAAACAGGTACACCAGTATCCTTCCCGACTGTTTTCCCCACAGGTTTGACGATCAAAAATCGACAAACAAAACAATGGCCTATACCCATTACAAGAACGATCTATGGGCTCACGCTGTACAGGCCGAGCATTCACACATTTCATATGTTTCGCATATTTAAGCCCAAAATGCAAACACAAAGAAATAATGCCACAGTTCGAATTTAATAAACACCCAACAAAGGATAAATGAAGATTCGAACCAGAAGAGAAACAGTACCAAGAAAAATCACACCAGACATCCATAGATAAACAACTAATTTCTTAAATCATTAGAACAGAGTTGTTCTAATGAAATCATTTGAAAGACAGCAAGATATTTAAAGGTTAGGGCCTAACATGCCTGTATTTTTGCTCAAATTTCTGAAGCAGACCACTGGAAGAGCTCGTGCTTCCTTTTCCTTTTCCAAGTTAGAGCGACCAACAAAATTTCGCTATCTCCATCACATATATATCCTCCATGACAGAGAAAAGAGCTAGATAACCTCATGCTCGCCATGCAACACAAAGAAGACTGGTGCGAAGAACCAGTGAACAGGCAGAGAGAGATCCGAAAATCGCGACAAGCCAAACAAACCAACAAACTTCCCGTTTGCATGCCTTCTCGCGAGTTCCGAGCTCGACTACCGAGAATATATTGAATTTAATTAAACCAACTTTCCCACTTAGACTCCACTTCCACCGACCGCCAGAATTGGCGACAGCCCAATGAAAATTCAAGTCCATTTCCAAACTTAGCGACCTGCCACGTCGGCTCAGGTTAGCTGTTGCCTATACCTCCGCCACGACCTGTCCCTCATCCTTATCCCATGCATTAAATGTCATAGAAAATGCCGCCCATGGTTCGCACCCCCTTCCTTAGGCCCCTTTTCATTCTCCTCATTAGTTAGGTTAGTATCTTAGGTTAGAATTTAGGGTAATACTCATTCTAACCATATTACACATAGATACTAACTTAGGACATTAACACATAGCCTAGGTCTAGGTTAGATTAACACTAATCTAACCCCTAGGTTAGGTTTAGTCTTAGGTTACTAATCATTTAATAATTCCAGTTAGGTCTGCATTCTGTACACTCAGAAAAAGACCTATATCATACCTTCTTAAACAGGGTTAGCTCCTGTTCTGCTGCAGAATCATATGTAACCGAATTATTACCTGGTCCACGATCGAGACCTTCCAGATATACTTCGATATCGGGAACCAATTCATTTTCACTTGATCAGCCTGAGTCATACTCCTGACTAGCTTATTAAATACTTCTAGACCTTGCAATCTGTTCAAGTCCGTGATTTAATTCATCATGAACAAACTTAAAGCATTACTTGGATCAATTCCACTGATCCAAGACTAGATCTTATAGATGGATAACTCTATAATTCATTCCGAGATCAGATTAATACTCAGATACAAAATGAAATAGATAAAAGAGTCTAACCATATTCTGACTCAGTCAAGATCTGCAATCTGCAAAGAAATTACAGTACATATCAAGCATGATTTCTAAATCGAGGAACACATCCTTATACAAGAAATCACATATCAACACTTGTATGCCCAGGAGAAAGTAACAACAGTTCAGGGTGTTACATGCTTCCCTCCTAAAAAGATTCATCGTCCCGATGAATTACATATTAAATTAACCTTCAGGTCAATCAATTTATTAGTACACAAACAATGTGACTACTTCCATAATTGAATAGTTCCAGAAATCAATGTCACAACATATTTTATTCAACCTGAATAAAGTCTGCCTTCATCTGGCTTTCATAAATACTTAAAAAAAAAAATCAGTTCATAAAAGTATGTTTTATCAACAGATTTCATTCTGTTGAAAAAGAGAAGGAAAAGCAATTTTCATCTCTTCCAGATTTTCCCAAGTTGCACTTTCTTCGCTAAAGCTGGTCCCCCTTTGGACCTTACATTGCTAAATATCACGATTTCTTAAATGCAATTGGCGAGTTTCCAGCACTCGTGTGGGTTTAACCATGATTATTCCTGGGTCTTGGACCTACAAGGAATTCCAATTTAAAACATGTGACAGATCTGAAATGTATTTCTTGAGCAAAGAAATATGGAAAACATCATGCATGCGAGATAAAGCAGGTGGCAATGCTAAACGATAAGCTACGGAGATTGATTATTTCGACAATTTCGAAAGGTCCCACAAATCGAGGTGACAACTTGGCAGCCTTGCCAAAAGTTATAGAACTCTTTACGGGTTTAACACGAAGGAAAACCTTATCACCAAGCTCAAACCTTCTATCAACCCGCTTAAGGTCAAGCATAGCTCTTACATGTCTATCCACTTGCCTCCTTTAATCTTTCACGAATCAGCTTAACTTTTGTTCCATTTCGTGAGAATCTCTTTTCCAATTACCACTCTATCCTCAACACTGTCCCAACTAACAGGGGTTCTACACTTTCTTCCATAAAGTGCTTCAAATGGTGCCATCTTAAGAGATGAATGATAAGTGTTGTTGTATGCGAACTCAACTAATGGAAGATACTCTTCCCATTTATCTTTGTTGATCCATGCATACATTCGCAACATATCCTCCAACACTTGATTTACCCTCTCGGTTTGTCCATCCGTTTTTGGATGATATGCGAATCGAAGTTTAGTTTCATTCCTAGGGCTGTGTTAAGCGTTTGCCAAAACCTTGACGTCATTCTAGGATCCCTGTCAGATATAATCAGTTACAGTACACCATGTAATCTGAAAATTTTGTGTATGAATCTCTTGGCCAACTTGGTGAATCATCCTTTAGATTTCCAAAGTGATGAAATGAGCTACCTTGGTTAGTTTATCTACAACTACCGAGGATAACATCATGTTTATTCTCGGACATAGGTAGTCCTTGTACAAAATCCATGGTTATTACTTGCCATTTTATCTTTGCGGTATGCTATGAGGATATAATCCAGCCGGTGCATATATTCGCCTTCACCCACTGACATTCCAGAAAATGAGTCACAAAATTAATCACATCCTTTTTCATACCTTTCCGAAGTATTGTTGTTTCAAATCAGCTAGCATTTTTGTGATACAGGTGTCAGAGAAAGGTGAATTATGAAATTCAACTAACAACTTCTTCCTCAAGTCGCTCAGCATAGGTACATATACCCTATTTTCATAACGCAAGATTCCTTCATTATCAAAATGAAAACCTTTATACCTTATATCCTTAGGTTCTGCAGCAAGCGCTGCTTTTACTTGCTGAAAGTATGCATCTGATTCTGAGGCACTTTTTACCTCATCTTTAAACTGAGTTCTTAATGTTATAAGAGCAGAAATGTGCCTCCTACGACTTAGAGCATCAGCTACTCTATTCTCCTTCCCTTTGATATAGCTTATATCAAAGTCATATTGTGATAAAAATTCTAACCACCTTCTCTGTCTGGCATTCAGATTGGGCTGAGTAAAAATATATTTCAGTCCCAAGTGATCAGTTTTCAACTCAAAAGGTTTCCCTAGTAAGTAGTGTCTCCAGACTTGAAGTGCATGAACAATGGCAGCAAGTTCCAAATCATGAGGGGCATAATTCAGCTCATGTATCTTAAGTTTTCTACTTTCATAAGCAATGACTTGATCATTTTGTAGCAAAACACCTCCAAGGCCTTCCCCAGAAGCATCCGTTACAACAGTAAAATTCCCATTAGGGTCTGGTACAGCTAAAATAGGTGCAGAAGTCAACTGGTCTTTCAGACTTTTGAAAGCCGCTTCGCACTTGTCATTCCATATGAATTTCTTATCCTTCTTTTGTAAAGAAGTTATTGGTGCAGCTATTTTAGAAAAATCCTTAACAAATTTTCTATAGTAACCTGCAAGACCCATGAAGCTTCTTACTTCATGTACATTCTTTGGTGTAGGCCACTCAGTTATTGCCACTATTTTTGAAGGATCTACTGATTCCTTCTTTACTTATGACATGACCCAAATAGTGAACTTCTGAATCAAAGAAAGAACATTTGGATAACTTACCATACAACTTTCTCTTTCTCAAAATTCCCAAAACTATCTTCAGATGCTCATTGTGCTCCTCAACACTTTTAGAATAAATGAGAATATCGTCCAAGAATACAAGTACAAACTTGTCCAGGTATTCTTGAAAAATATTGTTCATTAAATTCATAAAGGCTGCAGGTGCATTAGTTAACCCAAAGGGTAGAACTGTAAATTCATAATGTCCGTACCTTGTTCGGAAAGTTGTTTTATGAATATCTTCCTCTTTAATCCTTAACTGATGATAACCAGATCGAAGGTCTATCTTAGAATAAACCGCTGCTCCACGCATCTGATCAAACAGATCATCGATCCTAGGAAGTGGATATCGGTTCTTGACTGTTGCTTTGTTCAACATCCGATAATCAATACACAGCCTTAGTGTTCCATCCTTCTTTTTCACAAATATCACAGGTGCTCCCCAAGGTGAAACACTTGGTCTAATCAATCCTTTAGACAAAAGCTCTTGTAACTGTGCCTTAAGCTCAACTAACTCAGTAGTAGTCATCCGATAAGGCGCTTTGGAAATAGGTTCCGTTCCAGGCTTGATTTCAATGGAAAAATCAAATTCTCTCTTGGGTGGTAACCCTGGTAATTCCTCAGGAAAAACATCCCTGAAACCTTGTAGCAGAGGGAATTGTTCCATGAAATCATCATCTTCTTCTGAAGATTCAGATATCTTTACCGCATAAAGGGTACATCCTTTATTTTTAGCCTTTTTAAGCTGCATAGCTGACAGTTTTCTAACTGAAATTTCTCGTTTCACACCTTGAATCTCTGCTGATTCCAGCTGATCATCTAAACATTTTATGTTCTTTTCATAGCAATCTACCTTTGCTTTATGGTCAGCTAACCAATTGACACCGATGACAATGTCATACGATCCCAAAGGTGCAACATAGAGATCAACTTCCATGGAAAAGTCAGGTAAGTCAAGGACTTCCTAAAAAGACACATACTCACTGTATGAACAGAATTATTACCATACTGTACAGTCCAAGATTTATCCATTTTTCCAGCTTTTCTTTTAAGTTTAGAAGCTAGTTTATTAGATATAAAACATTCAGTAGCTCCTGTATCAAAAAGAATAGTGACAGGTATGCCGAATAACTTACCCGGAACTTCTATAGGTGTCACTTACTTTTTAGCCTGCTTGTCCGCTACTGCAGCATGTATCTTATGCTGCTGATTACGATCATCCTTCTTCAAAGGGCACTGATTTGCGTAGTGATCTTTACCACAATTGTAGCAGCCTCCTACAGGTCCCTTTTTAGGCTCAAAGTTGCCTCCAGTTTTATAATTGTCACGCTGTCCTCCATAGGGCTTCTGCCCATTATTATAATTTTTAGCAAAATTATCTTTACGTTTCAGCAGGATTATTTCTGCTTTGCTTTCTTATTGTTATCTCTGAAACTTACTCTTGTTTCCAAACTTTTTCCATGGTCCTTTTCTGGGTGCAAGAGAGGTTGAAGAAGGGTTTGCAGTCTTCTTCCGCACTTCCTCCTTATGAGTAGAAATAGCCTTTAATTTCTGTTCTTGCCTTATGGCCTTTTCAACAACTCCTTCCATAGTGGTTGGACTGTGAACATCGACCTCTCCCCCTATCACAGGATTCAATCCCATGATGAATTTCCGTATCCTAAACTTTTCGTCAGTTTGATACTGCGGTACATACTTGAGGAGTTTTGTAAACCGCTCCCAGTATTCAGTTACCGTTAGCTTCCCTTGAGCTAAGTTCTGAAATTCTGTCATTTTCTGATCATAGAAAAGTTGTGGCAGCCAACGTTGCCTAAAATAGCCTTTAAATTGATCCCAAGTAATATTGGTCTCATCAATGTTTAGCTCAGCTTTTCGGCTATCCCACCACGAAGATGCTTCGTGAGAAAGCTGATAGGCTCCCCAAATAGCTTTGGTTTCCTCTGAGAAGTTCCTTATTGCAAAGTACTTCTCCATTTCGTTGAGCCAGTTCTTAGCTCCATCTCCTAATGTGGTGCCATCATACTTAGGTGGACTTATCCTTTTTATATCATTAGTGAGTTCTGCTGCCAATCTGGCCTTTTTGTTTTCTGGTTGGACAGGTGCATTTCCAGCATTAACATCAACACCCATGTCGGGGTTGTCCTCAGGAGGTTGCTGATTATTATTATCAGCTTCTTCATCCTCCTCATTTCCCATCACCTGTTGTTCAAGTACAGCTAAGCGATCTCTTGTGTCCAACAGGGAAGCAAGGATCTCATCAAGTTTCTGGGTTGTTGCCGCTCCTCCTTCAGATGGAGCATTACTCGCAATGTTTCCCCTTGTTCTAACCATTTTCTGTTACAAGAAAATTCAGGTTTTTATCAGATTATGGACTCAATAGGTCCAAGAGCTGCAACCTTCAGCTCTGATACCAAGATGTAACATCCTCATTTTATACTTTAGAACAAGTGAATTTTTTTTTTTTTTTTTTGATAATTGCATCCTGGTTCTAAATACATAATTTAGAACTCACAAATCAAATAACCATTCATATAACAGACAACCATATGTAGCTGTAATGACTCGGATTACTTCCGATCTATTCATTCCATGACTCGGTAATCTACCGATCTATTCATGAGTAAAAAGAGTTGGTGTTTTTAGATAACACTTTACTCTTGCGGTTCTCTTCCCTACTCTGGGATTCAGAATGCTCTGTCTAAGGAACCTAACTGAATAATCGTTACTATTATTCATCGGCATCTCATCCCTTAGAATAGGTGAATTAGGACAACGCAATCAGCAGCTTGCGATACTTTGGCCAAAGATTTGAAACATACTGTTTATGTCTCGTATTCCTTAACGGCATACTCATCAATCTGGAATACGTCCTTCACCCCATTCATATGTTATATAGAATGTCCTACACTGACTACTGTCAGTCCTTCCTTTCACAACTGAATCACCCGGAGGTAGATTAACAAGGTGATAATGTTATATGGATGCCCACGAGGATTAGGGATATGGTGACATACTGGTTTAACCTTGCAGTTCAACCAGTGTGTCATGATACCTTGAATCTCCTAGGCAGCCTTATAACATGACCACGTTCTTAATCAGACCCTGGGTAACTCATGCAAAATCAAGTGTAAATCTTAGCGATCAATGCAAAGGGTGTCGCCATAAGTCATCTGCATTGTTGTAACTTCGAGAAGATCCTAATCTTCTCGGAGGTACAACCCTGCAGTTGACTTGTGTCGTCAACCTTTAAATCCGCCTCGAAAAGATCTACTTAATAACATGCGTTACGCACTTGAGTTTAAATTACTTTAAAGACTTTTCCCTAAGGTTAGCCTTTCCTGTTCCCTGGATTCTTCGTCTTAAGATGACCCTCCTCTATAAAACCCATTACATGGTAGAGGTATTAAGGTCAAGTTCTCATCAAGGAGTCATTAGAATACACCTGATTCTAAAACAATAGAATTGGACAATATCTCATAACCTTTGCTTGAGATTGCCATCTGAACTCCATTTGATTGTATATCAGTTCTCTTAACTGAATTTATATCATACTTATTAGTATAAAGATATAAATGATTAAGAATCCAATTTAATATTGTCCTGTCATACTTAGGACTAGGGATTAGTAATTTAATCCAGCTTGTTTAGCGTTCCGCTTAGGTTCATTTTTAACCTATCTTCTAGAAAGACAATTATTTAAATTCAATATTGCTTTTGCTAGAACAAATTAGAACTACTAAACACTCATAAGAATTCAATCTCATTTCCTTATAAGCTTTCATTGTCAATCACAAAAGCATCCATATTACACAAAGATAACGTTACCACTCTGGTATATAAACCGAAGAAGGTCAACTATCAGAAATAGAATACAACACATAAGTATCAAACACTTATTTCCATTCCTTTCAAAACTATACAATTACATTTTATGCAAACAACATACTTGATACAATGCTCAACGGAAAAGAAACATCTTTTCACATATAGTACATTTATAAAATCAAGCTGTAATTCATTATAAATCAATTTAAACAATCTGATCAGTCTGTCAGATCTGCATTGCTTTTACCTCTTACGGAAACCATCTGCAAAAATAGTCAACATGAGTCAGTTCAATGGCTCGAGCATGATAAGCACTAACTTTTAAAACAATTGCAATCCATCAATTGTTTTCATTAAACACCCTGTTTAAATGAGATCAGATATCCACATAAGTAAACATATTCAGACTATGCCTTTGTAGTACAAAATGATTACAAATATGTAACTCTATCATTGTTACAAAAAGTCTTAATCACTTTCTAATATTTCATCAAATATTAAGAATCAAGGAACGAATGTACACAAACAATCATTGAATCCAAAATCACAACATTGGAAAGTTCGTTTCATTCATCCAAAAAGGGAAATATCATAACAATTCAGGATTCCACCAATATGTTACAAAACAATTCCCACATGTTGAAAGACGAGATATCATCTAACAAGCAAAAGAAGAGAAAGAACCAAATCATTCACACTTCCTTTCACATAAGTTCATTATTGTAATGTCTTCACATATGAATTGTATTCATCCCGGTTTGTATACGATTAAGTCCGTCAAACTATAAGAAGAATTACATCATCATAATAAAATCGAACAAAACAAGGCTTTTCAACCCAAGTTTGAAATCAAAGAACCTATAGAATTGCGGTCAACAATGGACAACATTGCATTAGGCAATTGAATGTTTCCCTAAGATTATGCCAAGATAATCACTCAAAACTTCCGAACATGCTCGACCACAATCGAGACGAGGAGTAAATGGAGAGGAATATAACCAATCTATTCTTACCTTGGTGCATGCAAGTCTAAAGTGTGGTATTCGCGACTCACCCCAACGGGGAGAACACGAAATAATTAACCATACTCAAGGAACTCAAACAAAGTGACAAACATGACGGTGTCCAAGTAGCGAGTTCATTAAGAGACAGAAATACAAGTTACCTTCCAAGAACTCAAATGATTCCAACGGTAGTAACAAGTCAAACAATTACATATGATTCCAACAGTAGTAACGAAGCATAATAAAAATGAGGCAAACAAATTTAATTACTGATTTCAAACAAGGAATCCAACTGAACTCTTGCCAATGCGACACAATGGTATTCTTACGAATAATGAGAGATCAAAATACAAATTATTCCCTTAAGTTGCTGGAACAACGATTTCCAAAATTCATCTATATTCAATCATGACAGTGACTTAAACATATAAATCATTCAATCGACTCCACTGAGTCATTCAAATAAAAATGAATATAATTCGTATTTATATTTCATCACGATACGGGTTAATATCCATGACCTAACTCATAAGGCCGATATACAAGATGTCAAACTATTCAGAGAAATCCGTCAAGGCCAAATAGACATCACGAGTTCAATCTCAGGCTTATACAGAAGCCAAAAGAAACAAGATACCCTCTACAGGGTCAAACAACAGATTAAACCCAACAGTCCCAATTTGAAGCGATCACACTGGTTGTTTATCAAGAATCAAACCAAGTCTATACAACGGTATTCAAGATAATAAAGAAGAATAATTAATGATTCATCTACTCCAGTAATGATAAACATAAAAGAAACAGGCTTCAATAATTACTATTTTCGTAAAGAAAATACCAACTGAACCTTCTTCAACATTTTGAACAAGTTACACAGAAGGAAACGAAACAGTACAACCGGGGAATCTATACCCAAAAATTCTTGTAGTTAACGAGAGGTCAAGAGACTGTTACTTCTCAAGATTTCAAACAAATCCTTGTCCAATATTCAAAATATATATATAATCGTATAACTTCCACAGTAATCCATTTATACAAGTCATTCAATGGACTCTTACAGAGTCGTTCCAATATATAATATACATACATCCATAATGCATACTGTAACGGTTAAATCTCGTTACCCCTATGAAAAGGAAAACAATTCCAAAGAGTTGCAAAAAGATACTGTCACATCGAAAGATGTTATTCACAAACAACCTTCAAGACAAACGAAACCCAACAGTATCAATAACTGCCATCAACAAAACCCATGACAGAGCTTACAAAATTTCAAAACACTGAACAATCAAACAGGTACACCAGTATCCTTCCCGACTGTTTTCACACAAAATTGACGATCAAAAATCGACAAACAAAACAATGGCCTATACCCATTACAAGAACGATCTATGGGCTCACGCTGTACAGGCCGAGCATTCACACATTTCATATGTTTCGCATATTTAAGCCCAAAATGCAAACACAAAGAAATAATGCCACAGTTCGAATTTAATAAACACCCAACAAAGGATAAATGAAGATTCGAACCAGAAGAGAAACAGTACCAAGAAAAATCACACCAGACATCCATAGATAAACAACTAATTTCTTAAATCATTAGAACAGAGTTGTTCTAATGAAATCATTTGAAAGACAACAAGATATTTAAAGGTTAGGGCCTAACATGCCTGTATTTTTGCTCAAATTTCTGAAGCAGACCACTGGAAGAGCTCGTGCTTCCTTTTCCTTTTCCAAGTTAGAGCGACCAACAAAATTTCGCTATCTCCATCACATATATATCCTCCATGATAGAGAAAAGAGCTAGATAACCTCATGCTCGCCATGCAACACAAAGAAGACTGGTGCGAAGAACCAGTGAATAGGCAGAGAGAGATCTGAAAATCGCGACAAGCCAAACAAACCAACAAACTTCCCGTTTGCATGCCTTCTCGCGAGTTCCGAGCTCGACTACCGAGAATATTGAATGCAATTAAACCAACTTTCCCGCTCAGACTCCACTTCCACCGACCGCCAGAATTGGCGACAGCCCAATGAAAATTCAAGTCCATTTCCAAACTTAGTGACCTGCCACGTCGGCTCAGGTTAGCTGTTGCCTATACCTCCGCCACGACCTGTCCCTCATCCTTATCCCATGCATTAAATGTCATAGAAAACGCCGCCCATGGTTCGCACCCCCTTCCATAGGCCCCTTTTCATTCTCCTCATTAGTTAGGTTAGTATCTTAGGTTAGAATTTAGGGTAATACTCATTCTAACCATATTACACATAGATACTAACTTAGGACATTAACACATAGCCTAGGTCTAGGTTAGATTAACACTAATCTAACCCCTAGGTTAGGTTTAGTCTTAGGTTACTAATCATTTAATAATTCCAGTTAGGTCTACATTCTGTACACTCAGAAAAAGACCTATATCATACCTTCTTAAACAGGGTTAGCTCCTGTTCTGCTGCAGAATCGTGTGTAACCGAATTATTACCTGGTCCACGATCGAGACCTTCCAGATATACTTCCATATCGGGAACCAATTCATTTTTACTTGATCAGCCTGAGTCATACTCCTGACTAGCTTATTAAATACTTCTAGACCTTGCAATCCTGTTCAAGGTCTGTGATTTAATTCATCATGAACAAACTTAAAGCATTACTTGGATCAATTCCACTGATCCAAGACTAGATTTTATAGATGGATAACTCTATAATTCATTCCGAGATCAGATTAACACTCAGATACAAAATGAAATAGATAAAAGAGTCTAACCATATTCTGACTCAGTCAAGATCTGCAATCTGCAAAGAAATTACAGTACATATCAAGCATGATTTCTAAATAGAGGAACACATTCTTATACAAGAAATCACATATCAACACTTGTATGCCCAGGAGAAAGTAACAACAGTTCAGGGTGTTACAGGAAGGAAGAGAAGAAGAAGGGACAGAAGGGACCTTGGTTGTTGTAGCAATGCCGACATCTTGAGTGGATGGGCCTATTGGAATATCCTCTTTTGCTTCTTTCTCTGGCGTAACCAGAGTTATGACCTGTTCGGTGTCGCGGAAGGAGGACTCTCAGGAGCTTCTTTTTGAGTGGTGCTGGATTCACCCTCTATGCCTTTGCCCTTGCCTTTAGGATGTTGTTTAGATCGGGGAGGTGTGTTACCCAATGGGGAGGTTATGAAATCAACCCCGAGGTAGATTAATCCATTCATCCTGGCACCAATGCTCTGTTTTGCGCAGAGTCTCCTTGACCCTCTCCTCAATCATCTGAGGTGCCTTAGTTCTATCAATGGCTGGAAAAGGCCAATTTTCCCCATCCGTGTTAGTATATACTTGGTCTACTTCATCCTCCATATTTTGGAAGCCTTTGGGGATAATTGCTACCCCATATTGGATGATTTCTGCCAAGGCTAAGCGAGAATGGTCCTTTCTCCTGAGCTCAACCTCATGAATGACGTCGATGTAGATGTCTTCGATCTGAGGGATGTTGATTGGATCTAGCTTAGCCCTTGGCAGACAACTTCTTAGGTCGAAGGTAGGCCTGGCTGGGAAATCATGTTTCAAATTAAGTAGCTCTAGCTCTGCGAACATGTCCTTTGCCTTGTGATGGGTAAGGCATGTATATCTGCCCACTGTGAGGGGGAAAGGAGTTCCACCCTTCTTTCTTTTGAGGCACTTCTCATGATAGGTGATCAGCTGCCTTGACAGCTCTAGCAGAATCAACTTAGGTCCAGCATACCTCGGTAGTCTAGTTGGCTCTCCCAAGAAGTTGGCTGCCCTCAGATAGGTGAACGTGGGAAATTGGGTGAACAGGGCCCCCCATTTCTCAGTGGCCGCCACTATGCTCTTGGTCGTGTGACCGTAAGTCATATTTGGCCTCAACAGGTAGATGATGTGGTAGAAAAACACATCGTTGATCTTTGTGAATTGAGGGATGCTATTTTCCAGCCTCAACTCTGGGTAGTATTCATATATTTTGACCTGAGGCCAAACCCCACTCCGCATCAGGCCTGGGTAGTCTCTTTCTGATGCTGCAGCGTAAACAACATAGGAATTCATGTAGAATCTCCCTGTTGTATTGAATTGTTGAAGTTGTTCGGAGATTGTGCTGCTTATAATCTCTGCCCATTCGAAGCGCTGATCGGGCATATTCTTATTCATGGTCTCTAAGTACCGCAACATCCATTTATGGAAAAAGTGGGCGTCAGGAAGCCCAAAGACCCTGCTCAGGAATGTGATGGTATCACTGAGCTCCTCCGAAAAATCACTGCGGTGAATGATTTGTGGCCATCGGGTCACTACCTTTTTGTTTTTCAAATAGACCTCGTTCATCAGCTACATGCACTGATCTTCATTGTCGTCCCAGGCCTTAATGCAATCCTCTCGGCTGATGGCCACAAAGTGCCGATGATGAGGAATGCCGAGTATTATTTCAAAGTGGCGGGTAGTGAGGTTAATGACGACCTCACCCTTGTCATTTACGACACACCTTGTGTCCTTGTTGTAGCACCGGGAAACCACCATCATGAATTCATTATTGACGGTGCTGACTGGGATTCCTCCAGCAAAGTGTAGGGCACTGCCCATTAGTTTGTCCATCCATGGAATTCTTGTTACCTTCTGAGTCCTAACCCAGAATTCCTCCATATCAATGTGACCCAACTCTGAGTCTCTGATGTCTAGGTCGCATTTGGCCTGGGAGTCAGGCATTCTGACCCTTTGATATTTATATTTCATATCTTCTTATGTAAGTTTGGCCTTGCCTTTGGATTTCGTAGGTCTCTTGCTTGATGTAGACATATGTTCTTCTAAGCTTAATTGTTGATCTGCATGAAGAAGAAGCGAGACCCAATGCAAAAATGTTGTATTAGTCATTTGATCTTCCATTGAAGTGTTAACAGAAGAAAGAGTTAGCGATTTTGAGGCTCAGGGCGCAGGGCGCATGAAAGCTGCAGCTTACAGGGCTAGCTAGGTAAGGCACACAGGAAAAAGGTGTTACAGGGGTTAAATCAGCGCCAAAGGCACATGGCGCATAGATATTACAGGTACATTTTGCAAAGGGCGCATTGATATTTCGTGTTACATAGGGACAAGATGCACCAAAGGTGCATGTATTTTTCATGTTGCATGGAAAATTGGTGTGCCAAAGGCACCTGTATTGTTTGTGTAACATGAAATTTTCGTGCACCAAAGGTAACTTGGCGTGGTGCACAGAGGGTCTACACAACATGATGTTGCTTTGTAATGAGGAATGCGCCTATGCTGTTATAGCTTTGTACTTAGCGCGTATGAAAGGGGTGTTTCATTGATGCTGGGTGTCCCAAAGGGCACAAGAATCTTTTGTGTTGCATCCAAATTTGATGTGCTTAAGGGGGCGCACGGGAAGCGGTTGCAGCATGTGAGAGAAATGTGCCATGAGGGCGCATCTTTTTATGATGTAACAGAGGCGACAGATGCGCCAAAGGCACAACTATTTTTGATGTTGCATAGCAAGTTTATGCGCTACAGCTGAAAATGGTTTTTAGGTCTGCTCATTCTCTTAGAGGGGTTTCCACATAAATTTTAGCTTTCTCAAGGTTCATATGAAGGAGTGCAATACCAAGAAGGATCATCAAGCCAACATCATTTTTAGGACAGAGCTTCTTCTTCCAGCAGATCTGGAAAGAGGAGGAAATGTGGAAAGACAAAGCAAAAAGGGGGGTAAGATCATAATCTATTCTCTTCATCCTATTGATCCATCCTAACAACCAAAACCCACAAAAACAAAAAGCACGAAAGACTGAAAACCACTTACCTAGATATAAACGATGAAAAAGTGTGAGAACGGGTCCACAATGTGTTGAAAGCGACAGGGTAGATACTGAAAAGTTCAGAGAAAATATCACGTGTTTAGCATTGGTGATAATGACAATGCAGATGCGCCTATATATAGGCAAAGAAGTAATAAATGAACCACCAACTTTTCAAGTGGCGCATGAAAAGCATTGTTGACATCAGAAAGTATGTGCCCTTTGGTGCACCAAATCGTCTGACAACACAAAGATATGTGTGCCTTTGGCGCACCGGAAGCGGTGTCGACATAGAATATGTGCACCTTTGGCACACCGAAAAGTGGCACAACAAAAGTGTTGTTGACACGAAGGTGCATGCACCTTGGTGTTCGCAGGAAAGACTCAACATATCAAGGCACACCAAAATGCCTATTGACACAAGAAAATATGTGCCAAAGGTTTTAAAGGGGGCGCATCAAAAGTTGATGTTATATAGTCATTCCATGCGCCCGGCCAAAAGACCAAAAATAACTAAGTTCGGAAAACCAGATTTCCCGGGAAGAGATTTTGCAACGTTAGAATGCAAGAGGATCGAAACAAAACTTTTCCGTATGGTTATCGGTAAAATTACCCTTGTCAATTTTACGGGATAACAGCTGGCTCTTTCTGGGGACTATCCCTGAGAAAACTTGGGGGTAGAGAATCCCAGATCTCATGTGCCTATCCATTGGGTAACAGAGTCAAAAAAAAGGGTGACCGAGAGGAGAACAAAGGAAACACACAACAAACCGAAAGAAAACACACGATGAAAACAAACACACAACTAAAAAATCATAAAGAAGAGAGCAAGCTCTACTTCTTAAAATTTTTTAGATGTTGCCCACTATAAGGAAGTGAGAGCTCGGTTCCATCCAGATATGAGAGATAGAAACTATTCTCTCCATTGAGCTACTTGATCTTGAAGGGCCCTCTCCACAGGGAATCAAACTTTCCGTGCATGCCCTTTGGCTCTCTTCGCTTGTCCCACGAGAAGGATAAGGTCTCCCACCGGAAATTCCTTGGCTTAGATTTTTATCGAATAACCTCTTGACTTGATTATGATGTTGGTGATCCTGTCGACCACTCTTACTCTCTTTTCTTTGAGCTCTGTCGATACATGATCCTCTTTTCAAGATAATTTTGGAAAGTTTCATCTTCGATAGCTCATGCTAAGTGCAGAGCAAGAAGTTCAGCAGAAATGGGGAGCTCGGCATCAGTGCCATATAACACTTGGAAAGGTGACATACCGAGAGACCTCTTGGGAGTAATGCGGTCAGCCCATAAAGCATCGTATAAGGACTTGTGCCACATTCGTTGATTCTCATCTACTAACTTTTGTATGATGGTCACCAAGTTTTTATTGCTGGATTCTGCCTGACCATTTCCCTGAGGGTAATAATCTGAGGCGTGAGCCAAAGTTATCCCGTATTCATAGCAAAAACTAATAAATTCCCATGAGGAGAAGTTAGAAGCATTATCAGCAATAATATTGTTTGGAACGCCAAACCTGACAATGATATTTTCTTTAATGAAATTACAAACAACCTCAGAAGTGGCATGCTTGACAGGTATGGCTTCCACCCACTTGGTGAAGTAATCCATTACTGTAAGGACATAACTATGTCCGGAACTCGATTGAGGATTGAGGGCATCAATAAAATCAATTCCCCATTGCCTGAATGGTTCGTTGACAATGACAGGCCTAAGGGAAAAGTAGCCAACTTGGGCTTGCCGACGAACTGCTGGCAAGGTTCACACTTTGCCACCCAGGTGGCTGTATCTTGGAAGAGCGTCGGCCAATAGTACCTAGCTCGGATGATCTTATGTGCTATCACGGAGGAAGAGAAATGACCTCCACAGGCTGAATTATGAAAACTTTCAAGTAACTTTACCTGTTGTGGTTTGTCAACACATCGCAAAAAGATGCCATCTATCCCACGTTTATATAAACCATCATCCCAGATGACATATTTAGCTGCTCTGAGCTTTATAGTGCGCTTCTCCTTTGCAGTTAGGTGCGCTGGGCATTCACCATAGGTGAGGAAGAAAGCAATATCGGAATACCATTCATCACTAGTTGCAACAAATAAGACCAGAGGCAGTGAATCGGGTTTTTCCAGCCGGTCTTGTGCTTCATCGGTGTAGTCATCCTTTTCATCAGGGTTTTCTGAATCTTTGTTTTCAGCCATAAGCTGACATAGGCCCTTGCCCCTTACCAGCTTGGTTGGTTTAATATCCAGGTCGTACTCCTGAACCTTCGCAATCCAATTTCCTCGCAAGCTTCCTAACTCCTGTTGAGTTAGAATTGATTTGACCGCCGTGTCAGGGACCAGCACCACCGTGTGAGAGTTTAGAATGTAATACCTGAAATTTTTCACTGCTTTGACAATGGCGAAGGCATGCTTTTCCAGTTGAGACATTTTTAGTTCATGAGGCTTGAGGGGAGAGCTCATGAACGCAATCGGAGATTCAACATCCTCCGAATTCTTTTGCATCAAGATTGCAGACACAGTATGCTCAGATGCGTAACTATACATGATGAAGTCCTTGGAGAAATCGGGACATACGGGGATCAAGTGCGTGAGCAATGTGAAGCTTTTATCTCTTTGAATGACTTTTTTCCTTCCTCGCTCCATCGGAAATTTGGTGACCCCTTCATCATGTTCAATATGTGACGAGTCTTCTCAAGAAAGTCAGAACAAAACACCTGAGAAAGTTCACCTTTCCGACGAAAGAATGAATGCCAGTCTTACTTGTAGGCAGAGTAAGGCTCTGAATAGCCTTAACTCTTTTGGTATCTATCTTCATTCCTTCCTTACTAACAACATGTCCCAGCAACTTTCCTTCCGTGACTCCAAAAACAGACTTTTTTGGGTTTAGGGAGATCCCATGTTCTCGGCATCTGGCCAATACTTGCTCCAAATGATCACAATGATCATTTCATTGTTTAGAGAACACGGTTAAGTCATCTAGATAAACCACAATGACCTTCCCCATCATACCTTTGAATGCAAAGTCCATGGCCCGCTGAAAAGTGGCGCCAGCATTAGTTAGGCCAAAAGGCATCCTGCTGTAGGCAAACGTACCCCAGGGAGTAGTGAATGTTGTTTTAAATTGATCTTCAGGTGAAACTTCAATCTGATTGTAGCCTGAAAAACCATCAAGCATGGACAACATCTCTGATCCAGTTACTGCTTGCAGAACTTGATCCATTATAGGAAGTGGGTAGTTGTCTTTCAAGGAAGCCTGATTCAAATTGTGAAAGTCTACGCATATGCGTATCTCGCCATTTTCTTGCAAGACGGCACAATATTTGCTACCCAAGTACTGTGATGGATAGGAAAGATGATTCTCGCATCCAACATTTTTGAATTTTGGCCTGGATGGTGCCTGAAATCTTAGGATTATAATGCCTCTGCTTCTGGCGAAAGGCTTTGACATCTTCTTTCAACGGGATGTCATGTTGGACATCCTTTGGCTTAAAAGACTTTAGATCGGCATAGGACCATGCCAATACATCCATGTATTTCTTCAACAACTTGACAAATTTCCACTTCTCCTCAGGCATGTAACATTTTCCAATGTTCACAAACTGCGGGTGCTCTACCGAACCTATATTGACCGGTTCGGTTTCTGGGGATGAGTCAGGATCATCTCGCCTCTTCTTTTTCACAAAACGATCATGCCTGTTGAACAGCCGCTCCAGAGAAACTAGGCCCTTTGGAATTTTATTTCCTTTGAGCTGACATATGCCATCATTCCCTTTAGATTCATCGTCTTGATCGCTGACTCGATTCACGGCAAGTGAAAGTAGATCCTTTAAAGTGCAATTCTTTAAAAAAATTCGCCTTCTCTAGAAAGGAAATGAGTTGATTATAATGTTTAAACACTTTCCAATGCTGAGAATTGTCTGGCACGCTCGGGCGGAAAACCACCTCAATGGTGTATTTGTTTGTTTTCAAACCTGGGTGAGGGAGCATGAGGGATGTTGAAACAGCCAATGAATCGGCCATGTCATTTTGAGCTCTTGGAATGGATTCAATTGAAAAAGCATCAAACTCTTCAATGTTTTCCCACATTGCATTACGATAATGCCTGAGCCTTTCATTCTTCACTTGGTAAATCCTTTTAACTTGATTTACAACTAGCTCGCATCACCTTGCACTTTCAGATTCTTAATCCCTCTTTCTTTTGTGGCTTGCATGCCAAGTAGCAAAGATTCATACTCAGCAGTATTATTTGTGTTAAAAAACTGCAACTTGAAAGAGAGAGGAATGACTTCTTCCTCGGGAGATATTAGCACGGCTCCGGTGCCACATCCACTAGTTGCACAGCTGCCATCAAACTGCAAGGTCCAGATCTTATTAAGATCTCCTTCTTGAATGAGAACAACCATTTTGTCAGACTCGGTAGACAAGAAATAGTTCCCCATCCCTAACGATTCAAAAAGGATTTGAGCTTTGGGGTCCTCAGAGCTAGTAACTAAGTACTTCTTTTGTGATTCTAGCTCCGAATTCTGCATTACACCTTTGACAGGATTCTAGCCTTAGACCAATCCATATGAATCTCCCCACCAACTTCGCTGCAAAAACTTCTTCCCAGCAAAATTCCGTAGGCTACCGGAATGTCGGCAACGAGGACGGTCATCTTTACTCTTTTATCTGGGAACGCCGCAAATGCAAATTGCATCTTTGATTTGACCAATTAACGGAACCTGCTTGGTTTCCAAGGAATAACATCTACCAAAAGGCTTGGTAAGGGTGAGGCCCAAAGCATGGGTGACTTTTGCTGGCATGACATTATCAGAAGCTTCGAAATCAATTATGCAGTTACTCAACTTGTGACCATTGATTAGGAGGGAGAGATAGAAAGGCTCTATCTTGCCTGATGCAGATGTTGAAGCAACATTTATGTGGGATTTAGGGGGAGTGGAAAGGATTCCTTTTGGGGAAACCTGATTAGATACAACAACTTGACTTTGAATATACTTGGTCAATCTTACAAGCTGTTCGGGATTTGACTGAAGATACTCGGCTTCAGACATTTGGATCTTGGTCTTTTTGCATGATCTATGATATCAAATGCGGCCAAGGGTTGCGTTGGTGAAGGAATGAGTCCCTCACTTCGTGATGGTGGAATAGGATTACTGGTCTTGGTAGGAACATGAGAGGACTGATTTGGAGGAGAGATGGGGGGAAAAGATTTCCTTGTAAAAGACTTAACAGGGAGCTGAGTAGGAAGAGGATTACCTCTTTTAGCAATGGTTGGAGGTGCGTTTGACATGACCTTCTCCTTCTGCACATGGGCAGCGACCTCTGCTTCTTTTCCTTGCGAGCGGTAAAAACAGCATATGATTGTCCGCTCACATAGCCCTGTGTACCTTCCTCTTCATCAAATTCTTCCTCGTCAAATTCCATATATCCGATAGTAGAGTCACCAGTCGGCTCACCGACGTCTTGATCATCTTCGTCCTGAGACGTAGGTTCTTCATAATACTGCTCTTCTTCTTCAATTTCAGCCAGAGCGTTGATCGGAGGATCCTCAAGTGCCAACCACGGAGCAGTTGCGGGTAAGCGCGGCCTTTGTGAAATGTTGTTAGGAACAAAATTCCTCTGTGGAATATCCTGGTATGAGGAGCAGGGGAAGCTGTGCAACCGCTTCTTCAATGCAAGCAAGTTGTTCACCATCTTTTGAAAGGCTGGATCAGACGAAGTAGTGGGCGAAGGGCCCGAAGATTTAGGCTTGGATGATTCCTTTTTCAATTCACCAGATATTATCAAATTATCTTCTATTCGAATGGCAGCGGCCTGGGCGAGAATCAAGGTAGCCACTCACTCTTGAAGGAGCAAGAAACTAACTTTTGAGCTCATAGTGTTTACGAAGAAACACTTTTGATTTTCCGGTGTTGGAAGCATGGCAACAGGGACACGGTTGATTAATGCATTGAACCTGGCGATAAAATCGTGCATGGTCTCATTGGCCTCCTTCTTCAGGTGAGTGATCCATGATAATAATGCAAATGCATCTTCTGAAGGTTTGTACCTGTCTTCAAAAGCATCCCGCAAGGTGGCCCAACTAGTAATAGATCCGGCTGGTAAATGCTGAAACCATTCAGCTGCAGGTCCTTGTAGAGTTTCCAGAAAAAGGTGAACCGACACATCCTCATGAGTTACATCCAGGATACTGCATGACATGATGAATGCAGATATGTGGGAATCCATGCTTTGATTTCCGCTCCCGTCGAATTTGGGAAAATTCTTTTAGTTTCCGTGAGGGAGCGCGTGTACTAGATGTGGCAAGGCCAAGGGACCCATAGCATTTCCCCATGGTACCGCCATTTGAAAAGCTGGAAAAAGAACACGAGCTGGAAGTGTGGTTCCGCTGAGTAGCAAGGCACTACAAAGGGATGTGGATGCCCCTTGCGAAAGATTTTTCCTTCGTGGAGGTGAGACACTCCTGGATGACCGGTCAGCCGAGCTTAGCATTGAAAAACATGCCAGTGTTACACTAAAATTGTGCCTTTGAAGCAAATTGAAAGTAGGATCAGTTTCTCCATGAGCTCTTCTGCTACGCGTAAAGGGTTCACCTACCAGTGTGTCTTCCCGATCTGCGATTTTGTAGCACTGATTTAAAATTTCTTTTTGGCTATACTTGCTGATTTTTTGGATTTTCTGGAAAAAACCGGCAACATGTACTTTTATAAATATTTAAAAACTATCCTCTTCAGAAAACCGATCGTGGTTAATGAAAAATAACAACGAGGATAAAATGGTAGAGAAGATTAGCAAGCTGATTTTTAGATCTAATTTTGACTTTTTCAAAGGGTTTCAATCTTTTGGCAGACAGTCAAAAACTCAAATCTATGGCAAAATACCGATTTCTATAAAAACTCAGTGAACTAAAGACCTTCGACTAGGCCAGATCTATGGATATCAGAAGAAATTTTTTGATTTGGATCACCCTTGCAAAATTTCAGATTTTTAACAAAAATTTCAAGTTTGCAAACAAGCGATGATTTTTTTGATTTTCTATCCTACCACCATCATAGATCTGATAGATCTATTCGATCCCCAGTAGAGTCGCCAAAAACTGTTGGTCCGAAAATCTGTCGCTTGGGAAGATCTATGGATAAACGAGCCAATAGTGTGCGAGGCATAGCCCTCTTTGAGTCAAAGAAAGCAAAACCGGTTTATTGCTATTCTACCAAGCAGGAATCTTGTGCAAGTCACACAATATTCTACCTTCGGGGGTTTGGGATATCATCCCAGTAGGGTGTTTCGACTGCGAAAAGAAAGGAATGAAAGAGAGGATAAAGAAAGAACAGATCCGAAGGGAGAAAAGAAATGAATTCCAAAGCAGAAAGGTCAGAAGGTTTATGTTTTGGGATTGGTAGTAAATAGAGCCAAACCTACTTGCATAAACGAGCAAAGCAATACTGATGATGAATAAATGACAATAAAACAGAAGCAGATTTAACAGAATAAACACATAGATCAGACATAAGAAAGATCTGATGCAAATAACACATGTATTCAGCACAAAGTCTAAATATTGTATTAATAATCCTTCTGTTACAAAAAGCTCAAAGTCTTTTCTCCTTACTCCTATTTTTCATCTGAAAGATATTCACTCATGCCCAATACAACAAGTATTGGGGTATTTATAGAAGAAGAGAGAAGAAGGCAAAAAGGAGCCAACCACTTATTTACAAAGATATTTACAAAATATCTAAAAGTCATGTTGACTTTTGACAACTTGATGGATGACATCATCCCATGATGCAACATGGATGATGTCATCATTTGTGTCAACATACTCCAGATATTCCCAAAAAGAAAGTCGAAGAAGAGAGAGAGAGAAGAAGAAGAAGGAGGAGAAGCTACTCGTCATCGTCATCCTACGGCCGAAAGGGAGTGGACTACTTTTGCTGTTGCTCAGGTGACGAGATATGGAATTGGGAGCGGTATTTCATAAACTTGTTGATCATGGGCCCTAGTTGATCCTGGGAAGGATCCTTGTGCTGCTCACTGATCACCTCACAAGTCTCCCACTCATCTATGAGTTTCTCGGGGAGTTTGGAATAGTCTTTTTCCGCTTCAATGAGTAACCCAATGAAGTCTGACGACACCCAAAGAGGTTGTTGATAGACTTTGCGTCAAAAGTGACCTCGGCCCCATCCCTTGAGAAACAATCTCCTTGAAGATCTGGATGGTTTCATCAGCTTTTCTTAAAGTGAAGGAAGGAGTAAGCAACCCTGGTGACATGTTGAGAACGATCCGTTCCATTTGGTGCATCGCATCCAGGATTCTTCATTCACCTTGTTGATCTTTTCTAGAACAAATTCCAACCGATCCACACAAAGTAATCTAGAGTGGACATGATTTTTTTGAGGGCCCAGGATGGCTGAAGATGCTGAACTTGACCAGATCTTCGACTGAACAGTCAAACATTTGTTGAAAGGTCTCGTGCTACAGTATAGCATGTTCCAGCTCTTCCGATATGGGTCCCGCTAACGCTTGGAGCTCTTTATTCACCTTGTTGATGTTCAAATACAAGTAAGAGATCTTGGTGATTACTTTTTCGCTGTCTTTGAGGATCTGGCTCCTCCAAGTGGAAACGGCCATACCCTACTCGTCGATCTTTGCATATTCATTAATTTTGTCTTGGCTCAAAAGCTCAGAAGTCTCGGCGGCAGTTGTGGGAGGCGCACTGCCCATTTTCTGTAAGGCTTGGAGCAGATATTTATTTTTCTCTTTCAGTTGCCTTTTCTCCTCTTTTGTTTCCTGAAGGTTCTTGTAGAGGGTGTCAACTGCAGAAAGGGCTTCCCCCTGAAGACTTTCAGAAGATGTCCCCATTGTGACTTGGGTCATAGTATAATCTGTCGGAGACAGATCCTTTTTCTCCTTGAGAGGATTGGGGTACACGATTTCCATTACCCTCTCTCTCGAAGCACTTTGAGAGAAGCATGTGACGGGCTTCTGCTTCTTTGCCCCCTTAGATGGGATTACAGAAAAGTCCATCGGAGCGATGGGAACTTTCCTTTTTTTCTGACTTAACTGTTGGGAGATCCAGGCTGGACTTATGGGAGAAGGGCCGGAAACATAGAAGGGGGCAGCTACAGTAGAAGAAGGGAAAAACGTGGAGACACGTGGTGGCAGCATGGAGAGAATAGCCGAAGAAGTGCCCATGGGAGGAAGGGATACTACAGCTGAGGAAGACATAGGAAGGGAAGGGAGCTCAGAGATGAGGGAAGAAATGGAGGGGGAAAGATCCACGAGGGAAGAGAAGATGGACGAAGAAGCGGGAGGAATAGTAGAAGAAGGGGAGAGGACATGACCAAAGGGATGGTCGCTTGAGTCACTCGAGGAGGGGAAGGAAGAGAAGAAGAAGGGACAGAAGGGACCTCGGTTGTTGTAGCAATGCCGACATCCTGAGTGGATGGGCCTATTGGAATATCCTCTTCTGCTTCTTTCTCCGGCGTAACTGAGTTATGACTGTTCGGAGTCTGCGCGGAAGGAGGACTCTCAGGAGCTTCTTTTTGAGTGGTGCTGGATTCACCCTCTATGCCTTTGCCCTTGCCTTTAGGCTGTTGTTTAGATCGGGGAGGTATGTTACCCAATGGGGAGGTTGTGAAATCAACCCCGAGGTAGATTAATCCGTTCATCCGACACCAATGCTTTGTTCTGCGTAGAGTCTCCTTGACCATCTCCTCAATCGTCTGAGGTGCCTTAGTTCTATCAATGGCTGGAAAAGGCCAATTGTCCCCATCCGTGTTAGTATATACTTGGTCTACTTCATCCTCCATAGTTTGGAAGCCTTTGGGGACAATTGCTACCCCGTATTGGATGATTTCTACTAAGACTAAGTGAGAATGGTCCTTTCTCCTGAGCTCAACCTCATGAATGACATCGATGTAGATGTATTCAATTTGAGGGATGTGGATTGGATCTAGCTTATCCCTTAGCAGACAACTTCTTGGGTCGAAGGTAGGCCTGGCCGGGAAATCATGTTTCAAATTAAGCAGCTCCAGCTTTGCGAACATGTCCTTTGCCTTGTGATGGGTAAGGCATGTATATCGCCCTGTGAGGGGAAAGGAGTTCCACCCTTCTTTCTTTTGAGGCACTTCTCATGATAGGTGATCAGCTACCTTGACAGCTCTAGCAGAATCAGCTTGGGTCCAGCATACCTCGGTAGTCTAGTTGGCTCTCCCAAGAAGTTGGCTGCCCTCAGATAGGTGAACGTGGGAAATTGGGTGAACAGGGCCCCCCATTTCTTAGTGGCCGCCACTATGCTCTTGGTCATGTGACCGTAAGTCATATTTGGCCTCAACAGGCAGATGATGTGGTAGAAAAACACATCGTTGATCTTTGTGAATTGAGGGATGCTATTTTCCAGCCTCAACTCTGGGTAGTATTCATATATTTTGACCTGAGGCCAAACCCCACTCTGCATCAGGCCTAGGTAGTCTCTTTTCGATTTGCAGCAGTGTAAAAAAAAACATAGGAATTCATGTAGAATCTCCCTGTTGTATTGAATTGTTGAAGCTGCTCGGAGATTGTGCTGCTTATAATCTCTACCCATTCGAAGCGTTGATCGGGCATATTCTTATTCATGGTCTCTAAGTACCGCAACATCCATTTATGGAAAAAGTGGGTGTCAGGAAGCCTAAAGACCCTACTCAGGAATGTGATGGTATCACTGAGATCCTATGAAAAATCACTGCGGTGAATGATTTGTGGCCATCGGGTCACTACCTTTTTGTTTTTCAAATAGACCTCATTCATCAGCTGCATGCACTGATCTTTGTTGTCGTCCCAGGCCTTAATGCAATCCTCTCGGCTGATGGCCACAAAGTGCCAATGATGAGGAATGCCAAGTATTATTTCAAAGTGGTGGGCAGTGAGGTTAATGACGACCTTGCCCTTGTCATTTACGACACACCTTGTGTCCTTGTTGTAGCACCGGGAAACCACCATCATGAATTCATTGTTGACGGCGCTGACTGGGATTCCTCCAGCGAAGTGTAGGGCACTTCCCATTAGTTTTTCCATCCATGGACTTCTTGTTACCTTCTGAGTCCTGACCCAGAATTCCTCCATATCAATGTGACCCAACTCTGAGTCTCTGATGTCTAGGTCGCATTCGGCCTGGGAGTCAGGCATTCTGACCCTTTGATATTTATATTTCATCTCTTATTCTATAATTTTGGCCTTTCCTTTGGATTTGGTAGGTCTCTTGCTTGATGTAGACATATGTTCTTCTGAGCTTAATTGCTGATCTGCAGGAAGAAGAAGCGGGACCCAATGCAAAAAGGTTGTATTAGTCATTTGATCTTCCATTGAAGTGTTAACTGAAGAAAGAGTTAGCAATTTTGAGGTTTAGCGTGCAGGGTGCATGAAAGCTGCAGCTTACAGGGCTAAATAGGTAAGGCACACAGGAAAAAGGTGTTGCAAGGGTTAAATCAGCGCCAAAGGCACATGGCGCATAGATACTGTAGGGTACATTTTGCAAAGGGCGCATGGAGATTTGGTGTTACATAGGGACAAGATGCGCCAAAGGCGCATGCATTTTTCATGTTGCATGGAAAATTGGTGTGCCAAAGGTGCATGTATTGTTTGTGTAACATGAAATTTTCATGCCAAAGGTAACTTGGCGTGGCACACAGAGGGTCTACACAACATGATGTTGCTGTAATGAGGAATGCGCCTGTGCCTTTATAGCTTTGTACTTAGTGCGTATGAAAGGGGTGTTTCATGGATGCTGGGTGCACCAAAGGGCGCACGAATCTTTTGTGTTGCATCCAAATTTGATGCGCTTAAGGGGGCGCACGGGAAGCGGTTGCAGCATGTGAGAGAAATGTGCCATGAGGGCGCATCTTTTTATGATGTAACAGAGGCGACAGATGCGCCAAAGGTGCAACTGTTTTTGATGTTGCATAGCAAGTTTATGTGCCACAGGTGAAAATGGTTTTTAGGTCTGTTCATTCTCTCAAAGGGGTTTCCACATAAGTTTTAGCTTTCTCAAGGTTCATATGAAGGAGTGCAATACCAAGAAGGATCATCAAGCCAACATCATTTTTAGGACGGATTTTCTTCTTCCAAAGAGATATGGAAAGAGGAGGAAATGTGGAAAGATAGCAAAAGGGGGGCAAGATCATAATCTATTCTCTTCATCCTTTGATCCATCCTAGCAATCAAAAACCACAAAAACAAAAAGCACGAAAGACTGAAAACCACTTACCCAGATATAAATGATGAAAAAGCATGAGAACGGGTCCACAACGTGTTGAAAGTGACAGGGTAGATACTGACAAGTTCAGAGAAAATATCACATGTTTGGCATTGGTGATAATGAAAATGAAGATGCACCTATATATAAGTGAAGAAGTAATAAATGTGCCACTCACTTTTCAAGTGGCACATGAAAAGCATTGTTGACATCGGAAAGTATGCGCCTTTGGCGCACCAAATCGTCTGACAACACAAAGATATGTGCACCTTTGGTGCACCGAAAGTGGTGTTGACATAGAATATCAAGGTGGCGCAACAAAAAAGTGTTGTTGACACGAAGGTGCATGCGCTTGGCATTCGCATGAAAGACTCAACATATCAAGGCACACCAAAATGTCTGTTGACACAAGAAAATATGTGCCAAAGGTTTAAAAGGGGGCGCATCAAAAGTTGATGTTACATAGTCATTCCATGTGCCTAGCCAAAAGACCAAAAATAACTAAGTTCGGAAAACTAGATTTCCCGGGAAGGGATTTTGTAACGTTCCGAATGCAAGGGATCCCTGACGAGGGATCGAAACAAAATTTTTCGTATGGTTATCGGTAAAATTGCCCTTGTCAATTTTATGGGATAACATCATTTGGGACAAGAAGACGCGAAGGATGCGAACCGGCCGGTTCGGCCAAAATAGGAACTTTCGCACTGGGACAGTTGGGACAAAGGGACGCATGGGACATGGATAGCCGAAGGAGCCGAAAGCCAATCAAGCAACGCCACGTCATCGGCCGAATGAGGGACAAGGAAGCCCATTTCGGGTGGATCGGAGGTTTTTGTCCCAAACAGTCTTGGGACATCCAGACAAAAAGATGCGGGAGACGCGAAAGAGCCAGTAGACCCATGGACCAACCAAATCATGACACGTGTCACAAGGAGAAAAGTCCAAAAGTTCAAAGGGCGAGGTTTCAAGCACTAACCCGAGCCAATAAAAAGAGGACACGTGTCCAATGAGGAAGGGAAGCTCGGAGCTCGGGGAGGAGTTAGAGAATTTGGCAAGAAGTTCACCCAAAAGCTAAAAGTAAAGGTCTGCCCGCGCCCCTGATGACCAATCAATGCATGCCACGTGTCATCCAGGTGGCAGAGCGCGGGAAGAAATTTAAAAAATCTATTTTTGCCTGTTTTGTGTCCTAAATCTTCAGATCGCCATATCTTCCGATCCAGAGCTCAGATTTGCACGTTCTTTATATCATTGGAAATCTTATGAAATTCTCTACATGATTTTGGGGTTAATCTTGAATTTTGGTGTAGTCTAGAGAGAGAAAATTGAGAAACGGCTCTGACGCATGTTCATGGCCAGAAGTGACATTTCAGCGACAGATTTAATGCAGAATGGGTCGCATTCTCCTGTAATTCGGTCAAAATGATAGGGTATGGGTTTGTAAGGTCCCCCATGCCATTTTAATGCACCTGCAGTCAAGAAGGAATGGGCTCTCACATTTTTTGTACGCTTCTGTCTCCTAGGCTCGACCCATGCAATGTAAAAGGTAGATTTGGCTCATTTCTAAAAGGGGGAACATTTTTTGGGCATAGCAGACTTCTTCTTTCACCTCCAGCAAGTGATTGATGCAAGGATCAGACCTCTCCAAAGATTGTAATAGTTTTTTTACCTCTCTGAGGGTATAATGCGTGTTTTTGACACTGAAATGATAATGCAAGCTCTGTGAATGGGTTTCAGTCCTCTGTTTGTATTATTTGCTTCATTTCAGATCCTAAATTATACCTTATCAGTCTGTGTATGTTTTATGTTGTGAACTTTGGTCTGTGTCTATTTGCATGACAAATATGTTTCACCACTCCTTTTGGTGCATCACCATCTTTAGTTAGTTTCAATTTTTGCACTTCTACCCCTGTCTCCTTGCAAGTTAGAGTAGGATTAGGATCGAACCTCTCTGTAGTTGTGTAAGCATTAGATCTAAATCGAGAGGAGTTTGAGGAACCAGCCTCTAATCTAGATATTCCTCTCTCGGGCCACAAGTCCCATGCTTGGAGAGAGGTTTCCATGTTGTGAAATCACACCTTTGGATGTTAGAGTGATCAACCTAGAAGCCCGATCTACATCCGGTGGTTCTTTGTGAGTTCACAACAACAATTTGATGGGTGGAAGGGTAATGGTTCTAGATTTTAAGATTTTTCCAAACCAATAGAGTAAGGCTCTCTATGGGGGCATACTTTTGTTGCTCTCTTCTAAAATGAAAGGTATTGATGGGGGAGAGGTTACATGAAGGTTTTGATTGGTTGGATGGATGAGATGGGCTATATTTTAAAAGGATGGGTTAATAGACTCCTAGGTTTTAGAATAGGTATTTTGGGGTTTAAAAGAAGAAGAATTATCATTTTATTTGAGTGCAAGTGTTTTTGTTATGCAATTGTAGCTTATTTTCTTCAAGGGAACAAATTTCTAGCTTTCAGGCCATGGTAAATACCTCATCAAAGGTGCAGAAGGTTTGGACCTGGAGAGTTGGTGATATATGTCTAACACAAGCCCGGTTAAAAAAAATCTATTAACTCTGTCTGAGGTAATTGGAATGTGAGTTGGTTAATCAGGATGCGTCATCGAGTGACAAAATCTATGATAGATTCATCTTCATACTAGTGTGTGGCATATAAGTCAGTCATGGTGAATTTCTTGACAATATTGATAGAAAAGTGGTCAAGAAAATCCTAAGAAACTGGTTAAATGAGAGGATAGAATGTCTAGGTAAATAACTATACCAATCCAAAGTGGGTCCCATCAGCGACATTGGAAATGTCTATAAGAGAAATGCATCATCATGAGCGATTAGGTAGTAGACATGTTTAAAAGAACGAAAGTGTTGTTATAGATCTTCTTTGCTATTGAACCGGTTGAATTTTGGCATTTCCCAATGCGTAGGGTACAAGTGAATAGGAATGGATGGGTGAATGGGCTCATTGAAAATCTCGTCATATGTTAGAGAGTTACACAAACCTGAGACAGATGCTTCCAATGTCTACATCTTGTCCATCATCATTTTGATTTGGTCATTGGTGGTTTGGGATAATAGGGCACTACCTAAAGTATGAGGGGATAAATAAGATGGATATTATGTAGATGACATCCCAGTGTGTGGTGGTGTTGCGTACGAAAATTATGATGGAGGGATATGAGAGGGAATGGAGGTGGAGGGGAAGTACCTAGAGTAAGCAGTAGAGGAAATAGGTGGTTTTTGGTAATATGTATATGTAGGTGGGGTGGATGTAAAGACCCTAGTAGCGATTGGTGGAAGAGACTAGGGGATAGAGAGGATGAGGTTTTGGAAGGGAGTGTGGGTTGCCGACACCAAAGGTGGCTGGGATGCGATAGGTATATGGGTAGTGGAAGACATGGGAATGCATGTACTGAGGGTGGTAGATGTAAAAATGGTTGATGCCATAGGGGTGATGGATGTAGTGGGTGTGATATATGCCGTAGGTACAAAAATATCAATGAGGTGGGATCAAGATGAGAAACAACATGTGGTAAGGTGGAGGCGGAAAATGCAATGTTGGTAATGGCGAGAGGAAAAATTTGGTACAAGTATAGGTGGGATGGATACGGGCATGTCGTAGATAAGTGTCCCAAATGAGTCACGGGTGGATGAATGGGCTAAATAATAATTTAAAGTAGAAGGGTTCTGATCAAGGAGTTTTATGAACTCCTCATCATGAGTGCTTGATGGTGATAGGTTGACTAAGATCCATAGATGATAGAATGAAAGACAACAATGGGCTAGGTGGGAGTGGTTAGAGGCCAAAGCATAGAATACGAGTGCATTGTCTTCGCTACGAGTCAAAACCATGTGAATTATAATACAATTGGTAATATGATCTATGTAAATTACACAAAAAAACATATGGAATGGAGACAATAGTTATGGGAGGTGAAAACCAGTGTTGTTTTAATTATAAAATTAAAAAACAGGGATTGATGACGGTTGGGTAAACGATGTTAGTCATAGAGGGTAACTAATGATGGTTAAGGTGACCAATCTTGTTAGTTCTTGTGGGAAATCAAAATATTTGTAAATGTGGCAATGAATGATGAAAGTGAACTAAATCTAGAGTTTGACAGTAACTTCAAAGACCCAGAGATATGGTGAAGAATAGAAATGTGATGAAATGTTACTTTGGTTAAAATTACCCAAAAAAACAAGTTACTAAAAATGGTGAGGTAAAACGATGACGGTCAAATGAGTAAACCAATGACAACCACCGGACCGATGCCGATCACTGTGAAATTTGTGAAAAGATGGAAAAAATTGAATTTAGTGACTTAGATCAAATAAAAGACCAACACAGAAATCTAATTATGCCAATGATGGACCCTAACACACTCAAAAAGAGTTAGAATGCCCCAACTATTATTGTGGAGTGTGAAAGGAATATATAATGGAGAATGTAACCTCACATCTCAAAACACAAATAAAGAAAAAACTAGTAAACACGAAACCCTATGTGGTGGATTTTTTGTTCCAGCTTGTGCCATTTAGGAATGACTTGTGAATAGAGTACAATTTTTGGTTTGATAGCACGTGCCCTATGAAAATCCAAGAAATGAGGATAGTTTCAAGTATAGTTTTGGTAAGGGGGTCCGTTCTCTCGAGATAATAGCTTGACAGAGAAACCAGTTTGGAGGCCACTTTTAATCCTATGATCATGTGATCATTGAAAACTTCTTCCAGGTAGGATGTTGTTTAAGAAAATGAGTACTTTATTTTGTGTGGTTTGGTGTAGAGAAGAGAGTGTGCACTATGATTCAATTAGTCAACCATCATTTGGGCATGAATTCCAGTGTATAGGTTTCCCACAATATTTAAATGAGCTAAATATGCAACACTCAAAAATGATATGCAAGTATTTTAGACCCAAATCCAAAATGACATTCGATGAAAGCAATGATGAATAGGCAAGAATATGTCTTTCACTAATGCAATACAAAAATGAAAATAATGATTCTTTTTAATCCAAAATATGAGTGTCAATGAGACAAATAGAAGAGGGAGAATGTTCCAAAGGAGAGAATTTAATGTGAATGCTTTCAAAGGAAATAGACACACAATAATTTCACCTAGGAATGATCAATGCAAAAGAACTTCAGATGGGTCCCACCAGGCATGCCAAAATGTTTCACTAAATTTTAATGTGATAAAATAGATAAGGTAAAAAGGTAAGGAGGAATAACTATTATTATGTTGATCAAAGGTTGAGTGTGCATGTTTATGATTTCCAATCCAGGATGACTATGAAGAGCTTCCTTTTGGCTAGGAGGAACTACCGAAATACAAAGCAAGACCACAAGATATAGTTAGTAGAAAAAGTTAGTGGAATGCCTAACGTGAGGTAGATCCAGGAAGTGTGATACTTACTCGACGGTTTTCAATCCACCGATATATAAATCAATATAAAATAACTAAACATGCACATAAAAGAATATGATGTTAGTGTTCTAGTTTAGGTGTCTCCAAATACTATATGTGTCAATCTAATTAAATGCTTCATAAATACACTAGTGAAGGTCTCGGGTCAAGTTGCAGGTTGGGAAAGTGGTATGAGGGTCACGAGATGGGGTCCGAGTAATATTCGGTGAAGTTTGTGTTGATTTTGGGGGATTAGGAAGCTTACTAGTCGAAGATAGTTTTACCGGGCATAAATATCGATGTTGGTTAGCGTGACTGATGTTGGTACAGGTATGACCGATGGAGATTTAGGATGACCGATATAAGCTCTTTGTGGGAAATGGTAGAATGTCAAAAGTGGGTGTCTAGGATCTCTTTGTGTCTACACAGAGAGTTGGGAAGGTCTATTATGAGGTTGTAGTTGAGGTATCAGGTTTGGGTGAGGTTTTCTGCAATTTTGGGGAGGATCGGTGAGATATGGGGTAAGTTTGGGTAGACTAAGGGTTGATTGGGCCTAGGGAATCTTAATAAGCACTATGATTGATATCGGCTAAGGGGGAGACCGACAATGGTTAAGGTGACCGACGTCGGTAGGGGAAATTTGGTGGTAATTAAATAAAATTAGTTTTAGACTTCTCTATGATTGCACAAAGGATGAAGGGAGGATGGTTGGGTTTGTAATAATTCCAAGGAGACTCAGGAATGCATAGAGGTCAGGTATAGAGAGCTAGAAGGTTGTGGGTGGTTAGATGGGTAGATTGGTAAGAAGGTGGGGATGGAGGAATGCAAGAAGGAATAAGATGTAATAACAAAAGATAATGAACCTACACTTTAAGAAAGTACAAAATGATGAAAATAAAATATACTTACTTGCATTTGCAGGTCTGGTAGGTGAAGGAAGGCAGTGGTTGATCGTGAAGAAATTTTGTGGTCAATTCCACGTAAATACTTCTCGAGTGTTCCCATGAATATTCTAATGCCTTGGGATGAGCATCAAGTGCTTGTTTGGGCCTGTGGTTGAGTATATCCCATCATATGGATGTTGAGAAGTCTTTGATTTGTGCTTGAATGTAATAGAAATCTTTGAACTCAAAATGACCAACCTCGGTAAAGAGTTGTAAAAGGGTATATAAGGTAACCGATGATGGTTAAGGTGACCAACGTCGGTTGAGGGATAACTGGCGTCGATTAAGGCGGGAAATCCTAGGTTTACCAAAAATAGGTAGATCTTTACTATTTTTGGTGTGATCTTGATTAAGTCCACTTAAGGAAGTGGATTTTACATGAGAGAAGTTAGGAAGGTAATAGAATAATTCTAATTAGGTTTTTGGAAGAAGTCTCAGTTAGTTAGGTTAAGTGGTGAATTAACACCTTGGGAGTGATGAATAGGTAACTATGAGTTAAATGCCCTTGGAATGGGTCTAGGGTGAGGTGTATGTAACATCCTCATTTTATACATTAGAACAAGTCATTTTTTTTTTTTTTGATAAATGCTTCCTGGTTCTAAATACATAATTTAGAACTCACAAATCAAATAACCATTCTTATAACAGATAACCATATGCAGCTGTAATGACTCGGAGTACCTGATCTATTCATTCCATGACTACCTACCGATCTATTCATTCCATGACTCGGTAATCTACCGATCTATTCATGAGTAATAAGAGTTGGCGTTTTTATTTAACACACCACTCTTGCGGTTCTCTTCCCTATTCTGGGATTCAGAATGCTCTGTCTAAGGAACCTATCTGAATAATTGTTACCATTATTCATCGGCATCTCATCCCTTAGACCAGGTGACTTAGGAAAATGCAATCAGCAGCTTGTGATACTTTGGCCAAAGATTTGAAACATACTGCTTATGTCTCATATTCCTTAACGACATACTCGTCAATCTGGAATACGTCCTTCACCCCATTCCTATGTTATGTAGAATGTCTTATACTGACTTCTGTTAGTCCCTCCTATCCCAAGTTATTCACTCAGAAATGGATTAGTAAGGTGACAACGTTATAGGCATGCCCCCGAGGACTAGGGATACGATGACATACTGGGTCAACCCTAGTTAAACCAGTGTGTCAAGATACCCCGAGTCTCCTAGGCAGCCTTATAACGTGACCACATTCCTAATCGGTCCCAGAGTAACTTGTTCGAGTTTAAGGTGTAAATCTTAACGATCAATGCAAAGGGTGTCGTCATAAGTCACCTACATTGTTGTATCTTTGAGGAGATCCTAATCTTCTCGGAGGTACAACCCTGTAGTTGACTTGTGCCGTCAACCTTTAAATCCGCCTCGAAAAGATCTACTTATTAAAAAGTGTTACATACGTTGAGTTAAATTATACCATAAGACGCTCCCTTTAAGAGTAGTCTTTCCCAATCCCTGGGTTCCTCACCTTAGAATGACCCTTCTTAATAAAACCCAATACACAAGAGAAGTTATTAAGACTAGAGGTCCCATCAAGGAGTTCATAGAATATACATAATTCTAAATCAACGAAATTGGACAATTACTCCCATCCTTCACATGAGATTGCTAACCAAACCTTTTTTTGGTTTATATCAGTTCTCATAACTGAATTTATATCTTACTTATTAGTATCAAGATATAATGATTAAGAATCCAATTAAACGTTGTCCTGGCTTAATCAAGACTAGGAATTAATAATTTAATCCAGCTTGTTTAGCGTCTTGCTTAGGTTTATTTTTACCCTAGCTTCCAGAAAGACAGTGATCTAAATTTCAATTTAGCTTTAGATAGAACATACTAGAACTGCTAAACAATCATAAGTATTCATTCACATATTCTTGCAAGCTTACATTGATAATCACAAAAGTCTCCAATTTAAACAATAATAACAAGCTCTCAAGATCATTTGATCCGAAGAAGGTCAAACTATCCAGATAAGAATACAAACACATAAGTAACAAATATCTCACTTTATTCCCTTCAGGCTAATCAAATACATTTTATGCTTTCAGCTTACTTGATACAATACTCAACGGAAAAAGAACATCTTTCCTCATATAGTACATTTAGAGAATCAAGCTGAAATTCATCATAAAACCAAATTAAACAATCTGAACATCCTATCAGATCTGCGTGCTTTTACCACTTACGGCAACCATCTGCAAAAATTGTCAACATGGGTCAGTTCGATGAACTGAGCATGATAAGCACTAACTCTTAAAACAATTGCAATCCACCAACTGTTTTCATTAAACAACCTGTTTAAATGAGATCATTTCACCAAACAAGTAAACATATTTCAGACTATGCTTTTGTAATACAAACATGACTATAAACGCGTAACTCAAATTATCGTTACTGAATAGTCCTAGATACTTCTCAAATATTTCATCAAAATATTAGGGATCAAGAAGAACGAAAGTATCCAAAACAACTATCCATCTGAATCCCAAGGACAGCAAACATCAGACAGATCATTACATTCAACATAATAAAAGGAATATCATAACAAATCATGATTCCATCAATATGTTAAAAACAGTTCCAATGGTTAGATAAAAATATCAACATATACTTTACAACAGAAGAGAAAGAAAACAAGTCATTCATATTTCCTTTCAAACAAGCTCATGACTGTACCGTCTCCTCGAAAGTAAAGCATTCACCTTATATGCATACGAATAAGTCAGACGAGCCACAAGAAGAACCACAGTTTTGTTAAAATTAAATATAACAAAACTCCTGTAGCTTACTAGCAGTACAGTAGCTCTCACGCCAAAACAGTGATGAATATCAACCAAACAGACTCCACATGACCTTCCACACGAAGCGACAAACAAGAAGATATTCAATGCCATCACCTGTCGAGGTGCAGTCGACAGCTCCTTAGTTCAGTCAAGCTCAAGACTAGATATCCATGCAACAGAAGACGTAATCATGCTCAAACACGACAACAATCCCTCTCAGCAACATACAACTCATTCTAATCCCTACTAAACACTGTAAGGTTTTAGATCCAAGGTCGAAATCAAAAGAACTTCCCCTTTTTATCTCAGTCAACAAGAGACTCGTTAACATTAAAGCAAATGATGTTTCCCTAAGACTATGCAGAGATATTCATACGAAATCCACGCAAAGCATGCACAGCCTCAATTAACTGCAATTATTCAGAAAGGAAACATAACATACCGTATTCACATCTGAACTCATTCAGAGGTTGAAAAGTATGGTAATCACGACCCACTTTTACAGAGGCCAAGATACAAGATATCTATCTATACTTAAGGAACCCAACAGAGCCAAAAACAATAAGTGTTCATAATCAGGCTTATATAGAGGCAGATACACTGGTTACCTATCAAGGATTTCAACTGAATCCGAACAACAGTATACACGATAAAGCTTCTACAGAAGCTGATATACAAGATAAATATTAGTTAATGATTCCAACCGTGCCAACAATGGTAAATATTCAAAATCAGGCTTATACAAAAGCTAAATACTGATTTCGTAACAAGGAATCCAACTGAGCCTCTACAACATTATTCGCTCAAGCTTACACAGATAGGAAACGTAAAAAGTACACCAACTGAGTCTGTACCAAAAATTCATTACTTAAACGAAGGTATTCATTACAAGATAACAGAAGTCGTATTACTAGTTACCCCTCCAGGACTCCGACAGAATCATGCTACCAGTATTCACATACATGACTTATACAGTAGTCCATAATATACGAACCAATCCAAGGACTCCACAGAGTCATCTTGTAAATAAATAAATATAATGCAAACCATCAACGGGTTAAATCCCGTAATTGCAACACAAGGGAGGGAAAAACAACTTCTACAGGGTCGCATTAAATACTGTAACACAGCCAGTTATCCGTTCAACATAACCTAAGTATCATAGCGAAACCCAACAAGATTCAGTAACCACCACCTATAATAACCATGACAGAACTTACAAAGAAGTCCAATTAAACTGAACATTCAAACAAAAGTCCATCAGTATCCTTTCCGACAAGTATCAACAACAAGTATCAATTGTAGCCTGAACCCCAAAAAGGAAACAATTCATGGGCTCCCAAAGAGCAGGTTTAGTATACTTTCTTGCATGCATTTCACAAACTTTAGCCGGAATGCAAAACACAACTAAATAGAGCAACAGTTCGAAACACAATGCACACCCGTCAAGGGTTAAATTGAAAAATTGAACCAGTAAGAAGATACAGTAACAAAATCACACAAAGCTACCATAAAAACCATCTGAACCCATAAATCATCTGAACAGAGTTGTTCTAATGAAATCATTTGAAAGAAAGCAAGATTTTTAAAGGTTAAGGCCTAACATGCCTGGTTATTTGCTTAAAAATCTGAAGAAGACCACTGAAAGAGCTCGAGCCTTCTCCTCTTTTTCCAAGTTAGATTCACCAACAAAAATTTGTTATTTCCATGACTTATAAATTTTCCTTGCCAGAGAAAAGAGCGAGTTACACTCATATTTTCCATGCAACTCCAAGAAGACTGGTGCGAAGAACCAGTGATCAGACAGAGGGAAAACTGGAGCGCATGAAAAACCAAACAAACTACTAATTTTCCATTTTGCATGCCTTCCCATGAAACCCGAGCTCATTAATTGCATTTACTCCAAATTTCCCACTCAATCTCCATTGCCACCGACCGCCATAGTTGGCGATGGACAAATGAAATTCAAAGACCATTTCTAACTTTGGCGACTCTGCCACGTCGGCTCTTGCTAGCCATTAAAACTTCTACCAAATTACCTGTCCTCCATGCTTATCCATCCATTTAATGCCATAGAAACTGCCGCCCATGGTTCGCACCCTTCCATAGGTCCCCTTTCTTCCTTGTTCAATAGTTAGGTTAGTAACATAGGTTAGGATTTAAGATGCGACTTAGTCTAACCTCCATAGCACAAGTTACTAACTTAGAACATTTAGATTATAGCTTAGGCCTAGGTTAGATTAACACTAATCTAACCCATAGATCATAGTTTAGTTTTAGGTTACTAACCTTAATAAATCCAGTTTAGGTCTAACATTTCAAATGCTCAGAAAAAGAACCTACAACATACATTCACGAACAGGATTCACTCCTGCACTGCCAATAGGCTAGTGAATTAAATGTATCTGGATTATTACCTGGTCCACGATCAAGACCTTCCTGATATTACGATATCGGGAACCAATTCATTTAACACGATCAACCTGAGTTAGACTCCGGACTAGCTTATTCAATGCATCCAGACCTTGCAACCTGCGTAAGGTCTATAATTTTAATTCATCCCGAATAAACTTAAAGCATCACTTGGATCAATACCACTGATCCAAGGCTAGGTCTTATAGATGGATAACTCCATAATTCATTCCGAGATCAGATTAAACTCAGGCGTAAAATGAAAGAATTAAAAGAGTCCAATTATATTCCGACTCAGTCAAAGATCTGCAATTTCAAAGAAGATACAGTCCATATCAAGCATGACTTCTCAATCAAAGGAACACATCCTTTTTACAAAAGAAATCACATATCAACACTTGTATGCTCAGGAGGAAGTAACAACAGTTCATGGTGTTACGGTCTAGGTGATGTGTAAATTAACTTAATTAAAGTAATTAAATTAATTAATAATATGAGGATGAACATTAATTCAGTTGTAAGTAATTAAATTAATATGAATGCGGGGTAAATGGGTCATGGTTAGGTGAAATGGTTACGTTAATTGATTAAAAGGGACCAAGGGTAGTTTTACCCAAATTTTTGTCTACAGACATCAATGAAAAAGGGGAGATTGTTGGGCATTATGTCGTAATTTTTCCATAGATATCAAGTCATATTGTTGTCAAAGCAAGTCACGATGCATAGGTGATTCAACATGATTTTTTCATTAGTTCATTAATGTCAAATGAGGTTTCATCCATAAATAGAAGTGAAGGTTTATTGGTAGTGTGATGAAAATTCATGGTGTCTAGGTGTGTATGCATGGTTCTTAAGGCTTGGTCAAGCATCTAGTTGTTGAATTATAAGCTCTACAAGTTGTATAAGGTTTCTAAGAGGTCCATCATGCTTAGTGAGATGTGTTATAGGTGTTTGAGTGTCTATGAGATGTTGAAAAGGTTAGTTCATGAGATTTATATCTTGAAACAAGCCATTCGGGCTTTGTCTTAGACCTAATGGGTGTAGAACATGAAGTATCAAGAAGAGTAGACTAAGGTAATGTTATCCAAAATACCCCTTCCTAAGGATATTTTTGATAACTTACATTTTAATTTGGACTTAGATAATATAAATGGATCAAAAGTGGAAGAATTCAATGTTGGCCACATTCCTTTCCTCCTTTCCTAGCCCCTCATTTCAATATTTAGACAAAAAATTAGAAAAATTTGGTCATTTGGGGAATATTGACTAAATCGGGCCTAGGAGGGACAAGAGGAATAGTTTTTCACTACTCATGTTCCCCACATTGTTGCATCATACACATAAAGGGTTGGATGCATTGGAATTAGCTAAGTTAGGATTTTAAGAACAGATGAAATAGTTCATTCGGGGTTTGTGTTTTCCACATAGGAGAATTGGTCCCAGGATGAGTTTGGGGAAAAAGTGGATGCACTATTGTGTACGAAGTGGATATTATGGTCATGGTGGGAATGGGTGCATCTGTTCCAAAGTTCCACCCCAACCTTTATTCTTTGTAAAACACAAGACCAATGGAAAATGTGGTCAAGTCTATATTTTCAAGAATAGATGCAATAGTTCCCATGTTCCTTTAGTTTTCTAACGAGCTAGATCAGATCCAATTGGAAAAAATCATTAAAGAAGACCGTCTAATCTGCGTGGAACCCTGTTACGACCATCCCGAGCTTGTGAAATTCATAGGGCCATAACGTTCACCTTATAATTCAAAAGTTCACAAATTTATACTCATTATAAAGGTATCATCATTAAAGGTTGTAGATACAGGTATCTCAACTACTAGATTTGATGATGTATGGTGCTCATTCCTTCTACTACAAGTAAAGTGTTATATGGGAATGGCCTTGGTAGGGCACCCATGCATATTTTTAGACATTCATTACATGTTGTTGGTGGTTGAAGTTGGAAATTTGATTTTCCCTCTATTTTTCTTTCTCTCTCTTTCTCATTTTCTATATAATCTTAAATTATGCTCATTTGTAAAGGTTGGATATTCTTAGAATGCAAGGGAATCATTTCAAAGTGTTGCTCTATTGTTCTTAAGTTGTAGGATTCAAATTTGGATTTTGTGATGTGTTTATTCCTTCTTCCTCGATTATAATGATTTTGTATATTCTTAAGGAAATAAAATTCATGTTTTGTGGTTATATTCTATCCTAGATGGTGTTTTATTACATTTTATTTCTTCTTCATCTACTTGCAGGTATATTGTGCATTTTTATTCTTGTAGGCACCTATAGTTTGATCAAAGCAACTTTATTACTAAACTTGCACTAACTAGTTTGTTCCCTACAAATTGATGACACTTTGTCAATTAGGATCTTTCTTCATTCAAATCCTCTTAATTGACCATTATAATTTTATTGAGCCTCTTTTATCGCAGTTGAATAATAAATCTTGTTATTATCTATCTCTTGCTTCAAATGCTTCAAACCTATTCAAACCTCCTCCAGATGCTCCCAAAAAGCTACCTAATCCTACCTAGAACTCCTAATTAATCCCATGAGATTAATTATCCTATAAACCTAGTCAAATCTTGCTTTGACTTTCCAAAATTTCTTTTTGGACTTACCTTTTCTCCCACATGCATCCAAAACATCCCTTTCTTAAAATCAAAAAACTATAAGTAGACTTCTATCCCTTCACTTTTCTAAGAACACTTTCCCTCCTCTAACATAAACTATACTGATTTAGGATTTGAGTATTTCTTCATTTATATTGAGCTATCATATATTACCATTGCATCCCCAACTCCTTCCTCTATTAATGGTGAAACTCCATTCTTGAAATCTTGAGAACTATATCAAACAATCATATTTGATTGCTAGGATCTTTATAGGTTCATGTTTTGTAGCATTCAAAGTGTTTCACCTAATTCTAGATCATTTCCTTGAAGTATTGATGAAACAAATAGGGTAACGGGTGTAGGAGTAATACCTATTTTAATGTTGGTTGATGGGTTGTTGCGCGTGTATGAATTCTGAATCCAAAAATGATTGTGAGATCTTCCTTTTGGCTAGGAGGAACTACCTATAATGTAAAGCAAGACAACCAGAAAAAGTTAAACAATATATGTAGTGAACTACCTAGCTGCATTTTAGATCCGGGATGTGTGATACTTGTTGTAAATATCTTCCCCCCGGGTAGATATAGACAAGTAGAAGAATATGGAAATCAAATAAACTCAAAGCCCAATGTTTATTACGTCGCCAGGAAAAAGAGTTTTAACATGTAAATGGATGCTCCAAGGCACAGGTTAAAGGTGCACAACAAGGGATGTCGACACGAAAAAGGATGCGAGTGCGGGAAAAGAGTGTCGACATGTAAATGGATGCACCAAGGCACAAGTTAAAGGCGCATAACAAGGGATGTCGACACGAAAAAGGATGCGCCAAGGCATAGGAAAAAGAGTGTCGACATGTAAATGGATGCGCCAAGGTGCAGGTTAAAGGCACACAACAAAGGATGTCGACACGAAAAAGGATGCGCCAAGGCACAGGAAAAAGAGTGTCGACATGTAAATGGATGCGCCAAGGCGTAGGTTAGAGGCACACAAAAAAGGTGTCGACACCACATTTTCAGTGCCTATGGTGCATGTAAGATTATTTCGACATAGGGATGGATGCGCCAAGGTGCATCTTCAAGAGGCGCAACATTTTGAGCGCTGACAGGAAGCAGACCCTGACCCAGATATTCAAATGGCCATAAATTTTCACAGGGAGCTCAGATTCACGCAAGGTTAGACTTTTTAGAAAGCTTACAAGGTCCTCTGTCCAACTACGACTGGATATCTTTAATTGGGTGAGAAAAAATTCTTAAAAATACAAAATATAGTTTGCCACTTTTTGGGTTTGCTAGGGTTCTCACCTACCACCATAATGAGATGAATTAAATGCAACCTAGAGGTGGTTGGGGTAGATTTGGAATTCCTCTCTCTTTTCTCTCTCATTCTTCCTATAAATTGTAAGGAGGGGATTCTTTCTAAAGGTTGGACATTCTTGTTTTGCCCCTCCCTTCTCCTTTTTCGTAGGTGGATTTTGTGGAGTTCAAACCTCCCATCTAAAACTGCAATGTAACTTTGCCTCTTGGCATTTTGTAGTGTATTGTATCAATCTTTGGAGCAAATAATGCATGTCTATGGATGATTCTCAACCCTCTCTGTGTTCATTTTGCATCCTTCTCGATCATTCTTTGTAATTTGTTATCGCATGCATGATCTTGCATTACATTTTATTGGTTTGTGTTTATTGGCAAGACAGTGTTTTTCGTTCCTTGGTGCATCACCTTTGTTAGTTTATGTTTTATTTTTATGCATCTTCTTACCCTATCTCTTTGGCAAGTTAGATTAGGTTTTTCAATAAACCCTCTGCATTTTTATGTGTGCATCTGAACAGAGGAATAGGAACATGCCTTCATCCGAAGAGCTTTTCCGATTTCACAAGGTCCCACACTTGGGAAAAGCTCCATGTTATGCAATCACACTGAGAGTCTCAACCCATCGAGTTGTAGACATTCATGGGTCTTTGTGATTCACCATTAACAATAATTCCTAGATGGTTATCAACCCAATGTTTTAAAAAATTCAATGTTGTAAATAAGGTAAAACCTATTATAATTCAAAATGATTTAGGTATCTCACCTGAAAACACAATAAGAAATAGATGTAATCTAATAGGCTAGGCTAGAATAGGATCCGAAGGTCAAATAAATGGTTCTAGGTCTCTACAGTCCGACATAGGTCTCGGCTAGATCATAGGTGAATGAGGGTGAGAGGGAATCGGTGGGTAGGTCAGCATTCGGGTTGTATGGGAAAATACGAGACCGATATCAGTTAAGGGTGGCTAACGATGGTTAGGTGTAACTGGTGCTGGTTATTATGGAGTTCTGGGAATGCCACAGAATGAGATTTAGGTCTCCTTTGTGATTGCACAAAGGACTTTGGTTAGTCGAGATGAGGTATTGGGTGATTTGGGAGGGATTTGGTGAGGTTTTAATGGGTATATGGAGGGGGAATGTTGAAGGAGGTCAATGGGTGGCTAGGTAAACAAAAGACTAATATAATGATGAAATGAAATAAACCAAAGAAGTCTAACATTATACTTGGATTCTGGTCCTGGATGCCTGTGAGTGAGGGATGGAGGTGCTGATGAGAGGCTTGAAGGCTACAGGTTGTCACCAACTTAAGGAAAGCTTCTACATGGGCTACATGTACATTCCTCTTTACTTGGTTAGATCAGATCATTGTTGGGATGGTTGTGCAAGAAAATATGCTTGATCTCCTTCCTTGCATGCATGTTCTCACTAGAATTCACTCTTAGAAGATGTAATATCTCTATGGAATGTTGAATGAGGTCAATGGGTGGCTAGGTAAACAAAAGATGATAATATAATGATGAAATGAAATAAACTAGAGAAGTATAACGTTATACTTACTTGGATTCTAGTCCTGGATGCCTATGAGTGAGGGATGGAGGTGTTGATGAGAGGTTTAAAGGCTGCAGGTGGTCACCAACTAAAGGAAAGCTTCTGCATGGGTTGTATGTACATTCCTCTTTGCTTGGTTAGATTAGATCATTGTTGGCATGGCTATGCAGGAAAATTTGCTTGATCTCCTTCCTTGCATGTGTGTTCTCACTGGAATTCACTCTCAGAAGATGCGATATCTCTCTGGAATGTGTTAATGTTTGCCAAATTGTCCAATATTTTTCCAACCTTCTACCAACCTTGAGAATAAGGTTTTTTTGGGGTTAAAAGGGTAACGACAGAGGTTTTGGCTTAACCAAAGTGATGTTTAGGGGTAACTAGTGTCGGTCAAGGCGGGATTTCCTAGGTTTACTAAACTAGGTAGATCCTCTTGATTTTGTTGGATCTCGTGCCGTTAACCCACAGATTAGACTAGGAGATTCTTGTAAGCATGTGTGAATGTGGTTAGAGGGAATGTAGGCATAGATTTTTATGGTTTAGGTAAGTCTTAGTTAGTTATGACAACTTACTAAGAATAGGTCTTAGGTAAGTTAGCATGGTGAGGTGTCTAGGTGAAGTGTATGTGTGGATATTATTTAAATTAAGATATTTAAATAATAAATATATTGAGGATAATGAATTAATTTAATTTTATTAATTAAATTAATATTAGTGGGTCAAGGGGCAATGGCTAGTTGAATGTGATGAAGGGTGCTTATTTGTCGAGGGACTAAAGGGGAGTGTGACCTAATTTTAGTGTCTACATTTTGCCCCTTTTTGTTGTGTAGCTTGTATTGGTAAGCGACGCTAACAAAAATAAGATGTGGTTACCCCATGTGTGGGTGAAGGTGATCCCCCTCAAACCAAGAACTGATGAGGATGAAGGTAGAATCGGTGAGTGGTTTGATAAAAAGGTGAATGTGAGGAAAAGAAAGGTGGATAACATGGGAAAAAGGAGCAAGGTCTACTCGGGTAAGCTAGGTAGTAGGTCTGGGTCAAAGGTAGTAATAATCAAACACATGCACACGCATAAACTACAACATGCTACCAGGTTAAAGAGTAGGAAAACTCTACATCATCTGAGGTCGATATGTTTATCCAAACAAGGTTGAAGTGATTCTAATATCTAAGGTATAGGATATGGTTAGGAAACACAACGTAGGTTAGGCGCAGGAATGTTTAGGTATGTTTTGGTACACCAAAGGTAGGGTCAGGATAAACAATCACAATAATAGGCTAGGTAAGGTCATTAGGTCAACAACACAAGTAATAGTGCCACAAGGTATAGCGAACACATGAGGTCAAAGGTCACTAGCAATGGTCCAGGTCCAAATATCTAGGTCACGGCATGGGTAAGGCCAAGGTAGGGGTAGAATAATGAGTCCCCAAAGGAGGACTAAGGGAGGTAGTAAATGATTTGGTTAGGAAAGGTGAGGTAAATGGGTAGGGTAAAGGTGGGGTGAGGTAAAAGAAGGAAGTAGGGGTAGGGTAAAAGGGTTAAATTTGAGGGCAATGTGCAGGTGAGGGTGACCAATGCTGGTCATGGATAATTGACGCGTCGGTAGAGGGAAATTGATGACGGTCATGTAGGGCACACGACGATGATCTTTGGTCAAGGGTAACCGATGTCGGTTAGGTTGGGTTTGTTATAAAAACAAAAAAATTCACATTTTTTGTTATTCATTTGTGATTTTGCGAAGTGAGAAAATGAAAAAAAGTGAGAAAAGTGTCTAGAAGAAATGAAATAGTGAGTTGCTGGTGTGATTGATGAGTGATTGGTTGGTGAGAAATGGGTCCAAAGGATCATTGCAAGGGATTCGATTCATGATATATTGTGAGTAGGTATTCGGTGATGGCAGAGGCTGGAGAGGGATCATGTAGGCCATCGCACAACAACAAGACATGCCATCAAGATGGCAGCGATGCGATGAGGTAGGTGCCCTAAATGACATTGTTGATTTGATAGATTAGAGGATTTTTTTAGTTTTTTTGTAAGTTGTGTTTATTTTTCATTTTTATGGGGGCACAAATTAAATTTGGGAATGGGGGGAATATTGGGTAAAAGGAGGAATGGGGAGGGTAATAAATGGGATAGGGGTGGTGGGTGGAGGTCCAAGGGTATTTTAGGTCATTGTAGGTGGGTAAAAGGGGCGGGGGTTTTTAGAAAGGAAGTTTTGGGAAGTCACAGTTTTTATGCGCGATAAAGTGACAGTGTCGATCAAGCGTGATCTGGTGTCGGTTAGGTGGAACCGGTATCGATCACCAAATAGGTGACCGATTTCGGTTAAGGGGTAACTAGGGTTAGTAAGGGTGAACGATATCGGTCACCAAACAAGTGACTGATGCCAGTTAAAGGGTGACTAGGGTCGATTACGATGAAGCTAGATGTATCGGTCAAATTAGTGGGCACAAAGGTCAAAAAGTGGTGTGGGATAGGTAGTTGAGATGGGTAGGGTGAAAATAAGGTATAGGAAAAAGATAATGGTGGAATATGGATTGATATATGTAAATTAATGTCGTTCTTGTATTGGATGTAGGGGAGAGCGCAGCTACATATGTGAGACAAGGTTCCACCTATCTGGTGACAGCATGGTGCAACAACCCGGAGGAGCTATAACATATGGAGGCAATGGGCTTGAGTGAGGTTTGTCACTATAGACATGTAGTTTGGTAACCCAGTTTGATGGTCGTGCTCATCGATAGATGGAATAATGTGACCAACACATTCCACCTATCGATGGGTGAGATGACTATCACCCGGAGAACGTGTGCCAAATTTTTTGGTTACCCATATTGGCTGCCTAGGTTTATTCCATAGTGCCATTTTTTGGAGAGGGGATGGCCGATATGAGATTCCACAGTGCTAGTTTGAGCTACGGAGAGATGTACCTAGCCCATCTGGAGGAGATGAGGCTAGTGGTTTTGTTGATGGAGGCAGTGTGTTACTATGCATTACCAGATACAGAGGGTGGATGATTTCCCCAATCACTAATGGGGTTACTCCAAAACATGATGGTGTATGAGACCTGCTTTGCCTGGAAACCAACATTCTTGGTGCAGCTGTACAAGGAGTTGTGGGCATATGGGTGGCTACACAGGTTTAGCCTATGCTGTACATTTATGCTACACTATTGTGCCTATGAGAACATATTTTGTGTTCATCCTATAGGGATTCCCTAAGCACACACATTCCCTACAAGATTTGTGTGGGTGGGATATAGGAGATGGGTTTCGGTGATAGGAGAGTAGAGATCTGATAGGTGACATATGATGTGGCCCATTTTTGGTAGTTCTTTGGAGGCATTTTCTGGAGTGGACATTATATGGAGACCATATGTGGGACTCCCTCATATATGCATATGCATGAGGAGCTAGCTGAGATCTAGCTAGAGAGATGGATACTGTGGTCGTCGTGCGTGGAGGACGAGATGATATCAGTAGATAGAGTCGACAACAATTTGGGATAGTACAAGACATACCTCCGCCCTTCCCACAATACTGGAGAGATGACGTGGAAAGGCCCTTATCTCTACCATAGCCTACAGTTCCCACAGGGTAGGAGGAGTAGCCAATGGACTGACAGATAGATGACACTAGATGCACAGACAGGTATAGGTAGTGGTGGGTGGCTTAGTTACAAGCCATACCACATAGACTGGAGCAGCCAAATCTAGCTACCATTATAGTGTAGAGAGATTCCCTATAGGGGAAAATAGTTAGGCTCATTACCTAGTTGGGTATACTGTAAACATAGCTAGAGGGCTCGAAGGTAGAGGTAGCAGAGTTACACATACAGGTGGCCAGTTTGTAGGCCTAGATGGCTGGTGGAGGAGATGGAGATGGAGAGGAGGGAGATGGTTATGTGGTAGCATTATAGGCTCAGGTGGTAGGTTTACAGGGCAAGTTAGCCATAGCCTAGACACAGATTGGGGCCTTACAAGCCCAGATACAGGCACAGGGGTAGGGGGCACCACCACAGGCACCAGGAGTAGGTCCCAGTTCATAGGTAGGTGTGGGACAGGGTCCCGTAGGGTAGGTATAGGGGCTGAGACCTATGGGACCACCACAAACCATGCTTGTATCTAGGTTACGGGATGCCCTAGGTGAGGCTAGATACTATCAAGACCAGCTGATGGCAGCTAGGATAGAATTCATATCCTATGCTGAGTACAAGGAACAACAAGCGTTTAGTGAGAGGATGAGATCTCGCACTCATAGTGTGGAGAGCATAGGGGGTCAACAAGCTCCGAGGCCCAATCAAGTAGAGGCTACCAGTGCATGGAGACCAGCTCTAGTTGAGGTGCCAGCAGGGATGTAGGAGGCCAAGGGTACATGTGATATCGAGATGGAGGACATCCACCGAGATGTCTGATATGCGGTCACCAGATTTTTTGATGTATGATAGTTATTTTGTGATTATATACCGGCTTGCATGCCGAGATATACTTATAGTGTTGATCACATATTAGCTTGCATTTCAAGACAGTGAGGATGTATGAGTGATTTTTATATTTTGAGCATATCTCGCTGCATCTTGAATAGATTTTGTATTGATTCATTATTTTATTGTATATATGAGACCGACCTGCGTGTTGATGACATTGAGATGATGGACATGATGAGATAGCCATGTATATTTGAGATACACATTGATTTATTTATATGATGAGATACATGGTATTTTTGATTTGTTGATGTGTTGATGAGATACATGGTATTATTTGATTTGTTGATTTTTATGAGATATGAATTTGTTGTGTTGATATGGATGGAAATTAGGTGAGTTAGGCATGATGGAGTCAGGTTGGTATAGGCATGAATCGAGTCAGGTTGGTTTAGGCATGGATTGATTCAGGTTATAGGCATGGATGGAGTCATGTTATAGGCATGGATTGAGTCAGGTTATAGGTATGGAACGAGTTAGGTTATAGGCATGGTTAAATCAGGTTTGTTAGGCATGGATTGAGTTAGGTTATAGGCATGGATCGATTCAGGTCATATGCATGGTTGAATTGAAAGTAGGTGAAGTGGTGATTCATTATTTTATGCAATGAATGATTCTATGGGTCATATGTGAGATGTGGTATAATCTATGCATAGTGATGATAGAGAAATGATAGGTGTAATAAATGTATGCTTTGATAATGTTTAAAATATGAAACAACTTGTTATGTATGTGGTTTAATTTCCAATTTTGGGTATAAAAGGGAAACAAAGTTGGGTGTGATGTAATATGAGGAACATAGAAGATGAATTGTTTAGGGTAGAGGATGGTCAAGCTAACCTCCAAGGGCTCCATGCCCTCGAATGCTGCCTACATAGTCTTGGTGAAAAGGGGCCTCGGGCGATGTATTTCTCCCATAAGCTAGGGAAGAATATGAGGAGTTATGAAAATGAGTTAGCAGGTTTTTGGGCATGTTGTGGGTCTAGGTTTGTTAGGTGTGGGTAGATTATAGGTAAAATGATGTAGGTGAGGGTGATTTTGGTGAAAGAAGAAGATTACCCCAAAAGTAAGCATTGAGGACCAAGTCCTATATAAAGTAATCAAAATGTAAACAAAGACGATTTAAAAGATAAGAGGGGGCAATAAAGCCACCTAGTTAGGTAGGATCATACCCCGGTGGAGGTGAGGAACGTAAGACCCTAAAGACATTGCGGGATGGACCGTTCTATGGTGAAAAGTAGTCACATGATCACCAAATGTATAAGTTCCAAGAAGTCCCTTGAGGCAATAGGAAATGAGAGTGGGCATGGTTTGAAGGGTGAAAAGTGGGTAATTTTTATGTGGTATGAGGTAACATGCACTTTGGGCAAGAGAACTTAGCTCACAATGGGCAAGTCCATGAAAAAAGGTTGAGTGTTTTGACTTATAGTTGAGATAGATTGATCAATGTGGGAAGTCTATATGGGATGAATAAAATTGAACTCCTTGAGGTCTTCGTGAAGTTGATCGATGCGGGAAGCTTCGGTTTCTCTCGCTTTTTTTTTTTAGAGCTTTACATAGCTATCCTTCTAGGGAGCAGTCTATTTATAGCAGCAATTGTCAAGAGGAAGATGTCCTTTTGAGGGAGTCATATTTTTATTATAAGTTTGACTCAAGGAGTTTGGTCCCATGTGAGGTCTTTGAAGTCATGGACAAGACCAAGGTGGAGAATAAGACTCTTGTTCAAAAGGAAAGGTGAAACGACCATGGGATCTCATCTAAAGGTAGATGAAAAGTATCCATGAGAATCATGCTATGTATGTGCAGTGTTGTGGTACACATATTCAAGAGAAGATAAAATGTGACGGGTACTCACATGATTCTTGTTTAATCGTAGGTGAGGTGTATGAAGTGGATAGCGCTCAAGGGATGAGCATAAAAAGAGAAAAAATGTGAGGGAGGAATACAAATAAACAATAGAATGGTCGAAGATGTAAGGAATTAAGGGGATCATGTTTAGGTTTACCATTGAGTGATGATAGACGGTAAGCACTTGATCCATAGGTATGAGTCATGATGTATGGTCCAAGCCAATTAGGAGAAAATTTTCCCTGTTTAATTTTTTTCTACTTTGGTTACATATTTTCTCAGCTTTCATGGAAATGAGTGGTATGGCTTCCACCCATTTTGTATAGTATTCGGTAGCAGTGATGATCCATTGATGGTGTTGGGAAGAATGAGGATTGATTTCTCTGACAAGATCCAAACCCCATTGAGAGAAGGGCCAAAGGTCTCGAGTGACCTGTAAGGCATGACTGGGTGTATGATGAAGATTGGAATTTTGTTGGCATTTTACACAATGTTTGATGTAGTTGCAACAATCATGCTTAAGGGTTGGCCAATAATAGCCCAGGTGAAGAATACGCTTAACAACAGTAAGGCCACTAAAGTGACCTCCATATATGCCATCATGAAATTCCTTAATGGTATAAGGAATTTCAGAACTTGTGAGGCATCGTAAGAGAATACCATCAAAGCTGCGCTTATAGAGGAGGCCCCTTAGAATGACATAACGAGAGACCTTTTTAAGGAAGGCACGTTGTCCATTACGGGTGAGATCAGGAGGTAAGATGGAGAGAGAAAGGTAGTCAGAGTATTGTTTATACCAAAGGTCACTTAGGTCAGGGGTAGTGGTTCCAATCAAGTAAACATCATGAGGTAAATAAGAAGGTGATTGGAGGCATTGTACGGTGACAAAGATTTTAGAATCAGCAGGTGAAGCGGGTATTTGGGAAGTTAAGTAGGTCATGGCATCTCGTAAACTTATTGGTTAAACGTGGGATGGTTTGAAGGGTGTGATGGTGGTCAAAAGTATGTCTACACGATGTTTATACTTTTGAAGTATTTTGTTACGACATTGGTACACACCATTGACCTAGTTTAAGACTCGATTGAGAATCACCAAAGATGTTGATTGATTTAACATCTAGGACGTAGGCGGCTCGAGACCTAGGACAAACACTTCGTATTCGGTAATATTGTTGGTACATTCAAAATATAATTTTAAATAAAAAGGCATGGGTTCAACCTCAAGAGGAATGAGGATAATACCATCCCCATCCCCATGCTGACACTTGGAACCGTCAAAGAAGAGTGTCATTTGGTAAGGGGGTTTGTCCTAGGAAAGGGTAGCAATTGACTCATCTGGAAATTCAAAATTAGAGGGTTGATCCTAAGAAATAGGTGCATCAACCAATTGGTCAGCGATAGCTTGACCCTTGATGGAATTTTGATGAATGAATTTGATGTCAAGATTAGATAAAAGCACAAGCCATTGTGTGGCAAGCTAATTTTGATAAGGTTTGGCATACATGAAGTGTAAGGGGTTGGTGTTGGTCACAACATAGGTTTTGTGGTTGAGTAGGTAATGATGGAGTTTGGTGGTAATGAAAAATAAGGCTAAGAAAAGTTTTTTGGGACGGGTGTATCTAGTTTCATAGTCCAAAAGAGTACAAATTATGTAATAAACCACATGCTCCCTGTGTTGTTCATCACAATGAGTGAGCATGGCTCCCAAGGAATAATCGAGAGCTGAGATTTATAGGTAAAATGGTTGATCATATTTAGGTGGAATGAGTACAAGTGGTTGGAGAAGGTATTATTTTAAGGCCTCAAAAGATTTGTGACTGTCATCATCCCATTTAAAGGAGACATCCTTCTTGAGTAGATGATGAAATTGTTGACATCGATCATATAATTGTGAAATGAAACGACAAATTAATCGTAACTTACCTTGCATGCTACGAAGTTGTTTAAGGTTAGTGGGCGAAGGCATTTCAAGAATGGCCTTGACTTTAGCAGGGTCAACTTCTATACCACGGAGGGAAATGATAAATCCCAGGATCTTTCCTGAGAGAATCACGAAGACACACTTCTTAGGATGAAGGTGAATGCAATATTTAATGAGAAGGTCCAAGATGGTTTTGAGGATGGTTAGGTGCTCGGAGTGGCATTTAGATTTGGATAGGATATCATCCATGTAATCTTCTAATATACTATGCATGATGTCATGAAAGATGTAAGTCATAGCCCATTGATATGTGGCACCAATGTTTTTAAGGCCAAAAGGCATGACTCGATAGTAGAAGGTCCCCAAGGGGTGATGAACAAGGTCTTGTGTTGATCCTTTAGGGAAAGAAGGATTTGGTTATAACCCGAGAATCCATCCATGAGTGATAGCATCTTGTGACCAGCAGTAAGGTCAACCATTTGGTCAATACCGGGTAAGGGAAAGTCATCTTTTGGACATGCTAGGTTGAGGTCATGGAAGTCCATGTAAATACAGAGTCCCCCTGTTTCCTTAGTGACATGGAAAATGTTAGAAATCCAATGAGGATAATCAATGGGTAAGATGAAGGAAATGAAAAGAAGGCACTGAAGTTCTTCTTTGACAAGAAGAGCAATGCGAGGGTGCATTTTCCTCATCTTTTTTTTTATGGGTTTGGCATCGGGAATGGTTACAATATTATGGACCACTATGGTGGGCTCAATACTAGGCATGTCTGTGTAAGACCAAGCGAAAGTGTGGTTATGATCCTTGAGAAGAAGTAATGGCTTCTTATTGAGTAGCATTTAAAGATTGTCGATCTTTAGGATGTGTGGGTCGTCTTGAGTATGAATGTTGATCTCAATAGTTGATTCATTCAACATGGTTTGCATCTCAGAAGGTAATGATCGATGAATATATGAGTCTTCTGCACCAAGGTAGGTGAGTATAGATTCATCATCCTAACATTGAATGACATTAATTAAAGGTGTATCATCATTGATAATTTTAGGATACAGGAAGGGAAGAGTGTAAGGGGCCTCGCCCTCACATTGATAAGTCAAAGGACCTAAGGAAATGGTGTTTATGAAAAAAAAAAAGTTAGGAGGGATAGATTCAAGATCCATCGACTCTATTGGTGAGGGTGGTGATGAAGGTGGAGTGGGTGAAGAAGGTGGAGAAGAGCTAGTGTCCTTAATGAGTTCAATGTGGGCTTGTTTGGTAGGTGGCTCAGAAAGCCGATACCGCTACGGTCATTATTTTTGGGTAGTACATGGAATAATGGTATGGCGGCCTTGCTCATAAAATCCAAAACAAAACCCTTCCACGTACATCGGTGCAAGAAGGTGTGGGTGAAACAATGATTGGTAAGTGATTGGAAGTCAATAGAAAAGGGGTGAGTTTGTGGCGTGGTTCGGGTGTGTAAGTGGTAGTATCAAGTCCCCCATAGGTAAGACTAGTACAGAGATGAAGAGGACCATAAAGGAGGCATTCTCCTATGCGGTGATCATAGTGAGGGTGTTGGTGAAGGCTTCCATACTCTTGTGGAGTAAGGAATGTGTTGACACTATATAGGCAGTACTCCCTCAGAGTGAGGCGTTGAAAAACACCTTCCAAGGGATCAGTGGTTGGTATGTAGGTAGCTGGAATGGATGATGTGTTGGAGGTCAATGCAGAGGTGGAGTTAACGGATTAGGAAGCTGATGGGTTAGCCATGGAGGTTATGGAAATGGTAGGAATGGAGGAGGTATGTGTGGTAGAAGCAACGGCTATACTGGTAAGTGGAAGTGTAGGTGAAGAAGTAATGGTTGCAGAGGTAGTTGGCTTAATAGGTATGAGCACATCATTGGGTCAATAAAGCATGTTACATGTTTTAAAAGATGATGGGTCAGTTGGAATGGTATAGGTGTGTCCTTCGTGTTCAAACTTTACATAATAATGCAAAGTGGAAGGAATGTAACCCATGACACGAATCTAGGGTCTGCCAAGTAACAAGTTATATTGGAATTCCCCTTCCAAAACATAAAATAATTCTAGAACAGTGCGGGGGCCCACACGAATGTGGAGGATGACGGTGCCTAGTGTAGAGGTGATAGCATCATTGAATGAATGCAACATGACTAGATGTTTATGCATGTAATTGTCAGGTATGCATATTTGAGTGAATGCATGGGATGAAATGATGTTAATGCTAGTGCCCCCATCAATCATCACATAGCATACACATATGTCATCAATGTGGATAGAGATGAAGAGGGATGGATCCGGGTCATCATTTTTGTGTGGCACGATCTCCTCCTCTGAGAAGCTAAGGGAGGCCACTTGGTGAATAGGATGGGGCAAAGATGAAGGTTGTAATTTGGTGAGAGAGACTACATGATGGGGTGTGATGATTGAGGCTATAGGTGTAGGTTCATTGGGTAAAACCTCAATAGATTGAACAACCTCCATGAGAGCTTGACGATGGGATTCCAAGGTTTGGATGAGGTCATATAAGGACATTTTGAGGGGAGACTGGTGTAATTGTTTGAGCATGGTGCGATGTGTGACGCCATTAGAAATGGGGTACATGGGGCCGCGGATAGTGATTTTAGGTATGGGTACAGATGGTATGTTGGGTATAGGATTGGTTGGTGGGTTAGTTTCCTTTTCTTTACCCTTATCCTTTTGAGAATGTGTAGTGACGTGTATCATGTTGATATGAGGGGAGTTGGAAAATGGAGAAGGTGTAGGGTGAGTGGTATAACAACATGACGGGAAAAAACCTAGCAGAGGAGAAATTCCCTATGAGGTGAGTTACATGTAACGACATTTGGGTGGTGGCATGGCTAGTTATTTAATGCGAACCATGTTAATTTCAAATCTTTGGGGTGGCTCTAGGAGTTGTGAGGGTGGAGGTTGTGGTTATTGAGTGGGAAGTGTGGGAATGGGTGTTGGTGAAGTAGGATCCTCGTCGAGAATGTCATCATCGTCAAAGTTGGCTTCTAGGGGACATAACTAGATAAGGACGATTTTCAAGGCCTTGTAGTTTTCCACATCGTGTCATGGCACATGATGGTAGGTGAAAATTTTAGTATCATCAAACCCTTTTGGCTTGGGTTTGAGGGGTCATAAAGTCTGAGTGGCAATAATGTGATGAGATAAGCTTCAAGGAGGTTGGTTAAAATTTTGGCATAGGACCCCACTAGTGGATTGTAATGGGAAGTGAACATGGGTTTGGGTATAGGTGCAGTTGATTTTTTAGGAAAGGTCTTTAGAAGAGGAAGAGTGGATCGAGCTACGATTTTAGGTTCTAGTGTGGTTTTGGGTGTCAGTCGTGTTGGCTTAGGTAGGGGTATAGTAGGTGAATGGGTAGGAGGGTGTGTGGTTGTTTTGACTACCTTATTGTGGGGTAGTGGAGTTTTGTTTTTGGGTTGCACCCTATTGGGTAAAGGTGATGTGTTTATATGAGGTATAGAAGGAAAGGTAGATGGAAGAAGAGGATGATTTACCCATGGGGATAACAAAGGTGCTGTGAAGGTAGATGATGTAGGTCGTGCTTGGGTTGTGAGAGACAAGAATCGAAGTGTAGTGGGTAGTGAAGCAATAACTGAGGGTATCAGAGGTATGGGTGGTAAAGATGCTATAGGTGTGGGTGTAGGTCAAGTTGAACATCCGGGTAGGTTGGTGATTTGTGAGGAAGGAATGGGTTGTTGTGTTTTTGGTTTATTGGTGGGTGGAGGTTTCTTGACCATGTGGACAAGTTGAGATCCTAAGACAGACAAGACAGGTGTAGGTGTGATTGGCGCAGCCGGGGTATGAGTTCTATGGGTTTAGTGTTTCTATTTGGGTGTCAAAGTAGGTGTGGTGTTATCTTTGGAGGATGTAGCTAAATCCAGTTTGATAGGTGGATGAGTAAGGTTGGTGGTCGGGGTGACCCCTAAAGTGGTAATAGGTTTAGTCAAGGATGATGTCATAGGTGTGGGTTTGGGTTTAGCATATAGATTGGGCTATGGGTAAGGATGTGGTTTGAGCTATGATAGGTGTTGTGGAAGGATTTGTGATAGAGGTGGTTGTGTTTGGTTTGATTGGTTGAAATATTTTTGGGTAGATAGTGGAGGTATCAGCAAGTGACCTTTGCATCTACGTTGAGACAGGAAACAAAAGGCATCCCCATATTAAGGCTCTATCCACATGTTGGTTAGATATTTTGTCAATCCAAAATATGAGGTTCAACCATAATATATGGGATTAAATCCCTCCTCAAAGATAGGTGAGGCTGCTTGCTTATTACTAATCTAAAACACACAAAAAAAAAACAATATATACAGTATTCACACTAATCTAACCATTGGGGTTGGGATAAAATCCCGAAATCCACATCCACACGATTCAAAGGTATTGCTTTCGTAAATGAACTGGTCGGAAACTATTACAATGAGAAAAACACAATGGAAAGGAAATGAGAGAAACGTATTTTCTTTCAAGTAAACAAAGAGCATGAAATAATTATACGGGCTTTAGATCATAAATATAATGTCTGAAATGATTAGAAACACTAAGATGCTACACAAAGAATAGCTTAAGATCATGAACTTAAGAATAATGTTTTAAGAAAGATATGTCCCACAACACAAAGTTTGTGAAATAATATCAACTCCTATTCTTCAAAATGATTAAAAGAAAACACAAAGTTTATCTTCTTTCCAATAGCTCCGAATATTCCAAAAATCTCGACCTTTTGGAATACATAAGCATCCCTTAGTTATAATAAAAGGAATCGAGAGAAAATAGGATAAATCCTAGAAAATAGTGTTCTTTAAAAAGAGTTCTATTTTGCTTGACTCTCATGCAGGAGACCAAGTCAAAATTTGCTTCCTATGTGACGAAACAGAAATGAAAAAGACATGCCGATTTCAAGATTGAAATGACATGAAACATCAAGACTTAATCTGAATCATCATCTTTCGCTCCTTCATCTTTCTCTTCCTCCAGCTGAGCCTGTTTGTTCCGAAATTCTTGGAACTTTCGAATTATGCCTTGCATTTCATTTTCGTCAGGCGCAGTGGAATGATCATTCAAAATTTCACAGTTTTCATGGGTATCACTAGCACTTCCGGGAAGCTTTTTCAATCTTTTTCTGAGTCTTCTCAAGGCCTCCAAAGAATGTTCAATTCTTACAAACTAATCAATGATCTCAATACCAAATCGTGTGTTGTTTCATGTCGAATGACTCTTGGACTTGTTTGAAAAGATCATCAGCTGATAGGATACCTGAGTTCCCAACTGACACCTTTGGACAAATCTTCACCAACTCTTCTTCTAGATCAATTTTGCCATCAATCAATTTATCCCTTGATTCTCTCAACTTACCACAGGCTTCGTTAAGAATCTTCAGCCTAAACTTGATGGCTTTGGTCAGCTGGAAATGCTTGTCCACATGTGGGATGATGCCTTCTTCTACCAAGAGTTGTGATGGTATTTTCTTTAATACCTGGAGAGCTTAAAAATTCAAATCAAGATGTCTAATTTCTTGAGAGAAATCATCGTCCATCTTCTCTCCATCACTCTGAATGTTTCCCAAAGATTGATAGACATCCACGACGTCTTGAATCACTTCCTTCCCCTATTGGAACAACTTTTGGATCCATTCATCGACCACCCTTCCTTTTTTATTAATCTTCTCAATCGTAGGCACTGATGAGAAATCGAATCCGACAGGGATAGAAGAAGATGGTATGGATTCGAGGGGTTTTGAGAGCTTAAGCAAAACATCAGCCAACTGCTCCACTTTTCCTTTAAGCTCATCTCTATTGTCTTTTGTTTCTTTCAACTTCTGGCACATCATGTTTGTGGCATCCCGCGCATCTTGTTGTGCTCCTTTCTACTGGCACTCTTCCTAGAGCCACCCTAGTTATCTAATAATTAGAGGCTATTACGTCCTCTTTAGTTTTGTCAGCCGCGGGAGTGGCGATCTCTGCAAACTTATGCCCTGAAGCGTCCACCAAAACCCTTGAAACTGGTTTTGGGTTTCTTGGCTGATTTGGCAAGTAGGAGCCTTGAGTGAGCTAATTTCAAAGGGCAAGTATGGGTACAATCACCTTCCTCTTCCTCGGAGTTTGCTCAAGTAGCCATTGCGGTGTATCAGAGGGAGTTTCCACTGTTGTAGAAGTTGGTATCATACTCTCAAGGGGAGAAGGTTCTACTAGTGGAGGGGGAATAGTTACCAATGTGGTAGTAGATCCAATAAAAAGAGGCACAGGAGGGGGCGTGTTGGTGATCACTTGGGTCCCAGCAGAGAGGGGTGAGAGTCCAGAGAAAATACTAGCCATGATTGAAGAAGTTGATGGAGAATGAGGAGGTAGGAGTGGTTGTGAGGGGGGAGGCGCAGATTCAGACTCCAAAGCCTGGGATGCAAGAGATAAGGTCTCTTCAGTTGGGTAATCAACAAATGATGAAACTAGAGGTTGGCTTCCTTCTTCTTCCAAAGTAATTTCTCCTATTTCTGGCGGTGTTGGTGATTCTGGCACATCCACCATTTCAACTGGAGAAATAATTGAAGAGATTTCTCTTTCTTTTCTCTTTTTGACAAACTTGACCTTTATAGGCCCGTTAGAAGATTTTTTTTCCTTTCCCTTCTTAGAGGGCCCCACCTCTAAAGCAGCCAACTTTGAAAACTTATCATATTTAAAACTCATTCCCAAGTGGAGATCCATGCTTTGGTGTGTGCAAGAATTAGAGCTGATCTATCTATAATAGAGGCTTTTTCACTGATCGACCAATCAATAGGTGGGAAAACATATTGATCTTCATTCAGCCCATCATAAGAGGGATCCAAAACACTTTCATTATCGCTAGTACCTTCTGGTAAGTTAGCGAGATCAAGTGTTTGAATCTCAGCAAGTGTCAATCTGTTATGATCCTTTCTACGAACAGCAACCTCATCACGTAGATCAAGCCGATGTCTTCTATGCTTGTCTCTCGGCAGTGCAGAGTTCCATATGCCCTGAGGACTCCTCGAATGTCAAACCCATCTCGGGGCTTCATGTGCTTCTTCAACTTGTCCTGAAGCTCATGGACAACATTCTTAGCTTTCACCACTGTCGAACAAGTGTATCTTCCAATAGAAATTGGGAAAGATACAACAGCCTTATGTTTACTTTGTTGGAACTTATGAAAATCCAACAATTGCCTAACCAACTCCATCAAGATTAATTTGTCCCCTGGATATCGGGGCAGACGGAAAGGATCCCCTGGGTACATGACTACCCATAGATATGTGAACTTCTTGAACTGCAAGAAGACACAACCCCACTTTGAAACCTCAGCCCATGCTTCATCAGATACTCTTGTTTTCCTCAGTTCAGGATTTAACCTGTAGATGTTTTCATAAAAGAAGGCATCATTCACCCTTCTGAATTGGTCTTGAGACCCTTTTCTTGTCACTGAGGAAAATACTGATAGACATGGTCCACCGTCTTGTTTCCCTTGGTATCCAACCCGGGATAGTTCCTCATACCAGCCGCTGCATAGGTAACATATGAGGACATATAAAACCTTCCCGTAGACAAGACTGTTGTCATTTGGGAATCTATCTCATTACTAATGAGAGTGCCCCAATCAATTCCTTGTTGATTCTTCTTAATGGTGATCATGAATTGATACATCCACCCTTGGAAAACATTTGATTCGGGTAAACCAAAAACTCGACTCAACAAAGTGATGATGTCATTGATTTCCTAAATGAAATCACTTCTGGGGACAAGTCTCGGGAATCTAGAAATGGCTGGTTTGGCTTTGATCAGGAACTTCTTATTTACATGCTTGATACAATCTTCCTGATCATTATCCCAAGATTTCTGAGCTGACTTGATATCTAACTCTCCATATTCTTCAAAATTGGGCAGCTTGAGGAGGTCATCAAAGTAACCTCCGTCCAACTTGATCACAACTTCTCCCGCCTGGTTTCTCACAGAATGAGAAGCAGAGTCATAACTCGAAGCGCAGGCTAAGATGAATTCAGGGCACTGAGCGGACATAGGAAACCCACTGCAAGAGGTAAACCACTATCGGCTATCGATTTCATCCATGGAGTTTGGGAGGAGCTCTTTACCCTACTCCAGAAATCCTCCATATCTATATTTCGAGCTCTGTATCTCAGATGTCATAATTGCAATCGATATAGGATGGAGACTCCACCTTTCTAAATTTTTATTTCATCCTTCCTAACTTTTCAGTCTTTTCTTGCGATGGACCAGGGTCCGACATGAGGGATTTCGAAGGAGGAGAGTTTCGGAGATCAGGAGATGTTGCACACTGTGAAAACCTGACCTACTGAAGATGCGGAAGGATGGAAAGGCCCGACACACACACCGAAGAGGATGTCGGGAGTCGAGAAAACCCGACACACTGTGGATGTCAGAGACTTGAGAAAACCCGACACTTTGAAAATGTCAGAGATTTTGAGAAGCCCGACACTTTGAAAATGTCGAGACTTGAGAAAGCCCGGCACTTTGAAGATGTCGAAGATTTTGGAAATCCCGGCACATCAAATTTTCTGATATACTATGGGTTTTTGATACTGCACAACACCCTGTGAAACCCGAGAAAAGGGAATAGGGTTTTTGTTGATTTTAAAACATGCAAGTTCTTTCTTCATCATTTATATCCCAAACATATTTTAATCACAACAACATTCCAGGAAATAACATGAAGTGATAATTCCAAAGAGATGAACCCTAAAACATAAACCCGGTTTAGAAAACAACCCCAAAAGAAAAAAGAAAAAATAAAAACTCCACAAACCTAGTAAGAAAATGGGAAGAATTCCATACATAATTAATTCACAAAAACCAAGAAAAAAGAATGAAGAGAAAAATACCTTCAACCAGGGAAAGGAAAGATCAAAAACGATTAACGCAATTGGGCACAGGCGAGTTTCGGGTTTTGAGGTTGGAGAAGCATGCGTGAAAATCCATGAGGTAAAAATACATCCGGTAAAAATGACGTGGAAATCTGCATATATATATGAAAATTTGCAATTAATACACTTCAGCTGGCACATGCCAACCCACCCGAAAACTCGGCATTAACGCCATGTCAGCATGCTTAGGAGATCCGAAAACCCGACACAAAGGTGTTGTGAGAAATTTGGGTTTCGGGTTGCGGGAAACAATCGACATGAAGCATGATGCTTAGATGCTTCAAAGTTCTGAAAACCCGACACAAAGGACTTAGGCAATTCGGGTTTCGGGTTGTGGGAAACAATTGACATAAAGCATGATGCTTAGACGAAGGCATGCTCGATGTTCGGAAGGTCCGCAAACCCGACTCGCCTTAGTCGATGCGGGTTTTGGGTTTCGGGGAACACAAGACATAAAACATCTAAAACACATGTTGTCCTATCGGTGAAACCCGAAAACCCGATTATCTCTTATAAGGCAATTTTGCAAAACCAACTTTTAAAAAAATTCGTAGGGTTATCTGATATTTTTGGCGTAAACTCAAAAATTGAGATAACAGCTGGCTCCAGTTGGGGACTTTCTTTGTGATATCAAAGGAAGAGAACTCAGAATCTCTGGTTTTATCCATTGGGCTACAGGAGTCAGAAAAGAAGAAAACCGAAAAACAAAACAAACAAACAAAGAAGACTAAAAGCAAACACACGACATAAAATAAAGTATATACAATGCAAGAGAGTGTCTTGCATTAATGATGGAACAACTTCAGATGTTGACCGCTGAAAGGAAAAGGGAGTAATTCTCCATCAAGGTATGATAGATGGAAACTATTTTCACCACTCAGCTGATGAATCTTAAAAGGTCCTTTCCACAAGGAGTCAAACTTTCCGTGCATTCCTTTCTGCTCCCTTCTTTTATCCCAAAGCAACACCAGGTCTCCAATTTGGAAATGACGTTGCCTTGACTTCTTGTCAAAAAATTTCTTTACTTTTCTCTGATGGTCTGCAATGCGATCAACCACTTTGCTTCGTTCTTCTTCTAGCCTGGCTAGGTACATAACCCTCTTCTCAATAGAATTTTGAAAAGCCGCATCTTCGACTGCTTTTGCCAACTGTAAGGCTGGCAATTCTACTGAGATAGGAATCTCAGCATCAATCCCATATAGCACTTGGAAAGGAGACATTCCTATAGCTTGCTTTGGGGTAATCCGATCAGCCCATAATGCGTCATACAATGCTTTGTGCCATGTCCTTTGGTTTTCATCTACTAGTTTTCTAATTATCGTAACTGTGTTTCTTGTTCTTTGGACTCAGCTTTCCCATTGTCTTGGGGATAATAATTAGATGAGTGAGCCAAATTGATGCCAAATCCATAGCAAAATTTTGTCATCTCATGTGACGAGAAATTAGAGGCATTATCAGCTACAATCTTGTGAGGCACACCGAATCTGGCAATTATATTTTCTTTAAGGAACTTGCAAACAGCTTCAGAGGTTGCTTGCTTGATTGGTGCGGCTTCTACCCACTTGGTAAAATAGTCTATAGCAGTCAGCATGTAATTATGTCTGGCATTGGAGGCAGGATTCAATGTTCCAATGAAGTCAATTCCCCACTGGCGAAAAGGTTCTTTGATCACTACGGGCTTCAGGGGAAGAGCTGCTAACTTGGGACGACCAACGAAATGTTGACAAGCTTCACACTTGGACACCCACTCTGTTGAATCCCGAAAGAGAGTAGGCCAATAGTACCTAGCCCGTAGGATCTTATAAGTTGTTACAGAGGATGAAAAATGTCCTCCGCATGCCAGGCTATGGAAGGACTCTAACAACTTTAACTGTTGTGATTTATCAACACAACGCAGGAAAACACCATCAATACCTTTCTTGTATATTCTGTTATCCCACAAGAGGTATCTTGCAGATCTCAACTTGACTGTCCTCTTCTCCTTTTGGCTTAAATGCGGGGGATTCACCATAAGTTAGAAAGAAAGCAATATCCGTGTACCATTCATCAGTTGTACTCACGAAAAGCAACATGGGAAACTTCAAGAAGTATCTTGAGTCTTTTCACATTCTCGCTTCAAAGATGATTTTCTACAATCAATCGCACAGCCCTTCCTCGTACTAATTTGGTAGGTCTGATGTCCAAGTCGTATTTCTGAACTTTAGCTATCCATGTACCTTGTTGGCTCCCCACTCTTGTTGAGTCAAAATGGATTTAACGGCAGTGTCGGAAACGAGAAGGAGGGTATGGGAATTCAGCACATAGTACCTAAAATGTTTCACCGCTCGTACCACTTCATAAGCATGCTTTTCAATTTGTGACATCTTCAATTCATGTTCCTTCAATGGGTAGCTCATAAATCGATGGGGGCTTCAATGCCCTCCCCGTTCTCCTGCATCAAGATGGCTGACACTGTGTGAGCAGAGGCGTAGCTGTACATGATGAAATATTTTTGAAGTCCGGACATACTAGGATAGGAGCGCAAGCGACTGCCCTTTTGATTTCATCGAACGCAAGCTTCCCTTCAGTACTCCATCGAAATGGAATTTTTCCTTTCATCATCCCAAGGATATCCTTAGTTTTATCAGCAAAATCAGGTATGAACCTTCTTAGGAAATTAACCTTCCCGAAGAATGAATGGACCCCAGTTTTACTTGTGGGTAAGGAAAGGATTTGAATGGATTTTACTCTCTCTGGGTCAATTTTGGTTCCTTCTTTAGTCACGATATGACCCAGCAGCTTTCCTTCGGTCACTCCAAACATGGACTTCTTGGGATTTAATGAAATCCCGTGACGCCTGCATCTCAAAAGTACTTTCTCTAAATGATCATAATGATCACTCCATTTTTTAGAGAAAATGGTCAAATCATCTAAATATACCACTATGAATTTGCCCATCAGGTCTCTAAATGCCAAGTCCATAGCTCTCTGAAAGGTGGCTCCAAGGCGATCAAGCCGAAAGGCATCCTCCTGTAAGAAAAGGTACCCCATGGGGTTGTGAAGGACGTCTTGTGTTGATCCTCCGTAGTTACCTCGACTTGATTATATCCTAAAAATCCATCGAGCATGGATAGCATTTCTGATCCAGTAACAATTTGTAATACCTGATCCATGATAGGCAAGGGCTAGTTGTCCTTCAGTGACGACTGATTCAAGTTCGGGAAGTCAATATAGATTCAGATTTCACCATTCTTCTTCCTGACAAGGACGATGTTAGCAATCCAAGTGGAGTGATGGATTGGAAAAATAATCCTGGCATCTAACATTTTTTGAATTTCCACAAGAATAGTCCCTGAGATCTTGGGATTGTAATGTCTTTGCTTCTGTTTGTATGGTTTCACATCAGGCTTCAAAGGGATACTGTGCTGTACGTCTTTGGGCTTGAAGGATTTTAAATATGCATAAGACCAGGCTAACACATCCATGTATCTCTTCAGAAGCGAAGTGAATCTTGCTTTCTCTTCAGGGGAACAACATTTCCCAATATTCACCATCCGAGGTTGATCAAACGAACCTAGATTGATTTGATCTACTTCCGAGGAAGAAGCTCCTTCAACTTGCCTTTTGTTTTGAATAAAACGATCATGCTTATCGAACAAACCTTCCAGAGAAACCAAACCTTTTGGTATCTTGTTGCCTTTAAGCTGGATAAACTCACCATCAACCTCTTGATATGGATCTGAGATAGTTTCATGGAAAGCTGATTCGAACCTTCAAAGTACAACTCACTGAAATTGTCAGCCTTTTCTAGAAAAGCCAACACCTGTTGATCATCATTGAAAACTTGCCAGTGAGTCACATTATCTGGGATACTGGGACGGTACACAATCTCAATAGTGTACGTATCTTGCTTGAACTGAGGATGAGGAAGAAGGAGGGATGCAGACACGGCCAAAGAATCAGCCTTGTCATTATAATCTCTCAAAACTGCCTTAATAGAGAATGCATCAAAGCATTCTATACTATCCCAAACTTTGTTCCTGTAGTGTCTCAAGTGATCATTTTTTACCTGATAGATTCCCTTGACCTGGTTGAAAATCAGCTCCACATCCCCCTAAACCTTGAGGTTTCAAATTCCCTTCTGTCTGGCCATTTCTAATCCTAGTAACAGAGCTTCATATTCAGCCGTGTTATTAGTATTATCAAACTGCAACTTGTAAGCTGATGGGAAAATTTCAGAATTAGGAGATATAAGAACTACACCAGCACCTGATCCGGTGATTGAGCAACTACCATCGAATTCGAGGGTCCAAATAGCATTGGGATCTTCTTCCTCGACATCTACAGTGGGTATCTCTGAAGTCATGAAATAATTTCCGAAGCTAGCATCTTCGAAAAGAATTTGAGCTTTAGGATCATCTGATTTAGTTACCAAATACCTCACCTGAGGTTCGGGGTGAAGAACATGATGAACCCCATTGACTGGGATCTTTTCCTTAGTCCAATCCATATTAATCTCACCTTCGACATCTTTACAAAAACCTCTACCCAAGAGGATACCGTAAGCTGCAGGGATGTCAGCAACTAGAATGGTCATTTTCACTCTCTTTTCCGGGAAAGCAACGAATGCGAACTGTGCATCTTTGATTTGACCAATCAAAGGAACTTGTTTGGTTTCCATAGAGTAACACCGTCCATATGACTTAGTCAAAGTAAGCCCAAGGGCATGGGCTACTTTTGCGGGCATAACATTGTCGGAGGCCCCTGAGTCGATGATGCAATTGCTGAGTTTAAACCCATTTATAAGTAAAGACAAATAAAATGGTTCAATCTTTCCCGAAGAAGAAGTAGAGGTCAGATTGTTCTAAGGTGGGGATTGAGTAGGATTTGGAAGGAGACCTTTTGAAGGTGATGGAACAGTTGCTTTACTTCTGATGAATTTGGCAAGTTTTTCAAACTGTTCAGGATTTGACTGAAGATATTTAGCTTCCGACATCTAGATTTTGGTTCTTTTTGCATGATCGATAATGTCAAAAGTAGTATAAGAAGGGGTGATGGTAGGCTCAGTTCTAATCACATGAGCTTGAGCTGAGGCACTGATCTTAGGAGAAAGAGAATAAGGAGAAGTTGCCTTTTTGGTGACTTCTCTTTCAGTTTGCGCTGAAATAGGAGTACCTCTCTTAACTATGGCTATGGGAGGTTCCTTATTCTTCTCCTTAGTGTTTTCAAGAGGTTTTCTTGGATTCTGAGATTGGGATCGAGTGAAGACAACAAATGACTGACCATCCGCGCACATTCATCTTCATCGTATTCCAAATACCCAATGCTGGAGTCGCCAGCCGAATCGTCATAAGACTCATCGGCATATCCTGAAGCTTCAAAAGCCTCCGGAGAATCTTGTTCTTCTGGTTCTTCCTCTTCTTCAACTATTTCTACTACCGCATTAATAGGAGGAGCTTCAATTGCTAGCCTCGGTTGAGCAGGAGTTAATCGCAGCCTATCCCTTGTAGGCGCGCCATTGTTGTTATTGAAATTTTGTCTAGGGATATCCCAATATGGAACATTGCTCACCTGCTGGGACATTTGATTTTTTAAAGCAATCAAATCATTAGCCATTTTTTGAAACATAGGATCAGTATTACCTTGGGAAGAACCTTGATTTTTAGCCTTTGGTACATCTTTCTTGATCCTTCCGCCAAAATGAGATCATCCTCTATTTCAATGGCTATTGACTAAGCGACCACCAAATCTGGGATAACCGACCTTCTTAATAAAAAGCTCACATCGGGAGGCTGAGCATTAATGAAGAAGCATTTCTGATTTTCCGGAGTCAGTACAACTATTTTCGGAATCTTTCGGATCAGCTTATTAAACTTTGCCATAAAGTCCCGCATGGGTTCATGAGATTCCTTCTTCATATGAGTAAGTTGAGCTAACAAGGCATGAGAATCTTCAGCTAGTTTGAAACGTGCTTCGAACTTGGTCCACATGGTAGCCCAGTTTGTGATGCATGCATTCGGAAGGTGATAAAACCATTCAGCTGCTGCACCGTGCAACGTTTCAACAAAGAGTCGAACAAAGACATCTTCGTGAGCTACTCCAAGGACACCGCATGCTACAAAGAAAGATGCAACATGTTCATCAGGATGCTGCTTCCCATCTCCATTAAACTTGGGAATTTTTTTACGTGATCCACGTGGTAACTCGTGTAATGGTGGAGTTAAATAAAGAGGACCAATAACTGTGCCCCAAGGCACAGGTTGTACTGCCATCCTTCTAAAAAGAGTGCGTATAGGGATCCGAGTATTAGACAAGATTAGTACATGAAAATTTGCAGACGCTTCTCATTCCACAGGGATCCGGTTTCTCCGAACAGGCGAAGAACTTCTAGTTTGGTTAGAAATAATGTTGTTGGGGGACAAGCTGAAATTGTGCTATTGTAGAAACCCAAAGAGTGGGTCAATTTCACCTTGGGCTTGGCGGGACCGAGTGAAGATCTTCCTGGCCAGCTTGAACTAGGAAAGAAACCTTGTTAAAAATAAGGCAAATACGGAGTCTCCAGACACCAAGACGATAAGCTTTATACTATAAATCCGTATTCCCCAGCTAAGTAGCCAAAAACTGTTGGTTGGATATTTTGTCAATCCAAAATATGAGGTTCAACCACAGTATATGGGATTAAATCCCTCCTCAAAGACAGGTGAGGCTGCCTGCTTATTACTAATCTAAAACACAGCAAAAACAATATATATAGTATTCACACTAATCTAACCATTGGGGTTGGGATAAAATCCCGAAATCCACATCCACATGATTCAAAGGTATTGCTTTCGTACATGAACTGGGTCGGAAACTATTACAATGAGAAAAACACAATGGAAAGGAAATGAGAGAAACGTATTTTCTTTCGAGTAAACACAGAGCACGAAATAATCATACGGGCTTTAGATCATAAATATAATGTCCGAATTGATTAGAAACACTAAGATTCTACACAAAGAATAGCTTAAGATCATGAACGTAAGAACAATGTCTTAAGAAATATATGTCCCACAACACAAAGTTTGCGAAATAATATCAACTCCTATTCTTCAAAATGATTAAAAGAAAACACAATTTTTTTCTTCTTTCTAATAGCTCCAAATATTCCAAAAATCTCAACCTTTTGAATGCATAAAATCCCTTATTTATAATAAAAGGAATCGAGAGAAAATAGGATAAATCCTAGAAAATAGTGTTCTTTAAAAAGAGTTCTATTTTGCTTGACTCTCACGTAGGAGACCAAGTCAAAATTTTCTTCCTATGTGACGAAATAGAAATGAAAAAGACATGCCGATTTCAAGATTGAAATGACATGAAACATCAAGACTTAATCTGAATCATCATCTTTCGCTCCTTCATCTTTCTCTTCCTCCAGTTGAGCCTGTTTGTTCCGAAATTCTTGGAACTTTCGAATTATACCTTGCATTTCATTTTTTCACAAAGTGCAAGTGGAATGATCATTCAAAATTTCACAAGTTTCATGGGTATCACTAGCACTACCGGGAAGATTTTTCAATCTTTTGCTGAGTCTTCTCAAGGCCTCCAAAGAATGTTCAATTCTTACAAACCGATTAATGATCTCAATACCAAATCTATGTGTTGGTTCATGCTGAACTGACTCTTGGACTTGTTTGAAAATATCATCAGCTAATAGGATACCTGAGTTCCCAACTAACACCTTTGGACAAATATTCACCAACTCTTCTTCCAGATCACTTTTTCCATCAATCAATTTATCCCTTGATTCTCTCAACTTACCGCAGGCTTCGTTAAGAATCTTTAGCCTGAACTTGATGGCTTTGGTCAGCTGGAAATGCTTATCCACATGTGGGATGATGCCTTCTTCTACCAAGAGTTGTGATGGTATTTGCTTTAATACCTGGAGAGCTTCAAAAGTCAAATCAAGATGTCCAATTTCTTGAGAGAAATCATCGTCCATCTTCTCTCCATCACTCTGAATGTTCCCCAAAGATTGATAGACTTCCATGACATCTTGAATCACTTCCTTCCCCTATTGGAGCAGCCTTTGGATCCATTCATCGACCACCCTTCCTTTTTTATTAATCTTCTCAATCATAGGCACTGATGAGAAATCGAATCTGACAGGGATAGAAGAAGATGGTATGGATTTGAGGGGTTTTTAGAGCTTAAGAAAAACCTCGGTCAACTGCTCCACTTTTCCTTTAAGCTCATCTGTATTGTCTTTTGTTTCTTTCAACTTCTTGCATAGCACATCTGTGGCATCCCACGTATCTTGTTGTGCTCCTTCTGCTGTCACTCTTCCTAGAGCCACCCTGGCTATCTGATAATCAGAGGTTGTTACGTCCTCTTTAGTTTTGTCAATCACGGGAGTGGCGATCTCTGCAAACTTATGCCCTGAAGCGTCCACCAAAACCCTTGAAACTGTTTTGGGTTTCTTGGCCGATTTGGTAGTAGGAGCCTTGAGTGAGCTAAAATCAAAGGCCGGTATGGGTACAATCACCTTCCTCTTCCTCGAAGTTTTCTCGAGTAGCCATTGTGGCATATTAGAGGGAGTTGCCACTGTTGTAAAAGCTAGTATCATACTCTTAAGGGGAGAAGGTTCTACTAGTGGAGGGGGAATAGTTACTAATGTGGTAGTAGATCTAATAAAAAGAGGCACAGGAGGGGGTGTGTTGGTGATCACTTGGGTCCCAGCAGAGAGGGGTGAGATTCCAGAGAAAATACTGGCCATGATTGAAGAAGTTGATGGAGAATGAGGAGGTAGGAGTGGTTGTGAGGGGGGAGGCGCAGATTCAGACTCCAAAGCCTGGGATGCAAGAGATAAGGTCTCTTCAGTTGGGAAATCAACAAATGATGAAACAAGAGGCTGGCTTCCTTCTTCTTCCAAAGTAATTTCTCCTATTTCTGGTGGTGTTGGTGATTCTGGCACATCCACCGTTTCAACTGGAGAAATAATTGAAGAGATTTCTCTTTCTTTTCTCTTTTTGAAAAACTTGACCTTTATAGGCCCGTTAGAAGATTTTTTTCCTTTCCTTCTTGGAGGGCCCCACCTCTGAAGTAGCCAACTTTGAAAACTTATCATCTTTAAAACTCATTCCCCAAGAGGAGAGCCATGCTTTGGTGCGTGCAAGAATCAGAGCTGATCTATCTGTAATAGAGGCTTTTTCACTGATCGACCAATCAATAGGTGGGAAAACATATTGATCTTCATTCAGCCCATCATAAGAGGGATCCATAACACTTTTATTGTCGCTAATACCTTCTGGTAAGTTAGCGAGCTCAAATGTTTGAATCTTAGCAAGTTTCAATATGCTATGATCCTTTCTACGAACAACAACCTCATCACGTAGATCAATCTAGATGTCTTCTATGATTGGTCTGTGCAGTTGCATAGTTCCATATGGCCTGAGGACTCCTCGAATATCAAACCCGTCTCGGGGCTTCATGTGCTTCTTCAACTTTTCCTGAAGCTCATGGACAACATTCTTAGTTTTCACCACTATCGAACAAGTGTATCTTCCAATAGAAATTGGGAAAGATACAATAGCCTTATGTTTACTTTTTTGGAACTTATGAAAATCCAGCAGTTGCCTGACCAACTCCATCAGGATTAATTTGTCCCCTGGATATCGGGGCAGATGAAAAGGATCCCCTGGGTACATGACTACCCGTAGATATGTGAACTTCTTGAACTTCAAGAAGACACAACCCCACTTTGAAATCTCAGCCCATGCTTCATCAGATACTCTTGTTTTCCTCAGTTCAAGATTTAACCTGTAGATGTTTTCGTAAAAGAAGGTGTCATTCACCCTTCTGAATTGGTCTTGAGACCCTTTTCTTGTCAGTTGAGGAAAATAATGATAGACATGGTTCACCATCCTGTTTCCCTTGGTATCCAACCCGGATAGTTCCTCATACCGCCGCGTTGCATAGGTAACATATGAGGACATATAAAACCTTCTTGTAGACAAGATTGTTGTCATTTGGGAATCTATCTCATTACTAATGAGAGTGCCCCAATCAATTCCTTGTTGATTCTTCTTAATGGTGATCAAGAATTGATACATCCACCCTTGGAAAACATTTGATTCGGGTAAACCAAAACCCAACTCAACAAAGTGATGATGTCATTGATTTCCTGAATGAAATCACTTCTGTGGACAAGTCTCAGAATTTGGAAATGGCCGGTTTGGCTTTGATTAGGAACTTCTTATTTACATGCTTGATACAATCTTCCTGATCATTATCCCAAGCTTTCTGAGCTGACTTGATATCTAACTCTCCATATTCTTCAAAATTGGGCAGCTTGAGGAGGTCATCAAAGTAACCTCCATCCAACTTGATCACAACTTCTCCCACCTGGTTTCTCACAGAACGAGAAGTAGAGTCATAACTCGAAGCGCAGGCTAAGATGAATTCAGGGCACTGAGCGGACATAGGGAAACCCGCTGCAAGAGGTAAACCACTATCGGCTATCGATTTCATCCATGGAGTTTGGGAGGAGCTCTTTACCCTACTCCAGAAATCCTCCATATCTATATTTCTAAGCTTTGTATCTCGGATGTCATAATTGCAATCGATATAGGATGGAGACTCCACCTTTCTGAACTTGTATTTCATCCTTCCTGACTTTTCAGTCTTTTCTTGCGATGGACCAGGTTCAAACATGAGGGATTTCAAAGGAGGGAGTTTTGGAGATCAGAGTTGTTGCACATCGTGAAAACCCCGACCTACTGAAGATGTCGGAAGGATGGAAAGGCCCGACACACTGAAGAGGATGTCGGGGAGTCCAAAAACCCGACACACTATGGATGTCGGAGACTTGAGAAAACCAGCACTTTGAAAATGTCAGAGACTTGAGAAAACCCGGCACTTTGAAAATGTCGGAGACTTGAGAAAGTCCGACACGTGAAATTTTTTGATATACTGCGGGTTTTTGATACTGCACAGCACCCTACGAAACCCGAGAAAAGGGAATAGGGTTTTTGTTGATTTTAAAACATGCAAGTTCTTTCTTCATCATTTATATCCCAAACATATTTTAATCACAACAACATTCTGGGAAATAACACGAAGTGATAATTCCAAAGAGATGAACCCTAAAACATAAACCCGGTTTAGAAAAAAACCCCAAAAGAAAAAAATAAAAATAAAAACCCCAAAACTGGTAAGAAAATGGGAAGAATTCCATACATAATTAATTCACAAAAACCAAGAACAAAGAATGAAGAGAAAAATACCTTCAACCAGGGCAAGGAAAGATCAAAAATGATTAACGCAATCGGGCACAGGTGAGTTTTGGGTTTCGAGGTTGGAGAAGCATGCACGAAAATCCACAAGGTAAAAATACGTCCGGTAAAAATGACATGGAAATCCACATATATATATGAAAATTTACAATTAATACACTTCAGCTGGCACGTGCCAACCCACCCAACAACTCGGCATTAATGCCATGTCAGCATGCTCAGGAGATCCGAAAACCCGACACAAAGGTGTTGTGAGCAATTCAGGTTTCGGGTTGCGGGAAACAATCGACATGAAGCATGATGCTTAGATGCTTCAAAGTTCGAAAACCTGACATAAAGGACTTAGAAAATTTAGGTTTTGGGTTGCAGGAAACAATCGACATAAAGCATGATGCTTAGACGAAGGCATGCTCCGATGTTCGGAAGGTCCGCAAACCCGACTCGCCTTAGTCGATGCGGGTTTTGGGTTTCGGGGAACACAAGACACGAAACATCTAAAACACATGTTGTCCTGTCGGTGAAACCCGAAAACCCGATTATCTCTCATAAGGCAATTTTGTAAAACCATCTTTTAAAAAAATTGTAGGGTTATCTGATATTTTTGGCGTAAACTCAAAAATTGAGATAACACCACATAATCTAAGTGATTATCCAAATGTGAGAATGGCACGTCTGTAGGTGGAGTTGATGAGGACCTAATGGAAATTCTCATAAAATGTGTCTTAGAGATGGGAAATTGGCTAGCTTAAGCTTCCGTGGGTAAGAGATCCAAAAGTAGGTTTGCAGGATTTTGGGTAGCGGATGGAGAATGCTCACCAATAGGTAAAGGTACCTCAATTGGGTCTATGGTAGGTGTAGAAGGTGATGGAATCTCCTCTGTAAGTGGAGGAATGGATAGGTGCTCCTCATGGGTGGAGGTAATGGGTGCTCCTCTATGGGTGGAGGAGGTGAAATGGGTAAAGGTTCTCTAAGTGGAGAAGCCAGGGGTGAGATGGTCTCTATGTTAGCAGAAGACTCCTCCGTAGGTGATGAAGGAGATGAAAGATGTTCCTCTATGGGTAAAATAATAGGGGAGGTTGATTCTAATGCGAAAGGAGTATTCGGGATAGAATTTACTCTATGGAAGGAATGTGAGATAATAGGAGGTAACGGTGTATGTCATTAAGATAGCGTGGACCTCACGAGTATGGGTATCATGAGTTGAGGTCTCACCGGTTTGATCAGACGAAGGGGTGTGGTTGGGAAATGGTTTCTTGAAGATGTGTAGGTTTTGGTTGGTAGGTTCATTAGGATTATCCATGATTAAATCACCTTTCTTGAGCATTTCTTGGACAATATTTTTGAAAGTGATGTAGTTACTGTCAATATGACACTTTACTTGATGATAGTTACAGAAGTCATGTTCTTTATACCATGCGAGCATGGGGTGAGCAGGTCAAAACCAGTGTGTGGTTTTATAGGTGGAAGAGTGATGGCTACGGCTTTGATAAGATTTTCTAAGACAGAAGAGTAAGGTTCCCCAATTGGGGTGTATTTCCATTGCTCTCATCTGAATTGAAAAGTTTGGACGGGTGAGAGATTAGATGAGGGGGTAGCCTGATTTGATGGATGAGTTGGGCTAGCCTTGAGTACCACTACGTTAGTGGTGCCCTTAGATTTTGAATAATTGGTTTGTGGTTTGGAAGAAGAAGAGGTATCATTCGACTTGAATGTTGAATTCTTATTGTGTAATTGGATTTTCTTCTCTTCGATGGCCCGAATCTCTAACTTTCGTGCCATAGTGAATGCTTCATTGAATGTTTAGAAGGTTTGGACCTACAAGGTCGGTGAGATATGTCTAGCACAAGCCCATGTAAATATCTCGATGAATTTTGTTTTTGGTAGTTGGAAGGTGAGTTGGTTGATCAAGCTACACCAGTGAGCGACAAAATCTAGGATAGATTCATCCTCATATTGACACGTGGAGTATAGGTCAGTCATGGTAACCTTCTTGATGATATTGATAGAGAAATGATCCAAGAAGGCTTCGGCTACTTGATTGAATGAGATTATGGAGTGTCTATGTAACCCACTATACTAATCCAATGTAGGTCTAGTCGAGACATAGAAAATGTTCTCAAGAGTAAGGCATCATCATGAGCGATTAGATAACACCCATGTTTGGATGACTGTAAATGTTTTTGTGGGTCTTCTTTACTATTGAAATGATTGAATTTAGGCATTTCCCAATGCACGGTATGGGTGGATAGGAATGGATGGGTTGATGGGCTCGTTGTAAATCTCGTCGTAGGTGAGAGTGTTACAGGAGCTGGAAACCGATGCCTGTAATGTCTACATATTATCCAACATCAATTTGATTAGGTTGTTGGTAGGTTGTGATGATTGGGTGCCTCCTATAGCGCGAGATGGTTGGTTTTGGGAATATAATGGGGATGGCACTCCAGTGTATGGTGTTGCCATGTAGGTTGACTAGGGAGAAGGAAAGAAACAGGGGTATGTACCCTGAGTGAACAATGGAGGAAACAAAAGGTGGCTGGTAGTATGTATATGGAGGTGGAAGGGTCATGGTATAGTGGTAATGGGAGTTAACGATTGTGGAAGAAAGGACCACATTCTCGAAAGGGGTAGAGGTCACTGACATAGGAGGTGGTAGTATGGCTACGGATATGTGTGAGACATTAGGGGTGGATGAGGTTACATTTTGGATATTTGTCGAGGTTATTGTGGATGTGGTGGGTGTAATGGAGGTGGAAAACATGACATTTATAGCAGGTATAGGACTTAGCTGCAAAACGACTAGGGGTAAGGTAGATGTAGGAAACACAAAGCTAGATGGAGCCGATGTAGGAGTAGGAGTGAGAGTCGGGGGATAGATATGAGCATGTCATATATCAACTAACTCGAGGCATCTCGAGTGGATGAGTGGGAAAGGTAAAACTACAAGGTGGCAGGGTTTTGGTCAAGGAGTCATGTGAACTCCTCATCTCTAGTAGCGATAGTGATAGGTTGGATGGGATCCATGGCTAGTGATAAAATGGAAGGTGGTGAAGGACTAGGTGGGAGTGGTTGACAACTGGCATGAAATATGAGTGCACTTTCTTGTCTTCGGGTCAACACCATGTGAACTAGTACTAATCAGGTAGGGCTACTTCTCTGTAAATGACACATAAAACAACAGGAACAGGTGAATCTGATGGTAAAAAGTGGATTAGGTACCAAATGGTGGTTGGAAAGTGAAACAAAGCTAAGCGATACCGTTAAGGAAAATCGATGCCTATCGGGGATAATCTACCGGTCACTGTAGAAAATGGTTAGTGAGTGAAAAACTAGGTAGAAGGTCAAATCTGATAGGTATGCTGAATCTAATGGTGTTTTACAATGTCAATGGGAATACTGACAGTGATAGGGATTGTGAAAAGTGGAAGAAAATGAATAAAATTTCCTTTTGGGTAGGTTAACAAAAGGACTTGGAACTGACGTTGGTTGGGTATAACCGATGACGGTTAGAGGGTAACCGACGACGGTTACTGTGAAATTGAAATAGTGATGAAAGAATAGTGGTTGTGAATTAAAATCTGATGTAGAATCAAACCCAGAATTCTAAGAATGATGATGATATGGCCCAGGAACACTCAGGTGAAGCTGGAATACACTAGTTGTGATGAGGAGCGTGCAAGGATGAACAAGAAAAATGAAGAACATGATCTCTCACCTCAAAATGCAAGCCAAGTAGAAACACTAAGAAAAATGTGATCCTAGGAGTGCCTTTTCTATTATGTTTGTTTATCTTATGCTATTTAAGGACTAACAAATGAATTGTGAAATAGATTTTTAGGTGAGGATGGCTTCTTATGAAGAAGGATATCTAAAAGGTGAGGTTTCAGGTATGTTATGGTGGGGGTGGGCTTTTCTCGAAGTATGACTTGAATGAACAATGAGATGGGGAGTACCGCTAATCCTCATATTAGTGCGATCATTGATAGGTGTTCCCAGAAATAAATTATTTAAGAATATTTGTTTGTTTTGAATTTGTGTAATTTGGAAATACTCAGAGACAGAGAGAGATGTGCTTTCTACGATTCGTTTGTGAATCATCAACTGGTCATGACTTCCAGCGTATAGGCTACCCTTAATTAATGTGAGCTAATGCAATAAATTAGAATAAAATGCACTTATTTTAAAGCCCAAATCAAAGTGTGAAGTTGGACGACACAAAAAGATGAAGAGGAAGAGGGATGCTCTTTCACTACAATGCAAAAAACACAAAGAAATGGTTCTTTTTAATTACACTAAAAGAAAGGTTTCCTTTAGAGGAAATAGAAAGAAAAGGTGGGTTACCAAGGAAGAAAATTAATGTTTATGCTTTTAGAAGGGAAAAAAACATGCAAATTTTCCTAGGAATGAATGAAATGCAAGGAACCCCGTATGGGTCCCACCGAGCATGCCAAAATGTTTCACTCCGATTCTAGATCGCTTCTTGAAGTATTGATGAAACAGATAGGGTAACAAGCGTAGGAGGAATACATGTTTTAATGTTGGTTGATGGGTTGTTACGTGTGTATGACTTATGAATCCACAGCTAATTGTGAGAGATTCCTTTTGGCTAGGAGGAACTACCTGTAATGCAAAGCAAGACCACCGAGTAAAAGTTAAAAATATATGCAAAGTGAACTCGCCTAAGCGTGTGCTAGATCTGGAAAGTGTGATACTTCCTAGATAGTTGTCAGTCCACTATTTTAAACAATTTAATGTAGTAAATAAGGTAAAACCTATTGTAATTCAAAATGATTTAGGTATCTCACTTAAAACACAATAAGAAATAGATCTAATCTAACAAGCTAGGCTAGAATAGGATCCGAAGGTCAAATAACTAGTTCTGGGTCTTTGCAGGTCTAACAGAGGTCTCAGGTAGATCACAAGTAAATGAGGGTGAGAGGGAATTAGGTGGGTAGGTCATTGTTCTGGGTTGTATGGGAAAATGTAGAGACTGATGTCGGTTAAGGGTGATTGACAGAGGTTAGTCAGAATCTGGTGCCGATTCATCGTGGAGTTATGACAATTCCACGTAACAAGATTTAGGTCTCCTTTGTGATTGCACAAAGGACTTTGGTTGGTCGGGATGAGGTATTGGGTGATTTGGGAGGGATTTGGTGAGGTTTTAATGGGTATATGGAGGGGGAATGTTGAAGGAGGTCAATGGGTGGCTAGGTAAACAAAAGATGATAATATAATGATGAAATGGAATAAACCAGAGAAGTATAACATTATACTTCGATTCTGGTCCTGAAGCCTATGAGTGAGGGATAGAGGTACTAATGAGAGGTTTGAAGGCTGCAGGTGGTCACCAATTGAAGAAAAGATCCTGCATGGGCTGCATGTAAATTCCTCTTTGCTTGGTTAGATCAGATCATTGTTTGGATGGCTATGCAAGAAAAGATGCTTGATCTCCTTCCTTGCATGTGTGTTCTCACTAGAATTCACTCTTAGAAGATGCGATATCTCTGGAGTGTGTTAATGTTCACCAACTTTTCTAATATTTTTCCAATCTCATGCCAACCTTGAGAATAAGGTTGTTTTGGGGTTAAAAGGGTAACCGACGACGATTCTGGCTTAACCGATGATGAAGATTTCCTAGGTTTACTAAATTAGGGAGATCCTCTTGATTTCCTCAAATCTAGTCTTTGTCAACCCGTAGATTAGACTGGGAGCTTCTTGTAAGCATGTGGGAATGTGGTTAGAGGGAATGTAGGCATTGATTTTTAGGGTTTAGGTAAGTCTTAGTTAGTTATGGAAACTTACTAAGAATAGGTCTTAGGGTGAGTTGGTTTGGTGAGGTGTCTAGGTGAAGTGTATGTGTGGATATTATTTAAATTAAGATATTTAAATAATAAATATAGTGAGGATAATGAATTAATTTAATTTAATTAATTAAATTAATATTAGTGGGGTGAAGGGGGCCATGGCTAGGTGAATGTGATGAAGGGTGCTTATTTGTCGAGGGACCAAAGGGGAGTGTGACCTAATTTTAGTGTCTACACAAAGAGTAGAGAGTAGTATATACATGTTAGTTTGATGTTATTTCAAATTTATAATGCATGCATATGATCAGATATTGTTTATCTCTTATATTCATGTCCCATAGTTAAGTTGGCAAAGCTTTGGGGTTTCTTTAGTGTTCTAATCTAATTTCTATAGGTTTCCTAATTTCGATTGTGACATGGCCCGAGCTAGCTGAAAAATTTGTGCGTCATTTCTCCTTTAACATGGAGAGGGATATTACCATGGAAGATCTTTCCAACGTAAAACAAAAAAATGAGACCTTTGTGGGTTTTTTACAACTATGGTGTGGGTTATCAAGCCATTATAGTTGTCCCTTTCTAGAAAGGAAAATGGTCATCATCTTTATTCCAAACTTGAATCAAGACATACCATTTCATCTATAGATGCACTATGTCACTACATTTAAAGAAGTTATTAAGAAGGGCAGTCAAATTGGGAATGTTTTCATAACAAACGGAATGATCAAGACCTTTTCAAAAGATAAACATGAGTTAAAAGTTGTAGAAAAATGAAAATTCTTCAATAAGAACAAGAATGTCATTGGAGACTGCATTAAAGACTCCAAAAGAGTTGAAGATGTAAAAAATGGTCTTCTCTTAAAGATTACACAAGGACCATACCCAAAAGCAGCCCTAAAACGAATGTTTACACCTTTAACAGAATCATTATCTACCATCCTTAAACAGTTAGATGTTGTAAACATGGTGTAGTATCCAACCGCAACAATACCTTATCCAAATGATGCACCTAAACTAGTATGGTTCAAAGAACATGAATACTGTGACTTTCACCGTGTCAAAGGACATAATACCAAAAATGTATGAATTTGTGGAATTTCATTCAAGACCTTATTGAAGAAGGAAAGATTGAGGTGGATTCACCTAAATCGGGACAAGGTCCTAACAAAAATATGGGAATATTCAAACAACCTTTTCCTAAGCATAATAAATAAGGATCCAAATCCAAATCAGTCCCGTAATGATTATAGAAATACTAACTATGTGTATCCATCAAATGATAATCCCTTTGATTCCCTCATAGGTTGTATTCGTTCATCTAATGAACAAGTAAACACTATTAGGATCTTAGGTAATAGTTGTGATGTGGGCACGTGATGTGCTCACTTAGTGATTCTAGAACCTCCTCTACCTATTCCTCAGGAAGGTTAGTATGACTTATTAGAACAATTGGAGAAAACCATGGCTAAGATCTTGATCTTAGACCTCCTCAAAATATTGAATTATCATAAGAACATACTATATAAAACGCTTCAAGGATCAGGAGTATCCACATATGTAGATCCTACACACCTTCAAGAGATGGTTACAAATCTTAATCCCAATGACTATATCTCCTTTGATCATAATGAAATCCCGTGTAACGATCCTGAACACAACCTACCTTTGTATATAGAGGTCTTCATTACTCATCGTAAGATAAAAAGAGTTCTTGTGGATGGTGGATCCAGTTTGAATATTTTTACATTGAATATTTTCAGGAAGCTAGGCCATATAGAAGTAGATTTAGATGCTAAGACCATTATGATCACGAATTATGATAATGAAGAGCATGAGTCAACAGGTACCATAGTGATCCCAATGGAAGTGGGGCCCACATATCATGATATAAAGTTCCATGTCCTTGACTTGGACCTTTCATATAACATGCTCCTAGGTCACCCATGGATTCATGCCTTGTAGGCCATTCCTTCAACCTTCCATCAGTGTATCAAGCTATGTCATGGAGGATAGACAATCACAATCTCTAAGCGATCCATAACCATTTACACATTATAGAGCACTGTATATTTTTCCTCATGCATCATATGAATGTCCTTATACTGATATTGTTGCCCCATTATAAACTGATGCTATGAAGGATCGTATAGATCTAGATAATTTGACTCCTTACAATCAAAATTTTCCTTCATTAGTCAATCCCTTTACCTCATGGGAAGCAACGTTTGGAAAATATGGCCGAGATGATAAATTTTATCTTCAACAAGATCTTTTAATATTTAATCTTTCAATGCCACCTAAGACACATGACATACTATACTTTTTGTTCAAAGGCACTTAGGCTAGTTACCATGAGACATTTGAGAGATTTTTTCCTAGTGGTATCTTGTCAGATGGAAAGATTCTAGATGCACCTACCAGATGGGTAACTAAAGAAATGATGGCTTCATGTCATTAGTAACCACAATATATAAAATTTCATCAAATCATGCATGTCATGGGTTATAAGGGATTCAAATGTGGCCCAAACACACAAGGAAGATTCAATCCTATTCTTATTCCCCATTATAAGTCAAACAAACATGTCCTTGGTATTAGGCCTCATGACGATCCACCCTCGGAGATATATGCTACCTCTTTTGAATGTGAGGATAGCTCATCTCATTTAGACAACAATGTAAATTCCTAATGTATCTTATACAAGGACCTTGCCTCTACTAATTTGTTTCTAGATTCAACTATCTTCACCCTTTCCAGATCCAATTCCCAAGACAATTTCCAAGTCACCCTTGTATATCCCAAACTCATTAATTGGGATTAAAAACTTCATGTGTCATCAACTTCTTTGAAAATGATGAGGTAATTGTAGAGTTCATGGGACTTAGAGATACCATTCCAAATAATGATCATAAGAAAGGTTTCTCCATTAAATTGGACGCATGTGTGTACTTTGGGGAAGAGGTAGAATTGTGTGGTTACTTGAACAAAAAAATAGTAAGCAAGGGAAAAATTACTACAAAAAAGATTTACAAAGCAAGAATAAGCATAAGTCCCATAGTGAAAACCTCTTTGAGGTGTTTGTGGATGAACAAACGAAAAAATCAATGGAAAAGATAGTTCCACCATGTGAAGATAAGAATCTCTTTGAACCACCTATAGAAGTGGATCTTACTCTCCCCCGATCCTACATGGATGGAGGATGCATCAAAGATGTTAGTTGAAGAGATAATCAATGTCAACATTGGGTCAGAAGAGGATCCTAAAATGATAAAGCTAGGAGCTTCACTCTTAGCACAAGAAAAAAACCTTCGTAACACTATTACAAGAGTTTACAGACATATTTACATGGTCATACGAAGATATGTTAAGTTTGGACCCAACGTTGGTCATGCACAACCTTTTTGTACACCTAGATGCCAAACCTATCAAGTAGAAACTAAGGAAGATGCACCCAAAAGTTGCACTACTTTTCAAAGAAGAACTAGAGAAACTATTAGTAGCAGGTTTTATCAAACCTATTGACTATTCAAACTAGATATCTAACATAGTCCTAGTCTAGAAGAATCCAGTTGGCATTAGAATATGCACCGACTTCAGAGACATCAACAAATCATGTCCCAAAGATGACTTCCCCTTACCTAACATCAACATGATTGTCAATTCAACTGTTGGTTATGAGATGTTGTCCTTAATGGATGGATTTTTAGGCTATAATCAAATCAAGATCACAGAGGAAGACCAACATAAGACTACTTTCATCACCCCTTGGGGACATTTTGTTATTAGGTAATGCCTTTCGGACTCAAGAATTTTGGGGCTACATATCAATGAGCAATGACCATCATCTTCCATGACATGATGAGTGATATCATGGAGGATTATGTGGATGATATCCTAGAAAAATATAAGACAGAGAAGAGCACCCAGAAGTGCTAAGGCATATCTTTCAACGCCTCTGAGATTACAAGGTTCACTTGAATCCCAAGAAGTGTGTCTTTGGCATACAATCAGGAAAGTTATTGGGTTTCATTGTTTCATAAAGAGGGATAAAGGTAGATCCCACCAAGGTTGCAACTATTATAGAGATACCTCCACTAACGAACCTCAAACAAATAAGAAAGCTACAAGGAAATATTCAGGCAATCCATCGATTCATATCACAACTTGCAGATAAGTGCCATCCTTTCACACATATGTTAAAGAAAGATGTTACCTTTAACTAGGGACCTAACTATCAAAAGGCCTTTGAATTGCTTATGTAATATCAAGAAATTCCACTTGTTCTCATGCCACTTACCCCAAGAAAACCCTTACTATTATATATTGTAGCTACATAATTCGTTATTGGTGCACTACTCACCCAATATGATCTTATCCTTAGAGAAAGGGTGGTTTATTACCTTAGCCGCACCTTAATTTCCTATGAGATTAACTATTCTCATATTGAAAAGGCCTATTTAGTTGTGGTATTTACATTCTAAAAGCTTCACCACTATCTCCTTAATAATAAGACCAAGATGATATCCAGAGTTGGCCCTCTCAAATACCTACCATCTAAACCTACCCTTGCAGGATGGATGGTTAATTGGATCATCCTCCTCAGTGAGTTTGACATTGAATTTGTTAACTAAAAATCCTTAAAAGGATAGGTACTTACAGATCAACTGGCTAAATATCCCCTACTAGGGATGGAACCATTGTGTCTGGATCTTCCAGATGCATCTATGATGTATATTGAAGAATTCGTTGTGTGGCAAGTCCACTTTGATAAGTCATCCACCTTTCATGGTTCGGAGAGCGTATGGTACTTATAAATTCCACTGGAGAATTCACTCCATAGACATTTCATTTGGGATTCACTTGTACAAATAATATTGCATAATATGAGGTTTTCATTTTCGTCTTGAAATTATCTATCACATGGAACATCAGACAACTACAAGTCATTGGTGACTCCTAATTGATCATTAAACAAGTTAATGATGAATACAAAGTTAAAGATGAGAAGCTTGTTCCGTATAATAAATTGGTTGAAACTTAGGAGTAATTTATAAAAATTATCTTTGAATAGAGCAAAATATCACATAATCAATCAGAGATGCCATGACTACAATTGGGTCTTTACTACACATTCCACCTCAGGAAAACAAGATGCCTTTCTTTGTTGAACACTTGTGAGTTCCTGCATATGACATGCCAGAATCTTGTCTAGCATGTGAATTTTTAGTACCATTCCATTTTTAACTACTTACAAGATGGAAATTTTCCCCCGAATATCTCCCATACTGAGAAAAGAGCCCTTATCCACCGTATAGCCCATTATACCCTCCTAGGAGGCACCTCTATCATTGTGGCTATGACGGTAATTTTTATGTTGTCTTGATATGACCGAGTCAATCCAAGCAATTAAAGAAGTGCATGGAGGAATTTTTGGAGCACACACAAGTAGAATGGTCCTTGCTAAGAAACTATTGAGAGTAGGTTACTATTGGCCTACCATGGAAGTAGACTGTTGCAACTTTGTCAAGAAATGTGAACTTTGTCAAAAGTATGGAAACTTGATACATGCACCAAAGCACATGCTTTACATCCCATCACAACACCTTGGCCATTTTCAAAATGGGGACTTGATCTCATAGGGAAGCTCACTCTAACTTCCTTAGATGGCCACACTCATATTATCACCGCCATTGATTACTTCACCAAATGGGTAGAGGATGTGCCTCTCACTTACGTAATCGGTACATAGATTTCCAAGTTCATAATGAACCATCTCATTTTTCGTTACAGCATCCCCTCCGCCATTGAAGCAGAAAATGGTAAATACTTTAAGAATAAGATAGTTAAATTTTTATGTCAATTCTTTGAAATCTGACTCGAGTGGTCAACTCCCTATTAACCCTAAATTAATGGACAAATTGAAGCCACTAATAAAACACTTGTTCATATCATGGAGAAGATGGCTAGCAAAACTGGTCATAATTGGCACCTACAAATCCATCTCGCTTTAGAAGAAACCCGTTTAACACAGTCAAGGATTGTGAAAATAAAGGAGAGTTTGAGCCCAATTGGTTAGTACCATATATTATGGTCATCAAGTATGGTTCAAGGGCATAAAAATTGGCTCACTCAGATGGTGAGGAATTAAAGGAACCAATGAACGTAATACATCTCAAGTGGTTCTATGCTTTATTATGGGTTCCTTGGAAGAGAAAGAAAAAAAAGCAAAAAAATCAAAAATAAAGTAAAAAGAAAATAGGTCGTCCAAGTGTGAAAACCACATAGTTGTGGCACATTAGGTAGGTCCTTGGGTGAAAAATAGCTTTCGACACTTAAGGAAGATTATTTGTTCATAAGTAACTCCCAAATCTGGATAGGTAACTATCACTTCTATCTAGGGCTAGTTTTCATCAAAGTCTAGGGGTCCTCTTGAACCTATCTTCCAAGGCCTAGATTTGGCTGATCTATTCTTTTATCTATGAAGGAGTCACCTTTGTATATTCCCATCTAACGCTGGGAACACCTTTGCATCTTCATAATATTGCACATATGCATAACATTTTTCCTTTGTATATTCCCATCTAACACTGGGGCATCTGTACTTCTTCATTTTTCTATACATAGTTTCAAAAACCTTGGCAAAATCCTAAACATTCGTAGAACCTTGGAAAATATAAAAATTCAAAAATTAGAAAACCCTAAATGTTTTAAAAACCCTTTTAGGGACAAAGCTACAAAAACAACATAACATTGTCTTGTGGAAATTCTAAAAATAATGTGAATAGTAGCCTTGAAAATTGTCTTTAAGATGACACCAAAAATAATAGAAAACATTTCAAAATTGTCCCACAAAAACAAAGTAGTAGATTTTCTTACTTTTAGATGTCGGTTTGTAGAGTTTTTATTGCATTATATTTTCATGTTGTGTGATTTAAATTGGATTCATTTTCTTAGTTTAAAGTGTTACTTTAATATGTTGTACATAGGCATTGAGTTCATTTTATCTTGCATACTTGTATATAATTGTGTTAGTTAGATTTGATTAAGTTGTATTTGTTGTTTGTGTTGTACAGTTTGTTGTCATCATAACATCTATCATCTATCACCACATCTATACATCATATATCAATAAAAGCTAAGCTACATCATCATGAACATGAAAATCAAACATGTATGTTAAGCTAACATCATATAATATCACCAAGAGGGGCAAGAGGGACCGCCTTCTCGTCCCCCTCAAACATAGACCATAATAAAAATGTGGATCATCATAAGTATCACATGAAAAATAACATGACATCATCTACTGCTATCTCATATCCACAACATATGATAAGTAAAACATGAATTAACACATAAAAAAATGTGACATCATTTACAATGCCATCACATACATAAAAAAGTAACATGTGATATAATCATACAACATCATGAATGGGTCCATAATCATCATAATCATCATCATATAACATGTCAAAATCAAATGTCCATATACAATGTGTCTCGATACATACATTTGGATACAAAGTATGTCATCATGGGCATGAGTGCAAAATGTTCCTTCCAAGTGAGGCATAATTGAAATAATACATATACATCAGTCAAGACTAAGCCTTCATATCGAGGTATCTATCCAAAGTACATACATCTATGTATCAATCAATAATGACTCATGTCTGACTCGATACCTCATGGGGACTATATGGCATGTGATCCGGGGAGGACCCATCACTCAAGGACCCTACCGGCCTAACTCCTACCCTATCAGATTATCAAGTGATCTAGCCGACGCCGATGGTCTCGTGATCTCACAGACATCAAATCCTGATCGAAACTAGGTGCTCTATGGCCCTCTAAGACAACCTCGTAATACAAGGATCTATAGTAAAAGGACCTCCCATTAGCTGTCTCCAAGTCCATATATATATACGTGGTGTCACTATGACTCCATCGGTACACGAGAATGAGGCCACCTTTGTGGAAAGTCTAGAAATATCTTCTTGTCCCACCGACCACTCGGTTGTAAGTTGATCCCTCTCTGTCTAGAGCTGATCTCACTCCACTGTAACCTATCAGAATCGGGAGGAAAATTGGTTTCACTCACCCTATAGCTATGCTCTATCTACCACCGCTTGATCCCTCTCAAGAATAATATTGTCTCTCTCTATTGTGAAATGTAGCTAGAGAGCTATGACCTATTGTAGCTACTACTATAATGCAGCTAGCTCACCTACACGATGTGAAATATTCTCCCATCCCACATCTCTGTGACTCCATGGTGGATTTTCCCATCCATATCCTAAACCTCCTCCTGGGATATATGATGGACTAACAATGTGAACCTACTATGGATACTTGTTGTACATGGGCATGTGGAAGTACCTGCTTGTAAAGGAACATCTAACCCCACCTGCATACCTAGTTAAGCCATCGAAATATGAACATTTACATGTGGTCATGTAGGATCCTATCTAGGTGCTCTTTGTGTCTACCTATGGCCCTATCCCCTGTCTTTGTTCTAGTACCTATACACTACCATCACTCCCATCATCTCTGTCATCTCCATCGTCATCATCACTCTCATCCTCACTCTAGCTCTCCTTCCGGCCCCCTCATTATCCTCTCCATCTACGAGGAGGCTACTCAGTGGTGGCCACACTCCTACATCCCATGTAACCTATGGAACATTAAGCCACCTAGGCGTAACTATAATGTACCATAAATCATAGGCTATTGTAGAGTCAGATCCATAATTTGTCAAAGAGGATCCCATACTAACATAACCATTTGATCAAAGCTATCCCTAGCCCGTTCGGCTGATTTGTGGACCAATATCAAAAGTCTCCCTAGCTCGTCTCCCATACCACATCTCTAGCCTCGAGAACATCTTGTATGGCCCTAAACCGCCATTGTTCTTTATTAACCCTATAATAATCCCCGATATACTTGGTCATTCTCGAATTCTTCTAATATCCATCGTGATAATTATTTTTGACCCATTTTCTTCTCACTGGGGAATATTTTTTGCTAATCGATGCCTATTTCTTCTCCCTAAGGTATTTTACATGCTTCTAGGTGATTATCTAATCTATTAATTCTTCTGACCGATCAAAAATCAGTAAACAATAGAAAAAATCATAATTTTTGCAAAAACATTAATTTTTTTTTCAAAAATACAAAAAATCGTAACAATTCAAAAATGGACAAAAATTGGTAAAAATATCATACACACTGAAAATTTTATCACACGCATAGTATTCATTTTTTATATTTATTACATTTTCATGTTTTTATAAAACAACGACTGTAGATCATCTAGATCTATAACCATTTGCAAAGCTATATGGTTTGCTTCGCCTATACTATGGGGCACAATGAGTTACCCTGGTATTGTTTAAGTAGTGTATAATGCTTTCTCATTGGACCATGTGTCCTTCATCAATTCCCCTTGCATATATCCTTTCTTGGGGCACCAATTTTAATCATTTTCATTTATCATGAACATTTGGGAGTAGAATCCCAATAACAAAACATTTTGCAACTATCTTGAATGTTGTTGGTTTGAGTATGTTTGTTTGTACTTGTTTTCCCTATTATATCAGCTTGTTTACTTCTTGTATTACATTGCATTTTGTATGTTTCATGGAGTTGTTTTTTGTTAAGAATGTACAATTGTTCATATTATGTATTTTCATGTCATTCTACACTTCTATCATATGCTTACATTTTTAATAAGGACCGATGATGAAGATCATTAGCAATATGATGAAAATAAAGTTGTTTACAAGGAAATGGATGGATTTTAGCTCAATCCCCCTTCTTCATACTAATTTTTCTTCTCTCTTCATCACACTCATCTTCACCATTCTTCCTATAAATTTATGTACACTCTTCTCAATATAAATATCAAATGTTTTGTGCCTTGTCATTCAAGCGAGAAACTCCCTCATTGACATGGTAGGAGAATTAGATTTCATTAGTACTTCATACTCAGTGTTAACATAACCTATGTGGCTTTTCTTCTTCTATTCACATTATTCTTCCCTTTTATTTGGGGCATTTTCCCTCGTCATCTTCTATTTATCCCCTTCATCATTTTTGATGGTCGTGTTTCGCTCGGAATGTTTCAAGCCACGGGAATAGAGTTGCTTCTATCCTTTCATTCCTTTTAGAAACAAATAAGGGTTAGGGCTAGGAGGAATACCTGTTGAATGTCGAGATGGTGTGCGCGTACCATAGAGAAAGATCAGGCTGACTGCGAAGAACTCCTTTTTGTCTTGGAAGGACTACCTGTAAATAAGAACACAAGACCACAAGATTTTGATTAGACAATAAATGAGGAAACTGCCTTGGGCCCAGGAAATATAAAACTTCCTTTCGAAGGTGGTCAGTTTCCCTGCTAATATGAATTAACACCAAAGACTGTAAAATATCAATTAAGTTGCTTTGTTGAAACAGGTAGGGGAAAGGCTGATTTCTGGTTTTGAACCACAATAACCGATGCCGGTTACTGATAACCGATATCGGTAGGGTCTAGGATCTGTGGGTTAGTTGTGTTGTGGGGTGGGTTGTTGTGGTAGTGTGTTGTTTGTAAGGCTAGTATATGGGTGATATTAGGTAATGAGGTGATGAGAAGTAAATGAAGGATAGTTAGATGTAATATGTTGCCGGGTAGTGGATCTAGGAATGGATTTGTGAGGACTGTGATTCAAAAGTCTAAGAAGTATTATTAAAAGGACATGCAAGATGTAACTTACTAGTTATTGACGAAGATGCAGGTCCAAGAACTCTGATGACAAAGGCAGAACTGAGGTAGGATGGCCTGACACACAGAAGATGAGATATCTCCCTCCCGATGATCAGCTGAGTATCACAGGGCTCTGGTATCCAGTTGCAGTCTTGGGCTTGATCTCCTTTGCTGCAAACTCTTCTTGTCTCTTCACTTGTCTCTGCTCAGCCAAGTAAAGATCCGGATTCTCTTGATCGCTCCTGATGCTCTCTCTCAATCCAAAATCCTTCGACCTCTATTTTTGGTTTGGGGAGCCCATTTATAGGGAACCGATGGCGGTTACGTAACCGACGGCGGTCGAGTAGGAACCGGTATCGGTAAGGAAAAAGCAGGCTATTTTTAGTAAAATAGCCCACTTTCCCTGCTTTTCTCCCGAGAGATTAGTTGCGGGCTTGGTCAAGTGACTAGAAGGTCAGTTTTGGGTGTGAGAAAGGGGTCATTAGTCATGGGTGTAGGTGTGGACCAAGTTATAGGTCTTAATTAGGTTAGTTTAGGGTTAGGACTAGGTCATGATGAGGTGGCAAAATGAGGTGGCAGGTAAGGTGATGTGGATTTATCAATTACAAGGTAATTAATAAATAATTGTGTAAGGTTTAGGTGATGAGGTTAGGTTGTGAAATGAGATGCGGGTCACAAGGGGTCGTAAGACACAAATTTGGTGTCTACATTAGCCCCTTATTGTCGTGTAGCTTGTTTTGTAAAGCTGCACGGACAATAATATGAAGTGGTTTCTCCTGTTAAGGGTATAGGTAATCCCCCTCAAATCTATCACAGATTGAGAGAACTTGAAATCAGGGATAGGGTTGATAAAGGGTAAATGGTGTAGAGATGATGGGGAAAAGGTGGGGTAAGTCTAAGGAAGCAGACGCACGTTGAAATGCAATAGTGCGACTAGGGTACATGATTTGACGAGCAAACCAGCAATGCATAGGCAAAGGTCGATAGTTTATCCAAACAAGGGTGATATAATCCTGGTATCCAAGGCATAGGAAGTAGCTCTAGGGTATATAACAGGTAAGGTACAGGAACGTTTAGGCATGTTCGGTAGTACCAAATGGTTGGTTTGGTTGAGATAAACGTCACGGTCTAGGTCTAGGCAAAGTTGGTCGACAGATCAAGTCAGGGACCCTAATCATGCTAAAACATGAACAGGTGAGCTCGATGGAACAAAAAGCTACATGATGGGTGGATAAAAGTGTATGTTGTTGATGTTGGGTAAGGTATTGAAGTGATACGGCCATGGGTCGGGCCAAGTTGTTGGGTTACGGCCTTGGGTCGGGCCGGATGGGTAGGGTGAGGCCTGGGGTCAGCCGGATGGTAGGTTGAGGCCTTGGGTCGGGCCGGATGGTTAGGGTGAGGCCTTGGGTCGGGCCGGATAGGTAGGTTGAGGCCTTGGGTTGGGCCAAGTTGTTGGGTGGCGGCCTTGGGTCGGGCCAAATGGTTAGGGTGAGGCCTTGGGTCGGGCCGGATAGGTAGGTTGAGGCCTTGGGTCGGGCCAAGTTGTTGGGTGGCGGCCTTGGGTTGGGCCAAATGGTTAGGGTGAGGCCTTGGGTCGGGCCGGATAGGTAGGTTGAGGCCTTGGGTCAGGCCAAGTTGTTGGGTGGCGGCCTTGGGTCGGGCCAAATGGTTAGGGTGAGGCCTTGGGTCGGGCCGGATAGGTAGGTTGAGGCCTTGGGTCGGGCCAAGTTGTTGGGTTGCGGCCTTGGGTCGGGCCAAATGGTTAGGGTGAGGCCTTGGGTCGGGCCGGATAGGTGAACAAATGGTGTTCAACAAAGGTGGATATAGGTGATGTTGGGAGAAAGGGTGATTAGTAAACAAAACCGATATCGGTTAGCTATGACCGGTACCGGTTAGGTAACCGATGCCGGTTCCTTAGGGCACGATTTGACCGGTGTCGGTTCTATGTTAAAAACCTATAAAAAGAAAAATACGGCCTGTCATTGTCACATTTCTAATTTGAAAACCGATTTGGGGTGTCTGAGGTGGAATAGTGATATTGGTGCATTTGTTGGCTGAGGTGGCACTAGTTGAGTGGAGAAGTGAGTTGATTGGTGGGCCCGAGTGAGTAGCAGGCAGCAGTTGATTGGTAGAGGACCCAGCAAAGCAGAGTTTGAGCCATGGCACAGCCAGGAGGAGCAGGAGGTGCTGGACCAGCTGGACCACCACCACCTATCCCACCACGACGACGTGTCGTCGTACCGGTAGGTTCGAAACCCTTCATTATGTGAATTTAATGGTATTATGTTGTATTTGGGATTCGGGTAGGAATCTTAGATTTGGAGAAAATAATGAATAAATGGAAGTTATATGAAAAGAGGAAAGGGTAGATAGGCTAAATAGGCCAAGGCGGTTGGGTGGGTAGGTTTTTAGGGTGTTTGGGTGGGTATGTAGGGAGAAATAGGAAAAAAAAAAAATAAAAAAATGAATTGGGTAGCCGCGCGGGTTCGGCTCGGTAATTTTTACAGCGACCGATGTCGGTCACTAAGCGACCGGCATCGGTCCAGAAAATCTAGGGGCAGGGTTGATCAGTGGTGACCGGTGTCGGTCGGTAGTTGACCGGCGTCGGTGGAGAGGAGACCGGGGTCGGTTATGGGTGACCGGTACCGGTTCGTAGTGATTTGTAGTTATTTTGGTTGGTTTGGGTTATGTTTTGGTGTTGAATTGTTGGTTGTGGTTTAGGTGTTGTGAGTATGGTTTTGGGATGGGGTAGGGGTGTTTTGGTATGATTTAAGTTGTGTCGATTGTTGGATTTGGTTGTTTGGGTATCGTTTCGGTTTCGTGGTAGTATGATGTGGGTTGTTTGTTTGGGTGTGAAGAGGGAGGGGGATATTGTAGAAGATAGGTGGGTAGAGGGGTGTGTTAGAGAGTCGGGGTGTGGTCGGGGGGATAAAAGGGGGTATAGAGGGTAAAGTAGATGTTGTGATAAAGAGTAGGGCTAATGTAGTGGGTTGGTTTTGCAGGCACGTCAGCAGCTGACGATGCGGGACAGGATGCCCCCACTGTTGAGCCGGATGCGACCACATGTGTCTGCAGCACACTGGGCTATCATGCGCGAGGTGGGACTCGGCGGAGTCCAGCGATATAGAGTGATCGACAGAGATCATAGTTTGATGGTTGCCCTCATCGAGAGATGGGATCCGGCGACCAATGTGTTCCATCTCCCGACTGGAGAGATGACCATCACATTGGAGGATGTGTATCGCATCCTTCGATTACCTATCGATGGAGAGGCAGTCTTTCAGGTGGATGCAGAGACAGCCATGGACAACATCCTACAGGTTTTTGGGGATGCAGCCGCGCTATTGACATATCACAGCGTGAGTATTGGGTATGGGGATATGTACCGTGTGCACCGACATGAGACACGGCTTGCCGTGTTGATGATGATCGGGATCACCTGCTTCGCCCTCCCAGACTCAGAGGGAGGCCGCTTTCCACGGGCGCTGATGGGGGTGCTACATGAGATGGTGGAGGAGCACACATGTTATGCTTGGGCACCAGTATACCTGGTGCAGTTATATAGAGAGCTGTGGGGCTATCGCCGGATGAGGCGATTTGGGATTTGTTCGACATTTTTGCTTCACTGTTGGGCATATGAGCACATCATATGCATTAGACCAGTAGGATTACCCCAGCAGCCAGGGCCACAGGTCATATATAGATACGGCTTTCAGAGGTGGTTGGGGGTCGTGGGCCAGCCACGAGCAGTGCTTGCAGGGTGGGACGTCGCTTATTACAGGCATTTATTAGAGGGCCTGACAGCGGCAGATATTGTATGGAGACCGTATAGAGGTCATCACCCCCGTGGAGGAGCCCGAGGATAGTTGCAGTGGATCCAGTACACATTCTGGATAGCGGGACGGAGGCCGGGAGAGTATGAGAGGATACCCCTGGAGAGGGTACGCAGGTAGATGGGGCTACGACAGGATGAGCCCCCTCACTTCCCTCAGTACCGGAGGGATGATGTAGAGGCCCCACTGCCTGCACCACAGCCCGTGGATCCAGATTGGGTTGCTGAGAGGCCGGCAGATGACACTGTAGATGATGCTGGCTGTACGGGAGCATATATGGTTTGGTGGGCTGGTCAGAGAGCAGCGAGGGTAGCACAGCCTGCACAGCCAGACTTGGCAGTGGTGATAGCAGAGCGAGATCAGCTCAGGGGTCAGGTGCAGCTATTACAGGGGCAGCTGGCTGCTACACAGGCACAGATAGGTGTTTTACAGGGGCAGCTAGCCCAGGCTCAGGTACAGCACGAGCTCAGTAGTGCATTGTGCACCACCGCAAAGCACCATCGTGGCACCGCGGCACCGCAGGCACATGTGTACCACCACAACCACAGGCACCACCAGTGGCACCAGCATAGGCACCGGCACAGCCGCAGGGGGCACTGGTAGTAGGAGTCAGGGGACCAGCCCCAGCACCTACGGTGGCTCGGGATCATTATATGGAGGCTAGAGTGGAGGCCCAGTATTATTAGGATATTCTTGATGGTACCGGGGCTGATTATCAGCCATATGCGGCACATAGAGCAGAGACCTCTCGGAGCCAGAGGTCTCAGGGAGGTGCAGCCACAGCTGGTGGGTCCGTCACAGGCAGGAGGCGAGAGGCAGGACAGGGACCAGCAGGCAGACAGGCAGAGGGAGGTGGAGAGAGCTGAGGGGTCCCTGCACTTTTTGTATATTGGACATGGGCACCGGTCTGCGAACCGGTTGTGTTGATAGAGGCCTGCGTGCCTACATATTATTCATTTATTCATTCATTTATTTATTATACCGGCCTGCGAGCCGAGTACGGGTTGTACAGTTGATACCGGCCTGCGAGCCGAGTCTGTTTTTGATATGAGAGACCGGCCTGCGAGCCGTGTTGAGGTTTTTGACGGTTATTGCGGCCTGCGCGCCGGCTTTGTTGTATTATGAGATCACAGAGGCCCCGATGCAGGGCACATTGTATATTTGAAACCTTGTATATATATATAGATATGATGTTTTGATCCACATGCTGTGTTTAAAAATGCGTTAAATGTTTTGTCGATGGTTTGTGATATTTGATGTATGATGAGTTGGATTTACATGGTGTTATATATTAATGATGTTGATGTCTTTTGTTGATGGGATGTATGTAGATATAAATGATGAGTTTAATTGACATGTTGTATTATGAAATGTTGTATGTTTTGTCGCTGATTTTATGAAAATGTATGTATGTAGCTGTTAAGTTGGATCCAAATGGTATATAGATTAATGGTTTTTGATATCGTTTGTTGATGATTTGTTTGTTTTGGTAATGTAGATAGATGATATGGATGAAATCGTAATGAGATGTGGATTTGATGAAAAGATTATAGCTATCGGTGTTGGTATGCAGGAAAAAGAGGCGGGCGCCTCCAAAAATTAGATAAAAAATAAAGAAAAGGACTATGTTTTGAAAAAGGTGGGTATGTGACCGACGTCGGTTAGCTAACCGATGTCGGTATAGTATAGACCGATATCGGTTAGGTAACCGATACCGGTTATTCCAAAATGAGATTTTTCTAAAAATAGAAAAGCGTAGGTGGCAACTGAAGTTCTTATTTTGAGAGGCATGCAAGATGTTAAATACGCGAATGCGACGCTGTTTTAACGACTGAGACAAGTAATTGCATGAGAGATTTGAGTGATAAGGAGGAAAGAGACAGGTAACGTGATTGTGGGCTGAGATCAAGAAGACAGAAATCCAAGCTATATTTGAAGAGGGTGGTGAGCATGGCTGAATGAGGAGAAGCATCCAGCAGGCATGGACGAGAGGGAAGACAAGTTCCACCGCAAGCTGCTGCAGCCCAAGAGGTAAACGATTTGGTTGTAATTTGGTGTTTGCATGTTTTGTGAATAGGAGGGAGATTAAGTGGGTAGATATGAGAAAGAAAACGTGATAGCAAGGGTTATAGGTGAGGTGAGTGTTATGGGGTAGGTAATCAGGGGTTTCGGGTATGTCTGTGTATACAGAGAGGAATAAACGATCAATTTATTGTCGTAGGTGGTTGTTTAGGCAAGGTGTATGTAATTGACAGTGACCGATAGTGGTTAGGGATAACCGGTATCGGTTACTAAACCGGTACCGGTTATTTATAACCGATACCGGTTACTGGAGGAATTTCCATAATGTGAGAAAAAAACTTTAGGGATTCGATGGATTGAATTGTTATTTGTTGTTGTGATGTATGCAGGCAGAGGCAAGGCCGAGGATGAATGATAGTGTACCAGCACTGTTGTCACGAATCCGAGCGGATGTAACACCAGCTGAATGGACATTGATAAATCGTTTGGGGTTAAGTGGAATCCGCTATTATTCATGAATCGCACATAACCATGCTATGTTGCAGGCGTTGATTGAAAGATGGAATCCAGAGAAGAATACCTTCTATCTGCCAATAGGGGAGATGACAGTAACATTGGAAGATGTGTTCCGTATTTTGAGACTCCCTATTACAGGAAAACCAGTATATCAGGCATTACCTAGCGCGGCGCGGGGAGCGATAACAACAGTATTTGGTCCATACGCATGAGATTTGACACAGCGAGGTTTGACATTCACATATGGGATAATGTATGCAGCACACCCTGAGGAGACAAGGTTAGCAGTGATATTAATGATAGTGGTAGGGTATTATGCATTACCGAGGGCGGATGGGGGAAGATTTCCAAAGGCATTGATGTGTGTTATTTGGGAGATGATAGAAAGGAACGTGACTTTTGCATGGGCACCTGCATATTTGGCGGAGTTATACAGGGGTTTATGGGCTTGTAGGCGAAATCACAGGATGACACTAGATTGTTCATACTTATTACACTGTTGGGCCTATGAGCACATTGTTTGTGTGTGACCAATAGGCCGACCCATCCAGTCAGGAGAGACCGGAGTACAGAGGTTGGGATTCAGACGATGGGTCCAGACAGAACAAGAGGAAAGATCCCATGTCGTGACGGGTGACATTGAGTATTACAGGAAGGTATGGGAGAGGGTGACGATTGCGGATATCTGTTGGAGGCCTTACGGGAACTATATGGTAACAGAGAACATAGCTGAGGAGTTGAGGGGTGTAGAGCGATTGAGGTGGATCGCAGGCATGTGCACTGTGAGTATGAGAGGATTCCTCTAGATCGCGTGCGGTGACAATTTGGATTTGTGCAGGATATACCCCTGGCTTATAGACTATATATGAGGATCGACGCCGAGGCAGCATTCTCACCTCCCCAGCCAACACCTCCGTAAGGGCCAGAGGAGATAGCAATGATCGATCGCAGGTAATGGATGCAGGAACGACAGAGGCCTATAGGTTATGGTGGGTAGCAGAGCTGCGAGGTGTACGTGATCGCCCTGACATAGCTGTGATTACAGTGGAGAGAGATCGTCTGCAGAGTTTAGTTCATCAGCTCCAAACGCAGATGAATGAGACAAGAGGATTGTTAGCGAGTCATGAGTCACAAGCAGAGAGACTAGAGGCTGGATTCCTCCATGCGAGAGGGCGTATTCATATGTTACAGGAGAGATTGGCAGATCAGTGGGTGGTACCAATAGCCATGGTACCTTTGAGGATGGAGAGGCCCGGCGAGAGGCGTCGACGATCACGATCATCTCCTGGGTCGGGATGAGTCGTGAGGGTCTAAGTAAATGTTATCGAGGTATAAGAATAAATAAGGATGCCGACCTGCGTGTCGATGATAGAGAAGACGTATTTGTTTAACATCTAAATAAAACTGAATATGTATGTTGATTTGAGTTATGATAATAATAAGAATGTTTGCGTTGTGATTTTTGGTGTTTTGAAAAAGGATAAAGAGGAATGTGATTAAATAGAAATACACAAAAATATTTATATTTACCACACATGATAGGTTATGGTAGGGGATGGTCGAGCTAACCTTGGGAGACCCCATGTCTCCGAAGTGCTGCCTACATAGCCCATTGCACAAAGCAAGGAGGGGCCTCAGACCGATGTAGTTCTCCCTTAGGACCAGGGAGAGGTGAATTTAGGCAATTTGGTACGGTTTAGGCAATTGGTTGGTTGGTAAAAATATTGATATTAATATTGGTAAGGTAAGGTTGTTGGTGTTGGTAATGAATTGGTGATGTTGTAAAAGGTATAAGGGAAGCGAAAGTTAGCCTACCCAAGTAGAAGGGAACCATGTCCTGATTAAGATCAACACACAATCCTAGATGCGAGGCAAAGAGGAAAGAGTGCTCCGTAGGTGAAAAGAGCTAAACAAACCACACAACGTAGAACGAGCTTGAAGCCCTAGGTACCGTGCATAGACAAGAAGTCAATAGGTGAAAAGAGTTGTATGATCATAATATATCGGGTGTACATCACGTCCCTTGAGTTGAAACAAATGGTGAGGTGAGGTGGATGATATAGCTGAGGTACAGAGAACTTGTTACAAAGCGAGTGTTCTGACGAAAGAGAACCTACCCTAAATAGACAAGTCCATGACTCAAAAGTTCTTTTGAATGAGGCTTTTATTTTACTGAATATAGACTGATCGATGCGGGAAGTCTACAAGGGATATTGATTGTACTATTCTTGAGGTCTTCACAAAGCTGATCAATGCGAGAAGCTTCTGATAAAGGCTGACTGTGTATAGCTGTCCTTCAAGGGAGCAGTCTATTTATAGTAGCAGATATGATTTTAGTGCATAGCTGTCCTTCGGGGGAGCAGTCTATATATAATAGCAGCAATAGTTTGGCATATAGCTGTCCTTCGAGGGAGCAGTCTATATATAAGGTAGATAGCTAGATGTCCTTTTGACGTGAAGCATCTAGTTTTTGTAGGAAGTTTGACTCAAGAAAATCCCATAAGAATACGGCTTATTTTAATACTTTGAAGTCATGGACTAGACTAAAAAGGGAAGGCATTGCTGAGGTGAAGTGAGAATCAAACTATGTGAGCTTGATTTTTATTATGAGGTGTAGGAAACAAAGTGTATGTGGTGGTAAGTGAGCTCAAGGGATGAGCGGCAGGTAGATAAGAAGTGATATAACACTAAATTCAATAGTAGAATGGTCGAAGATGCAAGGCATTAAGGGGTTCAGGCTCAGGTTTACCATTAAGCGAAGCTAAACAATAAGTGCCTGATCCATAAGTGTGAGTGATTATATAAGGCCCAATCCAATTAGGAGTAAATTTTCCACGTTTGCTCTTTTCTAGTTTGGTTACATGTTGATTCTCTTTGAGGACAAGATCACCAACCTTAAAGGTATGCTCATGAAGTCGCTTATCATAAGCACGCTTGATACGTTTTTGATAGATTTGGAGGTGATCAAGAGCTGTAAGACGACGCTCGTCAAGAAGCTCCAATTGGGCTAACCGCTCTTGGCGGAAATCATCGTTGGTGAGAATATCCTGAAGAGATATTCTAAGGGAGGGTATTTTTACTTCGAGAGGCAAGACAACCTCGGTACCATATACCAAAGAAAAAGGTGTGGCATTAGTGGAGGTATGAATGCTAGTACGATAAGCCCAAAGGGCAAAGGGGATGTGATCGTGCCAATTTCTTCCGGATTCATTGACAACTTTCATGAGGATTTTGGTTAGGGTTTTATTAGAGGATTCAGCTTGTCCATTTGCTTGTGGATAGTAGGGTGATGAGAAGCTGAGTTTGATACCAAAGTTGTCGCAAAGGTCCTGCAACAACTTGTTTTTGAAAGATTTTCCATTATCTATTATCAGGCGATGAGGAACACCAAAACGATAGATAATGTGGTGGTTAATGAACTCTACAATTTTTTCTTTTTTAGTTGAAATGAGTAGAATAGCCTCCACCCATTTTGTGTAATATTCGGTTGCTGTGATAATCCATCGGTGACGTTGCGAAGAGGACGGATGAATCTCACCAATAAGGTCTAAACCCCATTGTGAGAAAGGCCAAAGATCTCAGGCAACCTGTAGCAGGTGGCTAGGAGTATGTTGAAGGTTGGCATGTTGTTGACACATAACACAACGCTTAACATATTTGTAGCAATCGTTATTGAGAGTAGGCCAATAATAACCTAGGCAAAGGATTCGTTTGGCCATGGCAAGGCCGCTAAAATGTCCGCCACAAATACCGTCATGGACTTGTTGGATGGTATGGGTGACCTCCGCACCGGTGAGACATCGAAGGAGGATGCCATCAAAGCCACGTTTATAAAGGAGTCCCCCCATAACAACATAACGAGAAACGCGTTTAAGAAACGCGCGTTTGCCGGTACTAGTAAGGTCAGATGGGAGAACAGAGGTTGTAAGGTAGTCGTGGAATTGGTGATACCAAGTATCCTGTGAATTAGCAGACACATTATTTATCGTACAAACAACCGGGGCTGAATAAGATGGGGCAAAGAGTTGTTGGACCAAGACGAAAATGTCAGAGTCAGTTGATGAAGCTGGAATTTGCGAGGCTAAGCAAGCCATAGTATCTACAAATTTGTTAGTGGAGCGGGGAGTGGTTTGGATAGAATAGCGAGTAAATAAGGCTAGAACTGAATCCACGTAGTGTTTGTACTTTTGAAGTTCCTCATTTTTGCATTGGTAGATGCCCATAACTTGATTGACTACCAATTGAGAGTCGCCAAAAATATTGATAGATTTGATACCTAAGTGTAACGCAACTTGGAGACCCAGAACAAGGGCCTCGTATTCCACTGTATTATTAGTGCAAGGGAAATCGAGTCGGAATGAGAGAGGCATAGGCTCAGCGTTGAGAGGAATGAGAACAACGCCGGCTCCTCCACTGCGCTGGCATTTGGATCCATCGAAGAAGAGGGTCATTGGATACGACTCCTCCCTGAGTGAAAGAGTGGCGATGAGTTCGTCGGGGAATGTAAAATTGGTAAATTGTTCCCCTGGTAAAGGGGCTTCCGCAAGGTTGTCTGTGATGGTTTGTCCTTTGATTGATTTCTGGTGGACAAACTCAAGGTCGAGGTCGGCGAGGAGCATGAGCCATCTGGTGATGCGTTGGTTTAGATGAGGTTTGGCATACATGTAATGGATGGGGTCCATGTTGGTGATGATGAAAGTTTTGTGATTCAGAAGGTAGTGTCAGAGTTTGGTGGCCACGAATGATAGGGCTAGGAACAACTTTTCTACATGTGTATACCTAGTCTCATAGTCCACCAAAGTACGACTTATATAATAAACGGCTTGTTCTTGATTCTCGAGTCATGATGTACAAGCATGGCCCCTACAAAGGTGGTCGGTGGCGGAAAGATAAAGGTAGAAAGGGCGGTCGTCCTGGGGTGGGATAAGCACGGGTGGCTGCAAGAGATAAGCTTTGAGAGCCTCAAAGGCTTGGTGGCACTCTTCACTCCATTAAAAGTCAATTTCTTTTTTAAGGAGGTGATGGAAAGGTTGACATCGATCCAAGAGTTGGGAGATGAAATGTCAGATAGATTGGAGCTTACCTTGTAAACTACGCAATTGTTTAAGATTGGTAGGTGGGGGCATTTCTAGAATAGCTTTGACTTTAGATGGGTTGACCTCAATGCCATGCAAAGAGACAATAAATCCGATAAGTTTTCCTGAAAGGACACCTAAGACACATTTCTTTGGTTGAAGACGGACAGAATATTGTAACAGGTGGTCAAAAATAATGGTTAAAACATCGATATGTTCACTACGATGTTTAGATTTTCCCAGAAGATCATCGACATAATCCTCAAGGATAGTGTGCATAATGTCATGAAAAATGTAAGTCATAGCCCGCTGATAGGTTGCACCAGCATTCTTAAGGCCAAATGGCATTACACGGTAACAGAAGGTTCCCCAAGGAGTTATGAAGGCAGTTTTATGTTGATCGGCGGGTGCAACCAAAATTTGGTTGTATCCTGAAAAGCCATCCATGAGAGAGAGCATCTCATGGCCTGCAGTGAGATCAACAAGTTGGTCAATACTAGGTAGGGGGAAGTCATCCTTAGGGCAAGCGAGGTTGAGATCCTAGAAATCCGTGCATATCCGAAGTCCCCCCGTCGCTTTAGTGACAGGTACGATGTTAGAAATCCATTGAGGATAGTCAATAGGCAGAATGAAGGAAACAGAAAGAAGTCGTTGAAGCTCCTCTTTGACCAAGAGGGCAATGCGTGGATGCATTTTTCTCAATTTCTATTTAATTGGTTTGGAATCGGGTTTCAGTGTAATGTTATGGATGGCAATGTCAGGATCAATTCCTGGCATGTCAGCGTAGGACCAAGCGAAAGCTTGGTTGCGAGCATGGAGAAAGGTAGTAAAGGTGACTTGTTCTGATGCGTTAAGGGATTGTCCGATCTTCACAATGTGAGGATCCTCCTCCGTGTGGATGTTGATTTCAATAGTAGATTCGTTCAGCATGGTTTGAGTTTCAGATGGTAAGGCGCGTTGAATATAAGAGTCATCCGCGCCAAGGTAAGTGAGGATGGAGTCATCATCCTGGCATTCAACAACGTTAATTGAAGGTGAGTCCTCTTCAATCATGTCTGGATACAGAAGGGGGATAGAAGAGGTGTCCTCATTATCACGTTGATAAGTGAGAGGACCTAGGAAGATAGCATTTATGAAAAAAAAAAGTTAGGAGGGATAGATTCAGGATCTATCGACTCTGTGGGTGACAAAGGCAAAATGGGTGATGATGGTTCGGTAGGGGTGACGTCGTTGTCTTCTAGAAGACAACTGACACGAGGTTCCTTCGGTGTAAGTGTTCCCGGAAATCCGAGACCACTACGATCATTGTGCTTGCGTGTAGTTATGGGGATGATTGTATGTCGGCCTTGTTCATAAAGACCAAAACCAAAGCCTTTCCAAGCACAGTGAGTCAAGAAGGTGAGGGCGAAACGACGATTTGTCAGGTATTGAAAATCAGATTGGAAAGGAACCACACCAAGAGGGGGCTCAGGGGCAATGGAAGATGCGTCGACACCCCCATATGTTAGGTTAGTGCGGCAGTGAGGTGGTCCGTAGGGGATTACTTCCCCCACACGACGGTCATAGGTAGGATGTGCATGTAACTGTCCGTACTCCTATGGGGTATGGAAAGAACTAACGTTATATAGGCGGTACTCCCCCAGTGTAAGGTGTTGAAAAACATCTACTAAGGGGTCGAGGTTGGGATGTTATCTGCATGGGAAAGGAAGTAATATTTCAGAATTGGCGTAGTTTCATTAGTCAAGGTGTAGGTGCATCGGAAGTGGATGGCTGGGTTGGATGAATGGGTGTCTTGACTGGTACAAGCACATCATTAGGGAGATATAACATATTGCAAGTTTTGAAGGGGGGAGGATCAGCTTTTACGGTGTAGGACTTCCCCTCGTACTCAAATTTTATGCATCCTATGTAAGGTGGAGGGAACACATCCCATAGCTTGGATCCAAGGGCGGCCTAACAACATGTTGTATTGGAACTCTCCCTCAAGGACATAGAAGAGTTCGGGTAAAGTACGTGGTCCTACACGAATGTTAAGGATCACGGTGCCTAAAGTAGAAGTAATAGCATCATTGAATGATCGCAACATGATGGGGTTGGCACACATGCAACTAGAAGGGATATTCATTTGTTGGAAGGATTTTGAAGAGATGATGTTTAGGCTAGCACCCTCGTCAATCATAACACGACGTACCCGAATATCCCGAATGTACACTGAGATGAAAAGAGCAGGGTCAGGATCTTCGGCACCAAAGTCGATAATTTCCTCTTCAGAGAAACCGACAAAGAACGGCTTGCATGCATGAGACGCAAGTGGTTGGGGAGATAGATTGTTTGGTGAGAAAAGCAACATGATTGGGTGTTAGAATAGAGGTAACAGGAAAGGTTTCATTAGGTAAAACCTCTATCCCTTGAAGGATCTCAACGAGAGCTTTTCGATGAGATTCAGAAGTCTAAATGAGATCATACAATATCATTTTACAGCCGATGGTGAAGCTGTTTGATCATAGTTCGATGGGAAATGCCATTAGAGACGGGATAGGTAGGTCCGCAAATAACCACTTTAGGTGGTGGTGCAATCGGGATGGTGGACGGAGAAAGAGATGCCGTAGGCGTGTTTTTTTCGCTGTCCCATTGTTTTTCTGCCCTCGAGCAAAGCAACACTAATCATATTGATCTCGTGAATACGAGAGGAGGAAGATGGTAGGGATAGGTCATGGTTTCCGAGAGGTGGGGCTGTAATGATGATAGATCTTGGTGAGGTGGGGATAGGTGGTATAAGAGAGGGAATTGAAGCTAAAGGTCTCTCTCTTCGTAAGTTGTCTTTCTTAACTTTTCTATCCGAGATAGGATTTGATTTAAGAATATGGTTTTCAACGCTTTTCATCCCTCTACGTCATGTCCTGGTGTGCGGTGGTAAGCGCAGATTTTAGACTCATCGTAACCTATAGGTTGAGGTTTAGATGGATCATAAGGTCTAAGTGGGGGTAGGGAAATGGTCGCATTCTCCACCAACATAGCAAGGATTTTGGCATAAGACCCTTTGAGTGGGTCAAAGTTAGAGGAAAATGACGCTATTGACCGGGTCGATTCTGGTGATGGTGTGGTTGGTTTGTATGGGGGTGGTTTAGCCAAGGAGTTTTGGTAATGGGTTTTAACTAACCATGGTTTCTTTGACATAGAAGATACGTTCAGCTGGTTAGATGATGAGGCTACAGATGACGTGGTAGCGGGGAACAACCATGGAGAAAGGGGAGTGACAGAAAATAAATCCTTTGATGATGGAGTTTGTTTAGGGTTGATGGGTGGACAGGATACGTGGGGTGACAACGTTGATATATCCTTTGATCTCTGTATGGGTGTAGGAGGCGTAGGTTGTTTTGAAGAAAACGCAGGAGGTATGATATATTGATGCAAGGTGGAGGGATGAGGTCCCAATATGGAAGGTAGGTGTGACGATGATGGTTTTGATTGTGATAGAGGCACGGATGGAGTTTGTCTCCTAAGTGGCAGGGCGGCTTTATTTTTGGATAAATCTAGTCGCTTAGGCGGGTGTGTTAGGCTGGGTATTGGTGAGGTCCCAAGTGTAGGGGAAGATTTGGTTAGGTTAATAGAGGTGGATGAGATACTTGGTAGAGATTCGGGGGATGAAGATGAGGACATAGGCATTTTGAGTTTCTGTAAACACTTCGGGTATATGGTAGAGGTATCTGGATCGGTCATCTGCATTTGAGTAGAATAGGGGGTACTCAAATGTTCCCATAGGACTCGTCTATCTTCTGGAGAATAACAGTCTTCAGGCGTGAATTGTAAATTTTGTACGGAAGAAAGACGGGTTGTGATTCCAGTCCACTGTGGGTGTGATACAGGGGGTAGATGAGGCACTGTATCAATAGATGTTAAGAGGTCGACTGGTCGTTGAAAAGATTTAGGCGATGAAGAACTAATAGGCAGGAGGGCATGTTTGAGAGGGTTTGTTATGGTTAAAGAATTCGGTGATGTCGGTGCGAGAGATTTCTCGTCTAAGGATGACAAAAGGAGTGGCGAGCCTTCCTCTTGTGCAGCAAGAGCGGTAGGAGGAGATGTTTGGGAAATAGATAAGTTAGATAACATCTGTTCGCAGTCTTGTAGGGATGTGGTATAAGAAGACTCATCGATGAGAAGAAAAGTCAGGCGCTTAACTCCTTTATGGGTAAAGGAATGATTTCGCCTTGGTTTGATGGTGGTGAAGGAGGTTTGGGCCCCTGTGTTAGTGAAGAGGCTTGATTCAAAATTTTCTCGATAGAGGCTTTTGGCTGGGAGTCGAAGACTGCATGGATCTCATGAACACTTTCCTCGGCTAAGATATCCTGGTTTATGTTACTGTTAGAAGAGTGATTTGGGAATGGTTTGTTGAATATTTTCAGATTTCGGTTGGCAGGGGCATTAGGGTTATCGAGGGTTATATCACCTGCGTCAACCATTTCCTGCACTATGTTTTTCAACATCTTGCAGTTTTCATGACTATGTCCTTTTACGCGGTGAAAGTTACAGAAGTCATTTTCTTTGTACCAGGAAGGTATAGCGCGGGTGGAATCAAACCCGGAGTGGGGTTTAACAGGAGGCAAGGTGATAGCTCCGGCTTTGAGCAATTTTTCCAAGATGACACCATAAGTTTCTCCCAAGGGAGTGTAATTGATGGGCTCGGCTTTGTACTTATAGGTGGTTTTTGGTGGGGTATTAGACGGTGTTTGAGATTTGACCATCACCGCGTGGACAGCTCCTTTTGATTTCAAAGAAGTGGATGCGTGAGGAGGGGTGGTGTTTGGCTTATTGGTAGAATCTGGAGTTTGGAAATTGGGGTTTTTGTTGCGCAACCGCAATTTCTCTTCTTCTAAGGCTCAAATTTCTAATTTCCGAGCCATGGTAAAGGCCTCATCAAATGTATGGAAAGTTTGAATTTGGAGGGTAGGAGAGATGTGCTTAGCGCAGGCCCGCGTAAAAAGTTCGATAAGTTCAGCCTGAGGCAAGGCATATGTAAGTTGGTTGATAAGGCCATGCCATCGTCCAATGAAATCTGCGATAGATTCGTCTTCGAATTGTCGGATGGCATAAAGGTCGGTGATAGATACTTTCTTGGCAATGTTAATGGAGAAATGATCCAAGAAAGATTGGGCTAGTTGGTTAAAAGAGAAGATTGAGGCTTTGGGTTAAAGCCTGTACCACTTCAAGGCGGTTCTGATAAGGACATGGGAAAGGTACGGAGTAATAAGGCATCATCATGAGCAATCAAATAACAAGCATGTCTAAATGATCGCAAGTGTTGTTGAGGATCCTCTTTACTATTAAAACGAGTAAATTTCCTGTTTTTCTCCCGAGAGATTAGTTGCGGGCTTGGTCAAGTGACTAGAAGGTCGCTTTTGGGTGCGAGAAAGGGGTCATTAGTCATGGGTGTAGGTGTGGACCAAGTTATAGGTCTTAATTAGGTTAGTTTAGGGTTAGGACTAGGTCATGATGAGGTGGCAAAATGAGGTGGCAGGTAAGGTGATGTGGATTTATCAATTACAAGGTAATTAATAAATAATTGTGTAAGGTTTAGGTGATGAGGTTAGGTTGCGAAATGAGATGTGGGTCACAAGGGGTCGTAAGACACAAATTTGGTGTCTACAAGTCGATCGACCTCTTTCATCACCCCATCAACACACAAAGGGGCATCTCTCACCTTACTAATTTTTCTCATACCCCTATAAATTTTTAGCTTTTTACACTTATCTACTTTCTTTTAAGTGACGTAGCTTACACCACCCCAAAGAGGGGAAAATGTAGAGACCTATAGTTTGATCAAAGTAACTTTATTACTAAACTTATACTAACTATTATGTTCCATGTGAATTGATGCCACTTTGTTAATTAGGCTCTTTCTTCCTTAAAATCCTCTTAATTGACCATTATACGTTGATTGAGCCTCTTTTCTTGCAATTGAATTATAAATATTCTTATTAGCTAGCTCTTTCTTCCAATGCTTCCAAAATCTATTCAAACCTCCTCCATATTCTCCCAGAAAGCTAACTAAGCCTACCTAGGAATCCTAATTAGTCCCATTAGATTAATTAGCCTATAAACCTAGTCAAATATTTCTTTGACTTGCCAAAAGTGATTTTTGGACTTACCTTTTGTCCCACATGCATCCAAAACATCCCTTTCTTGAAATCAGAAAACTATAAATAGACCACTACCCCCTCAATTTTCTAAGAACACTTTCCCTCCTCTAGCATAAACTATAGGAATTTAGGATTTGAGTATTTCTTCATTTGTAGTGAGCTATCATCTATTACTATTGCATCCCCAACTATTTATTCCTCCATTAATGGTGAAAATATGTTCTTGAAAGATTGATAACTATATCAAACAATCATATTTGATTGCTAGGATATTTATAGGTTCATGTTTTGTAGCATTCAAAGAGAAGAGAGTAGAATATACATGTTAGTTTGATATTATTTCAAATTTTTAATGCACACATAGTAGTAGCTCTTATTTATCTTTTATCTTGATGGTCCATAGTTAAGTTGGCAAATATTTGGGATTTATTTAGTGTTCTAACCTAATTTATATAGCTTTCCTAATTTACACATGTTCAAAATTCTCTTTTGAAAGGTTCATTTATGTTTTGATCTATGGAAATGAGAGTTTGAATTTTTTGGGAATATGATACTCATTTCTTCTCCCTTCTCCTTCATTTTACTCTTATTTCCACTCATTTGAGAGTGTCTTTCCCCCTATTCTTGGTGTTATCACGTTTTTACCTTAATATTTCCCATTTTCATGCACCATTATGTTCCCCTAATCCATTGGATTGTTAGAATATGATTAGATAGTTACATTTCTTATTGTAGGAGTAGTTTAGTATTAGGATTATATAGAGGAACCAAACTTATTTTGAGATTTATCTTAAGTATCAAGCCCCAAAACTTGGAGACAATCCCATGTTACCTCAAAAACTGATTTCTCATCCATTCATTCATGAAAAATCCTAGGGTGTTATTTTTAGTGATAATATGTAAGTCATTGAAAGCATGTGGAAGGCATTGTGAAATTGTATGATAGGTGTGATATGTCTATAAGGATGTATTGTAGGTAAATAGTGCATGGTGGAGGTCCTTTGAAGTAAGAATAATGAATACATGACATGTATGCATGGTAAAGTCAAAGTTTCTAGAGAGCTTAACGTGTGTACATGCATGAATGAGTATTATAAATCATTAATGAAGTTGGTACAATACTATGGTCCAAATTTTAGGTCACGTGTGAAAGAAGGAAGCAAGAAAAGATCCTTTTTCTCTACCAATCTCTGAGAATTGAAAATCCCATCTCGATATGTCACTTCAGTTGATCACCCAAAAATGTGAGTTGTGATTGGGAGTAGGAGATCCTAGGGGATCTTAAGGCATGGAGTTAAGATAATTTTTCAAGAATAATGGATTCATTTGGACGTCGAGTTTTATGAACCATTTTTAAGAAGAAAGATAGGTCAAAAGACTCCTCAAAACCCTAGTTCTAAAAAATAGAGGAAATATGATGTGTATGGACATGAAATGGTTTGGGAAATATGGTTTGATGACTTAGGGATGTAGAGAATTCTCTAGGGATCCTTTTGGTGGTATTTGCATGCTCAAGGTCAGCTAATAAAGTACATAAATATATGTGTTTTAAAGAGATTTGTAGGTACAGTCATTGGTTTAAAATGTCATGATGAAAAAATTGATGTGGGAGTAGGATTGGGATATGGGATAAGTGCTCATGACAATTTATGGGTAGTTTTAGTGGAGAAAATGGATGAAAAAATTCCTCCTAGTTCCCTACCACTAAAGGGATTAAAGATGCAAAACCAATCTTTTAGGTCTAAGAAGGATTTTGTTGTTCTACATGTTGTATTAGTAATGAGTGGACTTGAATAGATTTGTGAGGTCTGATGTGATTTTTATAATTAATAGTTTAATCTAAATAGGTTTTTATATGAAATCCCTAATGTCTCAACCAACCATATTTGGTTTATCAAGAAGGTGTGTAGGAAAAAATATGCTAAGGTGGTTTCTTCCATGAGATTCATTCTTGGGAGTTCTTGAAAATGTGTTTTAGGGATATGGTGATGTGTTCCATATATTGATTTAGTTTTTAAGTGCAATTTGTGGTGATGGATGTCTATTAGCCCAATACTAGTTCTTGAGTCCTTGTAGCAATTTTGACTAGTTTCATATATGCATGTGTTTTTGGTCTTGTGCCTTTTTGGTGATTTCCATAGTTGTTTCAAATAGAAGACATCATGATATTTCTAGTGATATGTCATATGAACCATGATGAAGAGTTTTGATATATGAATTTTCCTAGTCTTGGAGAATTTTTATAGGTGCTTGGACCTCGTCGCGTTGCCTGCAAATTAGAGTGTTTCATGATAGAGATTGATGTTTCATATGTTTGTTTGCATGGATAATGTGTCTAAGAGATGTAGAAGGTTTTATTATCCAAAATGAGCCCCCTAATTATTTTGGCTAACTTTCCTTCATTCTTCCCTTCCTTATGCTTCAACTTCAATTTTCACACATTTCAAGCACTCAAGGGTTTCTAGAAATGGCTCCATTAGATAGGATTTTTCTTCCCCTTTCCAGAAAGGTAAAATTTTCCTTCTAACTCCTTGTAATTTTCAAGTTATGGCTCGATGGAGTTTTTTGGGGAAAATTTCCCTAGAAAGGCTGCGGCTAATGAGAATGCACCATGTGGCGGCGGGGTTGGGACGGTAGAGTGAAGTTGAAGAATTCACCAAGGAGTTGGTAGAGGTGAAAGGGATAAAACCAGCCCATGGGCCCACTAAGGAGAAGGAGACGGAGTTGGTGGAGCGCAGGTAATTTGGGATTTTTTTCCCTTTTGTCTAAAATGTCCAAAGGCAAATTTTGGCCCCAAGGCCTGCGGATCATTTAGAAGTGACACATATCAGCGGTAGAGGAGTCGGACCGGCGGGGAAGTTTTGGTTTTTGGTAAAACTAAAGAGAGGCTCAAAGAAAAAAGATGAGGTGCATCCCCGCCAACCAATGAGGGAGTGCCACGTGTCTAGTCAGCGAGTGGAAGGGCGGAAGCGCGGAGGTAAAATGGAAAATTTTCCCAATGAAAATTTCTAAAGGAAAAAGATAGGTTTTCACTGTGATCTAATCAGTGAACTAGAACATGACACATGTCCTAGAGTGGTGGAGGAGTGGAATTTTTTGGGAAAATTTTCCAAAAGGTAAACTTTTAAAGTTTTCCCCCGCCGACCAAATTTTGACCCTGTTTTTCGTCATTTTTGCCCTAAATCTTCAGAGGGCCATATATTTTGATCCAGAGCTTGGTTTTTCACGTTATTTATATCATTGGAAAGATGGTAAAATTATCTACATGATGGAATCTTAAATTTTTATTTTTGATGGAGATTTGTGGGAGAAAAAGGAAAAACGTATCTAGCATGGAAAAAACACAGAAAATGACTCCAACCACCAAAATTAATGAAGTATGGGCCTCTTTTTTTCCCTGTAAAGCAATGTACTTTGAAGCATGAGATTTTTATGGAAACCCATCATTTTTCAGGCCCATTAGATGAATCTTGTTAGTGGTTGAAGTCCCAAATAAATTTTCCTACGTTTTCTCCTTTCTTCCATTCATTCAATGGTTAAAAGCTAGTTTTTGGCTCATTTGTAAAGGTTGGATGTTCTTACTTCTGAAAGCTCTTATTTCTTCCTTAGTAGGTGGATTTGAAGGAGTTTTAGTACTCCCATGAATATTATAACACATTTTCTACCTCTTTGCTATTGCAATGTATTGTATCAAATCTGGGTATGATAATGTATATTTTGTGATCAATTTTCAATCCTCTCATGTACTTATTATTCTTTTTATGATCCTTCATTGCATTTTGGTAATTTGTGAATGTTTTAGTGCCTCATCCTTCATGATCTGTGTCTATTTTTTGCAAAGCAAGGAGTTCAACACTCCTTTGGTGTATCACCTCTCTATTTTTGCTTAGTTTGTTTCCATTTCCTTGTTTTCTCTCAACCATGTCTCCTTGGTAGTTTTAGAGTAGGAATTTTGAACCAGAACCTTTGTAAAATTGCATGCATACACCTAAATAGAGGAGTAAGAACCAAATTCAATCTGGAGAGTTTTCTCACCTTGCAAGGTCCCACACCTTGGAGAAAACTCAATGTTGTGCATTCACACCAGATGAGTTTTCCTTAGAAAAGTAGATCCATAACTCATTTGGGGGTGTTGTGAATTTTCACTAATAGTTTTGGCATGCCCGGTGGGACCTTAGAGGTCTTCCACTTTATTTTTGATAGGTTGGTGTGTTCTTGTTAAAGATTAAGAATTTGGAGGCATATTCAAAAGCACATTTGGTGACTCCATCTAGTAAAATAACTCATTCTCTAAGTTATAGACCCTTTTTCCATTCATTTTCATTCATTTTTCATCCATTCTTCTTTCCATATTCTTTCATTCCATGAAGTTATACAATCATGACTTCATTTCCATAATGGAATTCACATTTACAACAGCAACAATGTTTCCCACCTCCAACATGTAATTCAAATCCTTCAAATCAACATTTTGAACAAATTCAAAATCAGCATACATAGCCATATGAGCAAGTGCCAAAATCAGTTTGGATATGGAGCTTTCCAAGAGCAGGAGTATGCAAACAATGAAGACAATAAAATGGAAGATGCTGATTTTGTGGAGAAGATCCAAAAGATGGAGGCAAAGATGGTGTAATCTAGGGCTCAACCACAAATGAAATCATTTGGAATCAGTTGTAGAGCACCTTGTCCATGGGTGGGACCTTTTCCAAGGCATTATAGCCCTCAAGAGAAACTTGACTTCATTGTTGCAATGCTGCCATTGCTTACAAAGTGGACTAAAGGAATAGAGGTGTATGAGAGGAGTATTTAGCAACCTTGTCAACGGGTAAGCACACCATCTCATGCCTTTTCTTTTCCTCTTTCCCAATCTGTTTTATCTCAGCAGTGTCAAGTTTTAAACTCTCCATCTGCTGTCCCAAATGTTGATCCCATTTCTCCATCTCCTAGTCTCCCATCCCACCTAGATTTCTCTACTCTTTTCCCTTCCAAACAACCATTCCCTCCAAAGAAACAAGAGTTTTTACCTCCTCTACCATTACAAAAATGCAAAATCAGTTGATTCACAACCCATCCATCCTCTTGCATTCCCAGATCCATGTTGGGAAGATGAAAATTAGAAACCCAATCAAGGAGAACAGTAAGAAGAGGAGCCCAATAGGGAAGAAATGATAGAAAATATAAAAATTGGGCTCTCAAGTTTGGGATTACAAAAATCCCTGTGATGGTGAAGCCAAAAGAGGAAGTTGGAGTTGGGGAACAAGTGGTAAAAAAGGCTGATTTTATAACAACAGTAAAGCAAGAAAAACATCAGTCTATTGGTGATGAGTTGGGTGTCCATGTTGGCACTTTGCCCAAAAAAAATGTTGATTCAATTTGTACTGTAAAATCAGTCATTTTGGAGGAAGAAAAACCAACTCTAAACCCCATTGAAGTGGAGAAAATAGATGAGATCAAGTCAGTTTCTGCAAAAACAGAAGAAGGAATCATTATTGATACAGTTTTGCTTTCGTTTGAAGGGGCTGATTTGATCAATGAAGCAATTATGGAGGTGAACAAAACAGGTCCAAATTGTGAGTAAAAGGCACAAGAAATTCCATGTTTCTCTCCCACTTCATCTCTCCAAAAATATATTTTTTGGATGAGTTCAAATTGACAAGTTTCATGTTTGAAAATGAAGCTACACATGGTGAAGAAAATGCAGATTTGAAGGTCACCATGCAAGAGGGAAAATATTTGTTGCAGCGGGACAACAAAGAGTTTGATTTTTTATCAAACTTAGAGGAATGTCTTGAGGAGGAGCCAGCTAAAATTACAACATTCTCTTCTCCACCATTCATTCTCCAACATCAAGAGCCTGCTACCACAAAGGAGAACATTGAAAAACAATAGCCTATGTTTTGTGACAGCTCATTGGAACCAAGTTTGGAAGGTTTAAATATTCCATGTACTTCATGGGAAAAGGAAGGGAAAAAGTAGAAGAATTCCATCATTTATTCCACATCATCCACCCAAGAAGGTCCACAAGAAGACTCCATTTTTGGGGTTGAAAATCAGAGCTATGGGCACATCAAATGGATCAGACCTTACCCAATAAGGTATTTGGCTTCATTAGAACCAAAGGAGAAGCCACAACCAGTCATGCTTGCTTCTAAGCATGAGGATGAGCTACCAAGTACCAATGATCAGTTTGTCTAAAAGAGGTATTCAAGTTGTTTTTAGTTGACACCTTGCTGATGTAGGTAGAAGACTAGATTCTTTTTGATTTTCCACTCATCCTAATAACCATGATCAGCTCCAAATCAATTGCATGGCTGCCCATTTTGAAGAAAAGAAAGATATTTTGCACAACCGATTCTGTGGTTTGTTTATCTCACCTTTGCTTCTAGTTAGAGTAGAGTAGGTAGGTCTGCTTTCATTAGAAGAAGTGTTTGTGCACACTCTTCATGTTCCATTTGGAGCATGTATGATTTTTAGTTTTGTACATAGTTTTTGTGGTGATGGTTTTGCTCTTGCACAGTCCATTGCAGTGGCATTTTGGTGGAAACAACTCCAGTTCAGTAGGCTTCAAAGTGGCTTAGAGGGAAGTTTTCAACTTTCATATCATTTTATAGGCTACTACTCATGACTCCATGCCCAATGGATGCTTCAAGGCAGCTGATCACTTCATCTAGCAGGTAGATGACCCTCTGAGTTGCAAAATTGTTATCCAAAATGAGTCCCCTACTTATTTTGGCTAACTTTCCTTCATTCTTCCCTTCCTTGTTTTTAAACTTTAATTTTCACACATTTCAAGCACTCAAGGGTTTCTAGAAATGGGTCCATCAGATAGGATTTTTATTCCCCTTTCTAGAAAGGTAAAATTTTCCTTCTAACTCCTTGTACTTTTCAAGTTATGGCCCGACAGAGTTTTTGGGGAAAATTTCCTAGACAGCCCTCGCGGTTAATGAGAATGCACCACGTGGCGGTGGGGGTTGGGATGGTGGAGTGAAGTTGAATAATTCACCAAGGAGTTGGTGGAGGTGAAAAGGAAAAAATCGGCCCGCTGGCCCACCGAGGAGAAGGAGATGGGTTGGCGGAGGCGTGAGGTGATTAGGGAATTTTTTTCCTTTTTGTCTAAAATGCCCAAAGGCAAATTTTGGCCCCAAGGCCCGCAAATCATTTAGAAGCTAACACATGTCTGCGGTGAAGGAGTCAGACCAGTGGAGGAAGTTTTAGTTTTTTCCAAAACTAAAAAGGGTCTCAAAGAAAAATATGAGGTGCATCCCTGCTGACCAATGAGGGAGCGCCACTTGTCTAGTTAGCGGCGGAAGGGCGGAAGCACAAATGTAAAATGGGAAATTTTCCCAATAAAAATTTCCAAAGGAAAAAGACGGAGTTTTTAACCGGTGATCCAATTAGTGAACCAGAATGTGACATGTATCTTGGAGTGGTGGAGGCATGAAAGTTTTTGGAAATAATTTCCAAAAGGGAAAATTTTAAAGTTTTCCCCCACCGACCAAATTTTTACCCTGTTTTTCACCATTTTTGCCCTAAATCTTCAGAGGGCCATATCTTTTGATCTAGATCTCAGTTTTTCATGTTCTTTATATCATTGGAAAGATAGTAAAATTCTATACATGATGGAATCTTCAATTTTTATTTTTAATGGATATTTCTGGGAGAAAAATGGAAAAACGTATATGGCATGCAAAAAACATAGAAAATGACTCCAACCACCAAAATGAATGAAGTATGGGCCTCTGTTTTGCTCTGTAAAGAAATGTAATTCAAATGATGGGATTTTTTTATGGAAACCCATAATTTTCTAGGCCCATTAGATGAATCTTATTGGTGGTTGATATCCCAAATGAATTTCCCCACGTTTTCTCCTTTCTTCCATTCTGCTCGATGGTTAAAAGCCAGTTTTTGGCTCATTTGTAAAGGTTGGATGTTCTTTCTTCTGCAAGCTCTTCTTTCTTCCTTTATAGGAATATTTGAAGGAGTTTCATTCCTCCCATGAATATTGTAACACATTTTTTGCCTCTTTGCTATTGCAATGTATTGTATCAAATCTGGGCATGATAATGTATGTTTTGTGATCAATTTTCAATCCTCTCATGTACTTATTATTCTTTTTTTGATCCTTCATTGCATTCTAGTAATTTATGCATGTTTTAGTGCCTCATCCTTCATGATCTGTGTCTATTTTTTGCAAAGCAAGGAGTTCAGCACTCCTTTGGTGTATCACCTCTTTGTTTTTGCTTAGTTTTGTTTCCATTTCCTTGTTTTCTCTCAACCATGTCTCCTTGGTAGTTTTAGAGTAGGAATTTTAAACCATAACCTTTGTAAACTTGCATGCATACACCTAAATAGAGGATTAAGAACCAACTTCAATCTGGAGAGTTTTCTCACCTTGCAAGGTCCCACACATTGGAGAAAACTCAATGTTGTGCATTCACACTAGATGATTTTTCCTTAGAAAATCAGATCCGTAACTCATTTGGGGGTGCTATGAATTTTCACTAACAATTTTTTCCAAAGATTTAGGAGTCATGATGATGATGTGTTGTGCCCTTGAAGTCCAAGAATCATTTGTTGGATTTAAAACTAGCCTTTTAGGCCTAGTTGAGCATGTTGCATATTTAGGCCTATTCCAACCTATATGGTCTCTTGTTGTTATTTATTAGTGAATTTAGATTGTGTTTACATGTTGATATGACTAACCTTATTTGTCTTGGCCAAATTATATGGTTTTTAGCATGATTCATGTATATAAGGCATATTATATTTTATCATTAGAACAAGTGATGGAGAGATAGGTTTGAGCGAGTTAGAGAGAATTGTGTGGAGAGTTGTAATGGGGATAGAGTAGATCAGATAAGAAGATGAGAATATGAGAAGGGAATAGAATAAGGTCCTTAAGGTCATTAGACCTAATCAACATATGAATGTGCAAGTTAGAGAAAAGAAGGAGAGAGAGGTGTTTGAGAAGTTTTTTGGATGAGAAGATCTTATAAAGTGATCACAATCAGTTATTAGAGTAACAAACACTCGGGTGATCTTAATATTCAAGTGGATGAGTTAGTTCTTTGTCATTTTATCATTTTTATCCTCCTTTTTGGGTTGATACTGCACTAAATAAGGGGTTGGTGCTCCTTATAGTGTTAGTGCCATACTAAACTTGAGTTTGGTGCTCCTTGTGAAGTTGGTGCTTAACTAAATTCCTTTGTGTTGTGTAATATATACAAAGGTTCAGTGGGTTTTCTTCCCCTTGATGGTTTCCCACTTTATATCTTGTGTTCTTGTGTTATCTCATGTTTCATACTTATGTGGATTGATGATATGTTACTTGATGGTTACTAAGATAAATAATAATATTGCATTGATAATGCATGTTGAATGGTTGATTTGTATGATGTATGTAAGTTATGTTAAATGAAGTAAAAGTTCTTGTATGAATGATTCCACCCACTTTCAGTCATTGTGCTTCTAACATGTTAGAGACAATATATAGAGAGAGTATTTCTATGTGTTCCATCCTTAGATATCCTTGAATTAGTTATCATTATCCCTTTATGTCTCATACACATTGCACTCTTGACACCTTGCTTGCATCTCACCACTTGGAACCTTATTCATTCATTTTCTTGATTGATGAAACCTATTTTTAATTTGCATAACATATTATTATTCCTAATCTGAAGCCATCACCCATGGGTGATGGTGTCGTATATACACACCCTAATTTTACATTTCATAAGGAAGAAAGGTAGAATTATAGGAACTTCCATATTCTCTTCTCTTTTATGCCAAATTTGCATCTCGATCACTCAACCCTTGGTTCATCTTAGACTTAGCTTGGATTAGATCAAACACTCTTCTTCTTGGTTAGATTTCTTGCACTATTAGGTCATCTATAGTGAGTCTAGGACAGAAACTGTATTCCCCTTCTCCATCTAATAATGATTCTCTCACGGTGTTCTTATTATTTGGAGAGATAGATGCATCAAGTACCACCCCACATGTAAGTGCTCTAAATATCCTTATCATTTTTCATATATTAGTCCATTTTCATTCCCTATATCTTTATGTTATCGTAGTGTTACAAACACATTGATACTAGTTAGAATAGTGTTATTATTTGATCATCTCCTCAGATTTCATTTATTTACATTTCATTCATATTATTCATGTTTTCCTTATCCATTATCGATCTATACCTTTTCTCACCCATTTATTGATATAATAGGAGGGTACTCTCCTCTATCTTGACTATGGGTCTTGGAAACCCTAGGTTTGCCCAATGTAGGGATTACTACCATCCTGGATATGTGACCTTAGTGCATATTGTATTCCCTTTAAATCCATCCATTGTGTGTCGGTTCATGTGTCTCTCTTATTCGTTGCCTAAATAACCTTGTAGAATGCAAGAATTAGGAGTGAAATCCATTGAGACACATTTTTGGCTCGCCATATAATAAGGATGTTAGGAATAATTAATAGTGTAAACATTGTATTATGAGTTATTGAGAAACAACTCATATTTACTTGGTATTATATGTGAAGTTGGTGAAACAACTTCACGTATTTAGTTCCTTGTTTGTTACCACTCCTAAATTATAGGAGGTTATTTTGGCTACTTGTTTGGCTATTTATTAGCCATGTATTGTGTATGTAAAGTGGAGAAGATCAATACATTTTCTATTATTCTGATCCTATCCTTTCATGTGGTACCAGAGCCAGGATTGATCTATACGAGGTTTGAATGCCCCATTGAATGTTTGAGAGAATACATTTCTCTGTGTAGTCCTGTGGATAACAATCGCAGTCCACACAGTTTGGAAAGCCATGAAGGTGAAGATAAACATCCAAGCCTGCAGCCAATGCGTGATAAAGAATTTGGAAATTGTTTTGGAGTATTCACGGCCCTGTCAGCACAAAAACGTCCCAATTTATTTCCTGCGAGTTTGATCCTTCTATTGTGCACACGTCCCTGCCAGATCTGACACTTTATTAATAGTTGGGCATTCCATTTTTCACTACTTGTGCATCCATCTTGAAGGTTTCCGATCTATATATGAGTATGATTTTTTTTTTTGGTTACATTATTTTCTACATGCATTAAATTCAATCACTCAATGATGAAAGGTCGTTGCATTCTAAATTAAGAATCTAGATCCACGTAGATAGAAAATTGATATCAAAGCGGCTAATAGATTGGGTCCATAGTTATTATTGGTATTTAGAAAGTAATGAAATATTAATTTCTAAGGTAATGGTTGATTTCATTGAGTGTCATTAAAGTTGGGTCAAGATTTATTATATTAAACATCATGTTGTTTATAATATTTAAAAACTAATTTTCTTTTATTACTTTTTAAATTGTCTAAGTTGTCTTAAGTATCATCATATTATTGTGTTTGTAAGAGGGTGCATTTTCGGTTGAAAGCGACACTTGTGAAAGTGAGGGAAAAGATTAAAAAAATATGGAGAAATTGAGTCTCGTTGAGAAATTCGAAGGACTTGATTTTCACACTTGGTGAATCCAAATGCGGTGACTTTGATTGAAAAAGATTTTGGGATGTGGTCAAACCAAATGTGACAACACCGACAAATCCAACAGTCTCGAAGTGGAATATCAAGGATCAAAAGGCCTTGGGAACTATTAGTCTCGGTTTTCAAAAGCGTACTTGCACCATGTAGACTTCACAAAGTCTGCAAAGGAAATCTGGGAGACATTAAATAAGCTATTTGGATCTGAAGCAGAAAGTGCAAAGACAACACTAAAGCAAAAATTATACGGGTTAAAGATGGATGAAAATATAGAAATGGTAGAACACATCAGCAAGTTCCGCTCTCTTCTCAATCAGCTTGCAGGTATTAATGAGAAGGTAAAAGATGATGATGCCAAAGCAATTCTTTTGAATATTTTTCCTAAAAAAATGTCTCATATGGTTTTTACTTTGAGAAAGATTAAAATTGGTTTAGAAGGAGTAGTTTCTACTCTTCTTGATCAGAATGCACCTTCAGAACCAGAAGAAGAGGTCTTATATGTACACAATAAAGCTAGTACATCATCAAAAAGGATAAGTACAATTCAAAGAACATTCCTACAAAGGGAAAAATCAAATGTTACTATTGTAAATAAGTGGGACATGTCATTTTAAATTGTAAAAAGTGGGCACAAGATCTACTAGATGATAAGATTGATCAAAAGGCTTATATTGTTGAAGAAGAAACTGACTGGGAAGATTATGCAACTGATGAAGAACTTTCTTTCCCTAGTGATGAAGATTATCTCTTCTAAAAATAACCAAACTGGAGGTAGGAGGAAATGGAGGATGGAGGATACTCAGCACCTCTCGTTAGTCACCAACGACGAGGTTACATTTTGTGGTGGTGACATATTTATTTCCAATTGTGTTTATTTTATCTGGTGTGCAGAATAAAGAGCAACAATTTGTGTATGTTTTCTTGGTACATGCAAGTATTCCTATATGTTCTCTTGAAGTTTTGTGATGTGGCATGGAAGGTGTCAGTCAATGAAACAGTTGTATAGGAGGGAAGCTGGTGTCCAGAGGAGAGGAGTAGTATGCGAGACCTAAAAATATGCGTAGGCATATGATTCAGTTTCAACTACACTTTACCCCATGTTCACACTAAGGGGGTGAATGTTAGGAATAACTAATAGTGTAAACATTTTACTATGAGTTGTTGAGAAACAACTCATATTTACTTGGTATTATATGTGAAGTTGGTGAAACAACTTCACGTATTTAGTTCCTTGTTTCTTACCACTCCTAAATTATAGGAGGTTATTTGGCTACTTGTTTGGCTATTTATTAGCCATGTATTGTGTATGTAAAGTGGAGAAGATCAATACATTTTCTATTATTCTAATCCTATCCTTTCAAAGGAAACATAAGTTATTTTATAATCATGTACCAATTTGTGTGTCTTTCATCCATCTCAATATAACAAGTGAATCCATGTGTGTAAAGAAATAAAGTGTGTTGTCTATCAAACCAAAGTTAAAAACAAAACATGTAAGGTAAAGTGCTAACAATGAAAGTAATATCCATGAGTTACGATTTTGTATTTTTAACAATATTTTATTTTTTTGTATCATCTTAGTGCATAACTATGTAAAAATAATGTGAGTAGTAAAATATATAACCAATTAGAACTGTGTGCATGTATACTTTGCTTAATGCTAAATCAAATGAAACAAGAACTACCACCTAAAATAGTTCTACAATTTAGCTAAAACAAAGCATAAACACCATCATGATAAGAATTAAACAAGGGTTAGATGCTAGCATTCATAAATACAAACTTTGAAACTAACAATGCTAAATATCTAAACTCCTCTATTCTCTAACAACAAATAAATGAATGGACCTAAGTAAGCTCCATGGCTATCAAATATTTGTCCTTAATATTCCAAGAACCTAGGAATGGGGGCTAATCAAAGTTGGGCTACAAGACCCTTTTGACACCTCCCATATGACCCAAGCACTTTAAAAAAGAGGCTTAACTCTTCAAGATGATGAACTCTCAAAAGGGCAAGGTGCAAGCTCTTAGTCTCTTAGCTATATTCTTTGCATTTGCTCTCTTAGAAAGTTTAGGTGTAAGTAAAAAGGTAGGTGGATGGCTCTTTATATAGCCCAAAGGATAAAGGATTCAACACATTCTCATGAATGTGGGATAAAGGTAAAACATGATTAGGAATGGATAAGGTTGCTTTATTAAAGGTAACCTTACTTTAGAAGGGTTTAATACATGTTTAGCAAGTCATGGGAGTTGGGGGTATTTTAATTAATCAAAGGTGATTAATTAATAGGTAGGTGTAAGCTTATAGAAGCCAATTAGAAGAATATTAGTGTGATTTAGGCTATTATAAGGGGATTAAATCAATTAAATATTGATTTATTGGTTAAATGGAAGGGAAAGCTAATTAATTAATAATAATTAATTAGTCTAGGTAGAAGGGGTGATTTATTAACGAAAGGTCATTAATTAGGGTATTTGTTGGATAGGAAACTTAATTAATTAGCTTAGTGTAATTAATTAATGATGATATGAGGGAAAATGAGCACCTTTGACTATACGTCATTGATTTGTGAGAAAGGGGATAATTAGCGTAATTTAAGTATTTAAATTGTTTGGGCGTAATTATAGGTGTCTACAAGAACGTATTAAGAAGGTGAAGGAGATTCCAAATAATATGGAGATTCATGCCTCAGCGATGATGTAAAATACTAGTGGGATTATTTTAATAACATGATATAAATAAGTATTAATAAATGTAGTATTAACATGCATAAAGCAATGATAATGAGGTAGAATAGAGGAATCTATGGAGTTAGCATATATACTAGATGGATGACATAAAAATTGAGAGGATTGAGAAGAGTGAGAAACATTTCCTGGGATGTCAATCATATGAGGAGGATTAGATTCATGAGAGATAGATTGTGCAATTAGAGGCCTATAAGGATACCTAAGAGGATAAATACTGGGAGAAGTGTGTGGAACAAAGGGCATAAGAGAATCCAAAAATTGGAACTAGAATGTAGGAGTACTAGGCTATGGATTAACATATGAATGTTAGGGTCTTTAAAGACATTGTACACAACTAAAGATCTATCTATTGGAGGAAAAGGAGGAGGAAGCGGCTAGGAGGGAAAAAAATCAAATGGAATACCTCTAATAGTAATGACTTGTTGATTTTGAATGAACTTAACACATTGATGAATGACCTAGGAGTATCCCTAAGAGTTTTTATCCAAAGGAGACCTAACCGCAAGATACCGAACTAATAGCATACACAAACAAAAATTAAATTGATGTAGTAATAGGACCAATAGTAATGGGTAGATTTATGCAATAGTAATAAGGATTCATATCAAGTATTAGATAATGTATAGAAAAGACAAAATATTTAAGTAGCATGAGAGAACAAACATTTTATTTATTGTGTAGATCGAACAAAAACCCTATATGGGTTTGTGATTAATAGAAATAGGAATAGAAAATGTATCTAAAATTAGTGCAATATTGATACCAGATTCATCAAAAGTAAAAATTGGAGTAGAAGATAGTGTATGTTTAATTGCGTCAATCATTACATCTAAGGGGTGATCATAAGTGGGCAGTGGAGGCACCATATGATAAGCATTATGTACATTCGTTGAATATTTTGTAGTTTCA